>SRMA01026116.1:920377-952859 GCA_007224835.1 Danionella cerebrum
CCCAGATTCTTTTAAAGGGGGGCTCGACTAAAAAAGTTTGAGAACCACTGTATTATTACTAATGTGGGGGCAATCTTACTAGCTATTATTAGTAATTTGGGGGCTATATTATTATTAGTAAAATGTTACTGGCTATTACGGTGTTACTAATGTGGGGGCAATGTTGCACTGGAACATTGATGGTGATAACGAATGGTGGACTTTAGAATGATGAGTGGGGGCAAAGAAAAACATTACAGCCTTTTTTTTGTTACTTTTACTGTTTACTGTCTGTTCATGTTACATGTTTGGCTGTTAATATTTTTTCTAAAAATATTTAAATATTTTACAAAAGTATTTGGTTCAGAATCTTTTTTTTCTAGATCTTCCTCTTTTAAAATTGGGTGCGTCTTATGTGCCGGTGCGTCTTATGAGCCGAAAAATACGGTATATGCATTCACTAGCATCCTTCGGCTTCTGTTGAGGATGCAATCATTCATGGTTAAAAAGATGAGGAGCATGTTCAGGTTCATCTATTGAAGATGCTTCACAGTCTAACCAGGCATGGCTTAACTATTAAGTAATAGTACACTGAATGTACACACTACAACAAAGAAACGACATTGGGTCATTTAAGAGGTCACAAGACAGAACATTACTTCTTTACTTGATCTATTCCAGTTTTTATTTGAGTCAAACTTGAACAGAATCTGAACATGAAGAACAGTGTCACAACCAAACTACAGGAAGCAGCGGATCAGCAGATACTGGCAATGGCGACACAAAGGGGATGTTTAGAGTTCCTCTCTTATATTGTGTTTTAGCAGATACAGGTCCATTTCTCGTTGTTCTCTTGTTCTTTTGTTAAAACCCTTGATCGGATTTTGAAGCTGTCGGATCTATTTTGTAATGCGCATCCATTAAAACATTCCTTTCGGTGGCTCTTCAGCCTCTGTGCCAGTGTCACAAAGATGTTGTCCACCTGGTTCCCTTCCCCACCTTTGGCTGAAGTTACATAAAAATTCATCCCATAAACTTCAGCCAAATGACGAGCTTGTTCCACCAGCTCTGGTAAATTAGTTGAAGTTACCAAGTCAGCTTTGTTGCATACTAATGCAGAGGGTATTTCTGTTCCGAGGGAGTGCTGACGGCACTCATCCATCCACATTGGAAGATTACAGAAACTGGTTTTGTTAGTGACATCAAATACGAAGACAATTCCATGCACATCACGGTAGTAGTGCTGCACCATGCTTTTCCGAAAACGCTCCTGTCCAGCTGTGTCCCACAATTGAACCTGGAGTAAGAAGGAAACAGAAACAACCTATGAATGAAACTGACAAGACATGAACACAAGCTTGACTATTATAACGTGGGCTATATTCAGTACAATGTTAGTTAATGTTTGTGCCATAAAAGCTTCTCTTTTAAAAAAAAAAATAATTCCTCTTTCCGAGGAATCCCCTGCAACCCTTGTTGCTCAATTGGACATACAAACACTCATTTTAAATAACCAGTTATTAAAACTTTCTTTTTACCTATACGTTTTATACTTTTGTTGAAGCTGTTAAATAAGACATTTAAATACATTAAAGGAAAGAAGTATTTCATTCCCTTCTGAAGTTTGTCCACATGGAAATTAGTCCATAACTGTAATGTTAAATTTAACATCAGCGAATGTTGGAATAATTCAAAGGAGAACTGGGTGAAAGTGTTGAGGTCACACAAACCAAAACCAAGCTGTTTGGCATCAACCCTTCTCAAAATAGTGAAGGGATATTAAGAAATGTTGCCTACAAATGGGGACATATTGTAATTCGTAAAGATACTGTTTATGGTAATATCAGAATGAGCTTTATTCCCAAGTGTGTGCGTGTGTGCGTGCGCGCGTGGGCACAACAAGGTACAGGGGAGTGATTTGGTGCAATATAAATATATTGAGGTTGGGGATGGAATATATTTACATATTTGTGCAAATGGCAAAAAAGAGACTCTAAATCCAGTGTACTTAATAATAAATATATATACAGGGTATTTATGTATCCATATCTATGTTTGCACACTTAAGTATGCATGCAGGTGTTTAAGTTTTAAGTTCAAGTAAATGTATATAACTTACGTTTTCTTTTAAAGGGGGATTTATTAGTAAAAATCTGTAATGTGTGTTGAAACTTTATGAGTTATGGTGAAGTATCTACATGCATATCTATGGTGTGAAACCTTTACGCAGTTAATTAGTCACAACTACTAATAAACACAACCAAAAAAACAGAACCACGTATTACTTAACGTTATGTAGCCGCATATGAGAGGCTTGGAATATGCTCTATTTTAGATATTGATATAAATCAAGTTTAACAACAGCTTACTTTGATTTTCTCGCCATCTATTTCGATAAGTTTCTCACGAAAGTCCACACCGATAGTAGCTTCGGTCTTTGAAAGAAACTTCCCGGTGCAGAAGCGATGGCTCAGGCAGCTCTTCCCGACACCGGCGTCGCCGACTACGATGATCTTACAAGTCCGACGACTGCCGACCGTACTTCCGGTCGATGAACAGGAGCTCTCGAAAGAGGAATCCATCGATTGTTTCAGTGACGAGACAAATAAACATTAGAAACGAATGGTAGGCATTCAGTTCACAAATGTCTCCCTTCCCCTCGTGTCCATGACTGAGCCTAAACAACTTCCTCATACAGAATGAAAACACAAACTGAAAGTGAATTTACAACCATTTAAGTCTCATCCATGTATTTTACTTAAGAGACAAGCTGTACATTTATTAATATATGTATGGGCAACAGAAACGTAAAAAGTCAAGAGATTCAACAAGGAAAACCCCAAGGCATAAGCTTGAGGTGGATTGTATATTTAATTTACTTTAGATAAGTGTAACAATTGAATTTGAGAGCAAAAATAATTAAATAAATATGGTAATATAAAGATTGAAAGAAAGTTTACATTTATGTTATTTACGATTTTAAAGATCCTTTTGTAGTCTGTTTTATGAAAATTTCCCCACTACTTTTCCATTGTTTTTTCTACTCTTCCAGTTCTTACAAATTTTTAAGGACACAAACCATACACTACATTTCAAGGAGCCATGTGCACAATTTTTTGTTACAAAAGTAAAATAAAAAATACTGGCTGAAAACATGTACTAAATGTGCATACTCTCAAACCAAGATTTGTTTTGTCACAAAAATCTTTAATGTACAACTCTTATTTCAACACAGTAACCAAATTAGTTCAGTCAAGAGTGACAGAATGAGGAAAGTTTAAGCAGAAAAGGGGAGCAAGGTTTGTGTTGGTCTTCCAGAACCAACTATTTCAGTTGTTGTTGTTTGAGAAAATGCAATAAGGAACCTCCACAATGCTGATTCAGCTTCCCTCTATACCAGTCTGTTCCCTAAAACATGTCCAACATTAGATGACCTAGACACAAACAGGAACAAGATGTTTCCACAACAAGCCATATATCCTTTTAAGCTTTTATTTTCATATAAATTACTCTTTAAAACAGGGCAAAGAAGGGGTTGAGTGCTTTCTTTTGCTTATCGACTATGGGATTAGGTCTCACCATTGCACAAAGTTTGCATGTAGCCATACTGTATTTCAAAACGGGATGCATGGTTGTTTTCAGTTAGAGAGTAGTCATCAGCAAGGTTAAAAAAGTAAAATGGACAATTTATTCACATGTCCCCAGCCAGAATCGTTCTCTTCTTCCTCCATTCCAAACACAGTCATTGTCTGTCAGTCCTAACAGCAATTTCTGAGGGGTGTAGAAGATCACGGGAAGTTCCTCACACAACCGCAATAGTCAATGGCAACCATTTTGGGTGATCGACAGTGGTGATGCCACACCGCTTTCCATTACAGCTCCTTCCTCAGTCCTAAACCTCTCTGCATGTTCACATGTCATTGGCAAGCTCCTCAGTTTCTGTAGAGACATCTCCATTTACCGCAATCTTCAAGTTCTCCTCGTAGCCTGGAGGCATGAATGCCAGAGTATAGGGGTAGATCTTATGACACTCTGCTCGGTACATCCCTGCGGTGTCTTTAGCCTCTCCAAAACTGCCGTCAAGCAAGTTTTCCAAAACCTCAGTACAGATCTGCAACATGTGAAAAACAGGTTTTCTGCAGGTTTCACAATTTAAATCTTTTTTTGGACCATTAACAATCAAAATCAAGACATACATCATACTTATGTTTATCTAACGAACTACCATAAATTAATACAATCACTGGAAAAAACAAAACAAAAGTAAAAAAAAAAAAAGACTACATTTTCTCCACCAGCATCTTATAAAAAAATTTAAAAGTCCCAGAGATAAAGCAATAGAATAAATTTGTTTTCACAATATAGCCTTGTGCAGGACCCATTTATATGTTTAAAAATGTGAATTGTTAATGTTATTTGGCTAAATTTTTCCTTTAAAACTAGCTTTTTCCGTGATTTACTGTAACTTATTTAAAGCAATATCCACTTTAAGACATAAAATCCAACACAAAGTGAAGGATTTCAAAATGGTACAACTTTTCAAAATGCTGTGTTGATAAATGATGTTATATGGCTAAGATATGGTGCATTTTTCATGTAAAACCTGTATTGTTGTGTGATTTTTATTTTACATGAAAGTATTTGATATAAATCTGTAAATAAAAAAAGACTAACAAAGATGGCTGCCATAGCAACCAGAAATAAACAACCAAATGTGCCAGATCGTGCTTGTTGAAAAATTGTGTTGAAAGCGTGTTGAAAAATTGAGACCTGTGAAAAAGACCTAGAACAGTGAAGTTAAATTTAAGACGTAAGGTGTACATTTCTTTTATTTTTAGACTTTGCTCTGAGGCTTTTAAAAACCTCTTTGTCTTCAAGCTTTGTCTAATTCCTTTTGAGAATGGCAAAAGTAAACTCTAAATAAAGAAAATAGTGTAATGTGAATCCACCAGATTCACTGTGGATTGTGCTGCAATACCAGCAATCAAACAAAAGATGGTGACAGAGGAAAAACTTCAGCTTCTCAAAATGATTCTTGGTTACAATAAACTTAGCTGTTATGGAGCCGTTAGAATATTACATTACAGCAATCCCTCCAAAGGTGTTCCAACAGTAAATTTGCTAATACCTGAACACTTCGGTTGTTTAGCGATTCATCGAGTGCTATAGCAAGTTCCACAGCTTTCTTTTGCGTCGAAGCATCTAAGTAGTACATCATTTTGGCAACTGCAAAGAAAAACAAGATAACAATGCTGAAAAGAAATATATGGAAGTTCTAAGAGAGTAAAAGTGGTGTTCGAGGATGAGCACCTGCTAGTCGGTGAGGGATGGAGCTGGAGTGCTTGCTGAGGAAGGCTTGGTTAAAGCTCTTTGCGTTACTTTCCCCAAACAATCTAGAGATTTCCTGCTTGAGCACCATACTGACGGTTTCTGATAATTCTTTACTTTCCGACACTGTCAGCCAATTAAAAGATACACATCAACAACCTTTCAATTACATGTCTCTTAGAGGTTTGTTCATGAGTTTATTGTGAGTTGTTATGAATGGGTTTTGCTCACCTCCTTTAAAGAAGCGCACTAGACACTGGTGAAGCCAAGGGTGATCCGGCGCTATTGCATAGGCCCTCTTCACTGACTGCAGCATTAAAAGGAACTTTTCTAAAAGTAAAATCATAAAAAAAAATCGGGGGGGGGTTAAAAAATGAAAATTAGATTAGTAGGGATTGTTAATTTTTTTTTATTTTAGCTTTTTTGTAGCTTAATTTATCACATAGTTTTTTAAACGTATTTTTCATTTAGAATGCAGTTGAGAGAGCTCAACCATCTACCTTTCCTAAAGTAGATCTCAAAGGCCAGTAAATGTGTTTCGATCTTATTCTTCACCAGGTTTTTCAATGGCGTCAAAAATTTTACAGCTTCATCTAGTGGACTCTCAACCTGGAAAGAAAAAAAAAGTATTACATTTATAAATTAATGACATTGATCGTTTCGGAAAATATGCATCGTTTTTTTTTTTTATATAATTTTTTTTTAAAAACAATAAAAAAATAAATTAATAAAAAACTTCAAAGCTCTGTGTTTGAGAACGGTCAAATATTGGCATCAGAATTCCATGAAAAACATCAGGCACCATCCACACGGCAACAAGCTGTAGGAAAGCAGTACTGGGCCTTCAACTGAGATCCCGGGTGGCAGAGGGTCTGTAATGCTGAGGTACTTACTGATTACTGATAAAAATTCCCTGGGAACATTTATGTTGGAAACAAGACATCCTGAACTCTGAAGTAGCACAACATTTTAAAACAAGATGAGATGGCGTCCATTCTCAGTCATTATTGGGTCTGTCAGCAGTATAATGGCAAACAACACTTATAAAAACCTGAGATGGCCACAGTTAAAAAATCTGTGAGGAACCAACTCAATCCTTATGAAATGTTGAGAGAGGCAGAATAAGAGGGTTTTTAAAAAAATATTAAAACCTGGATTACTATAGCACTCTTGCTTTTTAAATAAAACTTTTTTGTACACTCATAGATTTGATTCATGACTTTCTTCCACTGTCTTTCAACATTTGTTTATAAGAGATGCATTTTAAAAAATTTAAATTCCAGCACACACCCTGGCCAGTTTTTCTGGTATGAGCTCTTCTTTAGGTCCACCAATCTCTTCATCATCATCCTCCTTTTTCTTTTTCTGGTTCTTTAATTGCTTCTCTTTCTCTGCATTTTTCTTTTCTTCTTCCAGCTGTGCTTTCTTTTGTGCTTTCCGTTGTTTATTCCTTAACTTTTTGAGTTCTTTGTCTGTCAGGTTTCCTGTTTGGAAAGCACAGCACCATTAAGAATCACTTCATTGTAAACTTGCACTTTTCACAGATTTATACTACAGTACCAGTGTCAGCCTGAAGCTCCTTGTTATCATCAGTTAGAGGGTTGTCGTGCAGGTTGAGGTAGATTTCGATGGCCGTGTGAGAGGCTTTAAAATAGAATGGGTGCATACGCAATACGTCTTCCAGCTTCAGTAGATCCACATAGGAGCGCAGGGTCATCTTCCGCATACAGTATGTGTGGAAGTCAAACTGGTCGTCTGTTATTTCTACAAAGTGCTGTAAGATACAAATTTGTGTGTCAACATGAGCATAAAAATCTGACACAAGATATATTGACATAAAATGCAAATTTTTGTTTTTTGACAAACTTGATGTTTGATTAGGAAAATAAAATTATATCAAACGCCAAATATTTATCTGCTATGTGATCTATACAAAGAATGCTTTAAAAAGTTACTATTTTTGCAAAGCCATCAGAACTGAACCAAACTGAGAGGCGTGGTTGAAAAGCGTGATAGGTACCGAACCATGAGCTTTGTGTACCATTCCATCTCCAATGACTAGCCGTTTTGGGATCCCAAATGGAGAATTTAATCACCAACACAGTACCTCTCTCTTGTTACCAAAGCTACATATACATTACTCAACTAAAAGACCAAAACAAATGATCATGGGCCAACTTTTGCTCTGCCGGTCAGCGAATATAACCTCTGTATAAACTATTCTTCAGGAAATTAACATCAAAAGCAGAAAAAAAACTGACCCTTTCAATTTCGTGGCATTTTTTGAGCGCTTCACCATATTTGTCCATGGATTTATAAGCCAGAGCACATTCCGTCTGGAACCACATGCATTGCATCTCATTGAGGTTTTCTACCGCAGAAGCTCCCTCCTAACAAAGACATAGAATATGAGTTAAAACAGAAAAAGAACAGCACACTCACACAGTAACATAGTAAATTCGCCTTACCCTGGTGAATTTAGCACACATTTCCTCTGCCTCTTTGACAAGACCTGCTTTAAGCAAGTATTTGGCGCATTTGGAGTTGATAAAGCGGTCAGCTGTATCCAGAGCCTGAGCTTCATCCATCCAGCGAGCTGCTTCCCGGATGTTTCCAGCATGCTGAGCACAGGATACAAAAGAAACACAATTATGTTTTTTAACAAACCAAATGACAAAGTATTTCAAATGTTCTTTGCTCACCCTTTTTAGTGAGAAAAGATAAAGCTGCTGTTTCAATGACCAAAAAGCTTGTAGAAAACCCTTGGAAAATGAGCATTGTGTGGTTTACCTTGTATATCTTGGCTTTTATAAGAAATAGTTCTATTAGAGTTGGTGTGCTCTCAATGGCAGCGTTGATGTATTCGAGAGCCATGCTGTGCTGGCCAATCTGATCGTAGTGCTGAGCCAGGAAATACTGAACCCACAGTAGCGTAGTGGGGGGCTCCTCTTTCCCGTCATCTGCATGGATAGAACCAAAGAGATTGTACTAAATCAATATACAATACGACACAAATTGCATCTGAAGTATTTCAAGTGAAAAGCTTCAAAGCCTTTAAAAAGTTACAAAACGTCATTTTCTACAAAGTCTACAGAGCTCCAACAATATTCAAGAACTTTAGCATAACTTTTTCGTAGTTTAATATAACATATATCAATATGAAAATGTCTGGATGTAAAACATTTTTAAAAGTAAAAGAAAACGTGTTCCTTATGGATTTGGGCTGGATGTTTGTAAGCTCTCTTGCCCAGTCCTCATTTATAAATGAGTCCAAATCCATCGATCATTTTATTTGAGCAAAATGTAGGCTACTAAAATGGAAAGCAAAGAAAATTACTGAATTGAGTTAGGAAAAGGAGCATTTAAATATTTTAGAAAGAAAGCAGGGGAAGCTTAATGTCAACACTGTCTTAAAATTGGTCATCTTTTCCCACACAGCAGACTGGTTTAATGCAGACAATTCTAATCTGAGACAAGTGCGCAGGATATGCCACATTAGAGAGCTGGTGTTGTGGTGAAAAAAAGCACCCCTCCCATGACACTGACCCCCTTTCAGATGTATGGCCATGAAAAGTCAACTATGTGGAATATACAGTGCTGTATATGGTCAACGTTATCAGATTTCTTAGTTGGGTTAAATGGCATTCATCTAGAAAATTTTGTTTAAAGAGATTTTTTAAATGTATTTCTGTAAATGAAATGCGATCATACAGATGTGTTTTTTTGTGGTATTTCTCACAAGTTGCGTACAAAGGCAGGTCTGTGCTCTTGCATCACTTACAACAGTTAAAGGCTCTTTTACACAAAATTATTACTTTAAGAATGGCATTTGAAAGATTGAAGAAATCAAATGACTTGGCAGCAAACATAACTTCTAGTTTCGTTTAATAGTCATTCATCCCCATGAAATCCACCACCTATTATTCAGTGTGGAAATCTATATTTCAAGCACAACTCTACATCTAAACATTCATTCATTCATTTTCATACCCGCTTCTTCCCTTTCGGGGTCACAGGGGTCTGCCGGTGCCTATCTCCAGCACACATTGGGTGAGAGGCAGGGGTACACCCTGGACAGGTCGACAGTCCATCGCAGTACATCTAAACAGTTTTCTTTCTTTTCCAAAACTATTCAAAAGGTATTTTTTAAGCTTTCATTTTTTTAGCATGTGGGTAACACTGGAGATATAACTGAAGAAAAAAAAATACAGTATTTCTTTTTTTTTTCTTTTTTTTTTTAAATTAAAGATTGTTGAGATGCAGAAAAAACCCTAAAATTAAGCAGAGCATAATTTCTTGTGAGGCCCAGTGGGGATCAGTACTAAATTATTTAACATTTTATCTCAATGTAATGTGACAATTTGATTCCCTGGAAACTAAATAACATATACACACACACACGCACACACACTCAGAAAGAATGAAAAAGAGAACTCGCCATACCATCTGGGCTGAACATTCGACAGCTTCGTAATGACGTTTCGAAGCCAACAACTAATTCTTCAATTATTGTGACCTGCAATATTGAAAAAAGCGTGAACAATCCATAAGGAGATAATGCCAGTCTTGGCATCAGTTGTGAGATTTCTCACCTTCTCTTTGTCCTGATACAGAGATCTAAGAGTGGTAAACACTGGAGGGCAGCCCTTACTAAAGTTCATTCTTAAATATCTATCCAGACACTCCCGAAACTTATCCCCTACAACAACACAAACACGTTTATTCAACACAGGCACAACACAATGAATATACAAGTCGAGTGAGAAGAAAAGTACCTGACAAGAAGCTGAGTGGTAACCTGCGAGGAACAAGACCTTTAGGATATTTGTCCCAGGCCTCCTCATAAATCTTTAACTTCTCTTCTGTACTCCCTAAAGCAACATAGATTTTTTAGCCAAATTGTTACAACAGCTGTTAGTTGATGCCCTCGTCCAGACTGCTTATATGAACAGGGCTGGATTTAACTGAATTTCTGAACAGTTCTATTCTAAACACATAGGCTTGCGCATCTACCTGGCTTCAGGGCTTTTTCCAAGCCATGGTAATAGGACCAGTTTTCAGGATTTCTTTCCTGTAGATGCCTGTACACTTCTGCTGCTTCCTCAAATCGCTTCAGATTCAACAGAAGCTCACCTACACATGAATAGAAAAACAACATTTTCCAAAGGCTTCGACAAACCAGACAATCTGTCCAACAAGGAAAAGATAAACTTGAAAAAGAAACATCAAAAACAATCATAATAGAAAAGGCCCGTAAAACATTTGGAAGATAGATGTGCAGTGCTGAACCTTTGGTTTCCTCCACAGCCAGTTTATCGCAGATCTGTTTTTCGTAGGTGGTGAGATGCTTCAAAGCTTCTCGAGAAAGTCCAGCTTCTCTCAGGACCTGATTTTGATACAGCAGAAGCTCACTGTACTCGTAGTCGACCTTATCAGGTGAAGTCTGAGAAAACACCACCACACAACTCAATCAACTGATAAGAACTAGTTTTGAGAAGTAATTTCTCAACATTTGGCTTTTAGAGGGAAAAGTAGTCCTTACAGATTAAGGCACTGTATAAAAAATTATGATAATTTGAAAATGTATGTTACATTGAAATCTTGACTCTTAAAATTTTGGTGATGGTGCTTTAATTCACATTAAGATTCTACTTCTTTATCACAAGCCTAAGTGAACATGCTGCATATGAAAAGAAAACACATACTTTAGGTTGATACTAAACTGGAGTTGATGATTATCAGGCCAAAAACAGGAAACTATGACGTCATTTCGATAAGTGTGAGATCATTACATTTTCATTACAAGTATTTTTGTCAGTTTTGCTGCGCTCAACTGAGGCATTAAATGATTTTGTGTTCAACAGAAAACATGGCATCAGAGGTGTGGGACTTCTGAGGATGATAGTTCGGTAGTTTTCCACAAACAAATGCTCAAAGCAGGTTCCATCATTTCATAATTGACATGATGACACTTGGCGACCAACCCTTCACCATTGTTGAGGACAGAGGCTTTTCTCGTCTGATAAATCACTGGGAGACACGGTTCATAAAACTGAGCTACTGTTCGGATCGGCATCTTCCATCTAAATATGACATGATCAGCAGAAGCATTCATACTCTGATGGAAACAATGTGAGTCACATAAGTTTAACCATGGATATATGGCCTTTCAATGTCAGCCCTATAAGCATGATGAGCCTGACACTGCAGAATCAATACAGACTTTATAATGTACCGAGCAGTGGTGCATTCCCAAGAGCTTCACACACAGGTACACTGATTCCCCACACATTTGAAGCCATGCTGCTGCAGTGGAATATTTAAAAAAATAATAATAATAATAATAATAATAAAAAGAGATGCTTGTTGTTTTAAGAGACAATGCACATAACATTTTTGGTTAAAGAGTTTTAGGTATTGTTATTAGTATTATTGTCACGATCTTAGAGGTCTGTGTGTTATCGAAAGATATCGGTATCAGTTTTTTTTATGTTATGCATCCCTACATCTGGGCATGTTCCTAATGAGTCTACAGTTCTACTGACCCAGGGACATCAGTCAACTCCTGGAAATGAGATTGGGACAAGGTGTGATGTCCCAGAGCTGCTTGACTGGATTCAGGTCTGGGGAACAGATAGGTCCGTTCATAGCATCAATGCTTTAATCATGCAGGAAGTGCTTTTTCAGCCACACGAGGCCTAACTTCATTAACCCTGTGGCTGGCACATCCAGATCTGTTCTAACCTCCAAGGATATTCCTCCCCACCAAAGCAGTCATGCTGGAGGATGGCGCAGGCAGCAGAACACTCTACAACCTGCCATCATCCGTGAAGAGCACAACATGCTAATGGCAAATACGCCAAACCTGGTGTTCTCTAGCAAATACCAAATGAGCTGCACAATGCTTGGCAATAAGCACAAACTAATATTGTGGTTGGCAGGCTCTCGTTCCCCTCATTGAATCTGTTTGTGACCATTTGACTGGGCACTTGCACATTCATGGCCTGCTAAAGGTCACTGTGTAAAGATCTGGCAGTGCGCCTCACTTGTACACAGATAATGATCCAGTGGTTGAGTTATGTTACTACAGCAACCAAATCTACTCCTTGTGTAGATGCATGTCTTGGGAACAACTGTGTTGGGGGAAAAAAAACTTGCAATAGTGTGCATTAGTGTGCCATTTCGGGTGAGCAACTTGTGTGGGTTGGAGACAACACCTCATGCCAACGGCAGTGATCAAACAAACATCGACCATAAAGGATGAGAACAGGGAGATGAACCACCTGTAAAACCAATGTTGTCCACAGAGGTTGCCGGCTAACTGCCACTACATTACACTGTGCACAACTCTGAGTTAAACTGACTCACATTCAGCTTTACCTCCTACCTGGACAAGATAATATCCCAGAAGTGTAATGAATTTAAGACTGGAGTACTTTGAAAGGTTTTTTTAGACAATACCAAATCATGTCACCTGCTGCGTCTTTCTAAACTCCTCGATGATTTTAGCAGCCATTTCATAATCCTCTAGAAGATGATAGGCAATGGCATAACCAATCCACGAAGCCCGCTGGGCTGGGCGTAACTGCAAAAGCTGATACCGGGTCTCCTACAAGACAAGTCAGAACTGGTTAATAAATGCTTTAGGTATTATTCATTTCAAGGGTTTATTTAGATATTTTCTAAATTACAGAAACATTCAAGGCATGCTGTGTAAACTCAGATTTAATTTTTCTTTTTTACAAACAGAGTAGCATCAGAGTAGCCTTAGGGGATTAAAAACTAAACAAGTTTATCACAGCACAGAAACTAAAGTAAAAAAAAAGAGGGGAAAGGCAGGGTGAAACAAGAATCAAGAATGCTGAGTCATTGCCTCTCCGTTGACGACAAACTTTTTGACTTTACTACATTTAATGAATTACATGCCTATGCCCTTTTTGTTCAACTTAATAAATTATGCAGTAATAAGTTAGAATGTTTAAAAAAGGAAAATCTTTTGACTTGAAAGGTCTTTGAAAAGCAATGTTAACACAAAACTGACAAACATTCAGCTGGAGACATGCAATAGCACAAAGCAAAGTTATTCAACGCCAAGTTTCTAAATCTATTTCCATATTACTCCAAATACCAACTTTTTATAACCTTCAGTACATTTCTGAGTAAAAGCAGTGTTCACACACATGGACTCACCCGATAACCCTCAAGGTCTCTCATCTGGATCTGCAGTAGAGAGAGATCTCGAAGGATCTGCAGGTTGTCTTTGTCCCATTTCAGTGCGTTTCTGTAACACTTAATAGCTTCATTGTACTTCTTGTCAGACCTCTGGAGCAGACCGTATACATGCCAGCCTGGAAATGTGTTAAGGAAAATCATGCCAAAAAAACTTTGCAAAGAAACATTTGAAGGTCGAGTAGAGTGAGAAGAAAAAGAACAAAACATTTATTCATGTACATTTATCCATGCATGCAGGGGCTAAATAACACAAATAAATCATTATTCAAATTAACTACATCACTTTGCCATAATTAAGAATTCCAATAATACATAAACTAGTTGGACTCCTTATTTTGACATTTGTTATCCAGGAAGAGAAAAAAAATCATTATTGTTTCAGTCTAATAGATGAAAAAAAATTACACAGCTAATTTCAATAATTTACAGAAAGAAGACAGAAGTTCAGAGGTAAAGTAAAGAACACTCTAAAGGACCATTCTCTCATGTAAATCCATAGGATTTGAAGCATTCCACTGGCAAGCGAGGAAACACAGCACTATGTGTTAGCCTCTATTAACAGCTTATGGTGTCACAGCACATCACGGTCAGACATAGGGTAGGAATCTTGGATTGGATCCAGCAAACCCATCCAAACCCCCATCGACAGCCACTTCAAACTGAGGCGAGTTCGGATGTGTTCATTCTGTTGCTGTCAGCTTGATTAAACAAACTCACAACAACCTGAATATTGGAGGCTACTGTGTTTGCATCTCAAATTAAAAAGAAAACCACAAACTTCGAGATTTCCAAGGATACAGACATGGCTCTTCAGGTCATTACGAAGTCCTCTTCGAACAAGTTCATAGGCTTCTTCTTTCTTCCCCAGGCAATTCAGGGTCAAGCCTTTCATGGCCAGGGTCTCTATAAAGATCATAATGATGTACTTTTCACTTATACACACATGGTAAACTTTTAATGGATGTATAATAAAGACAATGAAGTTGGTCCATTTAAAATTATTTTAATAAAGTAGGATGTTTACCAGTTTTCCACCGACCTGTTTTGTAATGACACGGCTTGACGTGCATTGAGGGTTTTTTCCCCACTATAGTCGGTGCCCTTTAGCAGTACTTTTTTGGCAAAAATTTGTATATAGTTCTAAAAAAAAGGCCAATGTGATACTTTTCTCGAACTGAAAAAAACCTGACAACACCCTGTTGATCGCTGACTGGTCAGTTGTTCAGCTCATTAATTGGCCAGTCACTGCATTGTGCAACACAAAAGCTTGGTACAAACACATAGCTTCGTAAGCAAACAACTATACCATTTGACCAAGTTTGCCAAGAGATTGTGCTTTTCTCTTGTATTTGCCATGATATCACCAATGATAACTGGAATTACATGTCTACACAAGCCAACTCAGAGAGGATACTGGAAGTCGGCAAACCATGGCAAGCAGGCTAAGCCATACCATGCAGAGATGTGCCGTAAATAAAATCTGGTGGAAAAGTGGCATCAGCAATAAAGTTACAGTAAAAAGGTTGCATTAGGATAAAGCTTTGTGTGGATAACAGATTGATATAAGTGGGGTTGTTACCTCCATGTTCTGAGAATTTGGGGTTGGAGAGAATCTGTTTGCAAAATTTCAATCCATTCCTGTACTGCTTGTGTTCATAACATCTCTGAGGAGAATATAAAGAGAACAGTTTAATTGCTCATTGAAAATTAAAAGGAACCATTCCATTTGTCCATGTCAGCCTTTTCCCTCTATTTTGCACTTTAATGTGAGGTGAATGGCTGCACTAATTCCCTTTTAAATTAAACTTTTGGAGGGCTATGTAGCCCTACGCCTTAAGCCTGATTTACACTTCAGTGTCAAGTTGACCCATAACCTCCTTGTAAATGCAGACTCTTCCACTGCAACCTGATGTATAATATAACGACGTGGAAATACAGAACTGCAAGCAGTCTGTGATTAGTTGGTATGGAAGAAGAACATTTTCTGTGCAACATCGTGAATATCTGAGTGTTTTTCCCAAGAGCACAACACTGTTGCGAACCAAACCGGATCAGATTGTGTTGAGTGACAGTCAAGAGGGAACTGGGTAACTGTTCAGTCTTTCAATCAGAAGAATTGGTATAACCCTTCACCCTTAAATGAATGTGCACAATAGAGAGGGGAAGGAGGAGAACTGGAATTGGACCAGTTCTCCAATTAGACCAGACAAATTAACAGATGGATCGAGCACAGTGTGTCTTAAAGGTACACTAAAATGTTTCAACCTAGGTCAAATTTCCAAAACAGAACTTATTGTTTAAGTCACAAAAGTGAATATATGAGTAATTAAACCCTAGCCGTTTCTGCTGAGTTCATTAAAATCAAGTCATTGGCAAAAAAAAAGCTGGGTTCAGAATGCTGGGCTAAAATCAAACTGGATAAACTTGGTTTAAGGAGTTTACAGATATTATGCAAGCTATTTCCATATGTTTTTCTCTGCAGATGGAATAACAGGTATGGTGAAATAATTGTAGGAACGTGTGCATATGCAAGTAAAACATTTATTTTACAGTAAATACTACATGCACTTGATGAAAGTGCTATCATTTTAGTCATTACTGAAATCAAGAATCTTTGAACCATGGTGCATTAATGTTCTTTCAAAATGTATACTGTATTTATACGAATATTTAGCTGGGAAAAATCATGCGCTTCAGCCGTATTTCAGACTTATGTAAACATAACATTAAAGGCTTGTGTAAGCCTGAATGATAAAACAATGAACATAACTTACAAAATATAGCAAAAACTATGTTCACTTTAAACGTGCAAGTGGTTGAATCTCACAAGTGTAATTGCTATATGGTTATAACTATGGTTTCTGGTAGAGTTCAGGAGATGAAGCACCACACATTTCTTACTCTCAGCTATCAAATTAACTTGTGATTCCACTGGAATTCTTGATTTTTTTTTTCATAAACAAATACAATAGCCATTTTTTCACCTCAGTTTCATAAGTACAGCACTTTATCTAGTTAAACTGCTTCACATAAGCATTTGTATTGATTTCGATCTCACTAATGACAATCTCAACAAAATATAAATTCAACTTAACACATAACAAAAGAGTTTGCGCTCATGATAAGTGCACTGAACGCACAAGAAATGATGGTAATTTAAAGTGAGCGCTTCTATTTGGGGCAGCTTTGGTTTCCTCTTGATTCTACATGCCTCTGCACAGCCAGCAGGTGGTGAGATCACCAACATACACATCACCTCATTCTGTCAGCAAATCTGAAATCTGCTTTTCACCATTCAATACAGCCCTGCTGAAAATGTGACTTCAGATCAATGAACTACAGCTCCCTGCAACTACAAAAACACAGATTTAATCAAAGTAGGCGTTTGTGGTAATTGTATTTGGCTGTGACTACCATATTTACTATACAGTTTGGATTCCAGAAAATCAAGTCATAGTTAAAATTCAATTTAGTTTCTTGTTTTATTATAAATGCCCATACAGGCTCAGTTTTATGCAATGGACAGAGGAGACATGTTTTCAAATAGAATTTACTTAAGTATTCCAAGTTTTTACCTAACAAGCTTTGGATTCCAAACAGTCTGTATCATAAATATGGTAGTCACAGCCAAATACAACCACCAAAAGGAAAATCACATTGCTCCTTTAATATCACACTGTCCGTTTACTGACTGTAACTTCCGGTTACAATTAAAGGACTTCCGGTTACTGTGGAAAAAAAATTCCCATAACAGTAAAATGACTTGTGCTCTCACAAAAACAGAATGCACTAACGTTACCAGTGACAGTGCAAAAGCACATAATGCATCAATTTTATGAGAACATTAACTTTGTGTTATTTACAGCAGGAGAGCGTTTAAAACATTTCAAATATACTCCAAGACAGCATCTCATACATTAGTCGTAAAACAACTGCAAACGCGAGACATTTTAACAGTTTAGAAGTCTCGCATCACACAACCTTCGGCCTGTAACTAACGTTAATTGGTTACCCACTGCAAGCGCATAGAATATTACAACACTGCTCCCTAATATTAGTAAAATTAAGAAACCTCAATTTTCAAACTAGTCGTTTTGATAATTCTAGGGCCTTAGTGTAGACAATCAAAATTTTGCATTAATTCCTGAACACGTAACGTGTGAGTTAACACTTACTAACATAAAATAATGAATGGCTTCTAGCACACATCAAAGATTTAAATGACAGCTTCTTTCCAGAAGCACTTTGCTATGTTTAGCTCCGTTAGCAAACTGACAGCTAGCAGCTAATGTTAACAGCTAAAGACTAGCCTCCAGAAATATACTACAGATAGCGCGCTAAAAAGATCAAAAATGTAAAGCTTAATCTTATACCATAAAGACAGCCACTGTGAAGTCTTAATTAACTAGTTGAGTTGTTGCAGCGGAGCAAGAGCACTTACCAGGATCCTCTTGAACAGAGCGTTTTCTTTGGGAGGCAGAGTGACTGTCGGCATCCTGAACTCTCTCAGTCAGCACATGTGAAGTGACTGCGAGTATGTGAAGCACTGTCTATCCACAGTTTTACCCCTTCGCTCTCTGAGTCCAGGCCCAGCTTGATTTAGTGCCTGTTTCGGACTAACTAACCTAGCACTCACGTGGTAACAGAAAAGCCCTCTTTGAGCTCAAAATGGCCGATGTGCTGCTTCTCCTCCGGGTCAAGCTGCTCTCCTGTTCGTTACCTCACGGACATTAGATGGCGCTTTTCACGTGCAAAAATTATGTATAATCGAATAAATAAAATGTAATATTCATTACAAAGTGGTAGGTACTTTAAATGGACTTAAAGTTTAAAATGGGATGGACGGTAACTGTAAAATCTGATTACATAAAAAAGTCACTTGAAAATCCCTTTCTATATTTCAGTTACACAAAATATACTATATAATGTGTGCTATATTTATTTCTCAATGAATGATTGCATGTAGTATCATTTATTTTGTTGGCTTGTAAAAGCCAAACATTGTAATTCATATTTTGCTTCGGACAAAAAAATACAAACACATGTCCTCCTGGACTATGCGTCCCCAAAAATATTTGCAGAGAACTTTGCTGAACTGAACTGGCTCTGTTTGCTATATCTTTTCAAACTGATACTACTAATGACACTGGGAAATCACTGAGCATGCTGGGAAATTGCTTTCAATTGGCTTAACATGGGGTCAAACTTTGTAAAACTGTAACTCAAACTGTGAACTCCATTAAAACTTCAAACAGACCACACATGTGAAGTTTATCAGTCTGTGCATATCAACCCCTGTGTAAAAATATTTGAAGCCCAGGCTCTTTACCCTAGCAACCAAATTTTTCTGAGCTCTTCCTCAGCTTTGATGAATGATAAAGACATGAGAGCTGTTTTATACATCTTACAGTGACAAAAGAAACATTATATTATGTTACTGACCCCTTTATAGCAATCTGAATTTATCATAGCAGACATTTTGCCATACCACTATCTCAGCTAAGGAAAATCATAGAGACACGAGGGTTGGTTTATATTACTCACATCAGCAAGGGGATCTTTGAATTTCATCACTGACTTCTCCATAGAGAATTCTACCATGGCAACCATTCCATTTTGCAAATAAAATACGTTTAAATGGCTCTTTTACAAGCCAACATAAAAGGTTGTGCACAAACATTAGCCCTCTAGTTAATATTATATAATTTAATAGTTAGTCAATAACAATAGTTTTACTGTGCACGTCTTATTATTATTTTTTTCGTAAAAATCCACACATTATTGTTCACAACATTTTCTAACAAAATGCTGCATATGTACTATTAATGTGCATTAATTAACTGGATTGTGAATGTGTTTGAATGATAAAAAATAAATAAAATCAAAGAGACTAAAAGGTGTGATGGCGAAGCGTGTGAAAGGGACCTCTATTTAATATCTCGTTCGGAAGGGGTCTATCTTGTGAAAATAAAACAAATATATGAGCAAACAATATAGCGCTGGGTAATCTGAACAGGTTTGAGCAGCGAGTTTATTTTGCGCTAATAAAAAATGACTCTTATTTTGCTTATGGGCGGAAGTCGAATTCATTGCGGGGGGCGGTTGTCAGTGGCATCCTGCGCCTCTGATAAAATTGGTTATCGCTCTCAATCATTCATAGCGGTCTCTTCGCGCCGAAACATTTGGCAAAAAACACATTTGCTACAGCCACATTTACAAGTCACCTCACGTTACCAAAGTCATATCGACTGCTTGAGGTGAGTGAAGTAAAAACATTACATCTGCTGACACACGATAAAGAAAATGGTCATCACCATCATCGTGTTCTTCATCATCGTTACGAACGTTCAGCTAATTGTAACAGCATTATAGCTGGCCAGAGGACCATATTATAGTGCTGTAAAATATAAGTTTACAAACTTGAATGAATAGAAATGTATAACTAATAGCTAAATGAAAACAAAATGTTGCATGAGAAATATTTTAAACATGGCCTGCTTTTATTTCGGTAAACCATAGCATATATTCTTCGATCCTTATGCTTGAAACAATACATTTCAGTAAAATATTGAAACTGATTAGAAAGGGTCATTGGTTATCAGATGTTAATCAATAATGGGGTCAAATGCTTCCCATTATAAAATCTACAATGACTACAAAAAAGTGTTTATATACATTATTTTAAAAAAGCTAGTCAGGCTTAAATTCTATGCTTTTTCAGATGAGGTTGTTGTGGAGCTGGACGTTTGTCTTGCTACTCTCCATCTCTATTGGAGCATTGGCTGAGGAGGAAGACCTGGAAGATGAGGATGAGGCACAAGTGGAAGATGGAGATGTGGACATGGAGGCTGACAGCTCTGAAAACGTTGAAGCCGACACCAATGTATCATTTCAGGTAGAAAACCACTTCTCCTATTTGTTTAAAAGCATATCATAACCTCCTAAGTTTCAATATATTTATGAGCAGTTAGTAATTTTATCTTGTTTTGACATTTACTTTGCCTCGTGTCTTTTTTATGTTATCTCTCATTTTTCATGCATAGGTGACGTACAAGACCCCAGTTCCAACTGGAGACGTTTTCTTCACAGAGACATTTGATGATGGATCTTTGGGCAGGTTTGTTTGTCTCATGATAACAGTGATGGCACAAAACGGTTCTAAAATAATAATAATAAAAATATACAAATTATATACAAACATATAATTAAACTTATTTTTTTGTTTATGTACAGTGAGGGAAAGAAGCATTTAACCATTGTTTCAGTATTATGAATAATTGCCTGCATTTTAAATTGTATGGGATAGAATAGAAACTTGCCTTTGTCATTGAGAAATATCTTTAGCTCCCCTGTGTCTCTCACACTGCCAACTTCTCTTAAAGGTAGTATCTATTCCACAGAATTAGAAGCACAAAGATGTCATTGACAAGTAGATCTACTCCAGACAGGAAAGTTCATCAAGCAATTTGGTGAGAAGGTGACAAAAGGCTCCACGTAATATTCCACTTTGTGGATGACCATTACAATGGATAGGAAACAGCCCAGAGATACATAATATTATCTTGTCAGTGATCAACCTGTGAACTAAAAATGATTACCCTCGTTTTGTTGGACACATTAAACTTCATTCGAGGGGACTTGGTGACAGCGCCAGAAATGTATTGGTAAATGTTGTATAAGAACTTCTTTTTCTTTAATGGGTATTCCAGCATTTCAATGACTCAAAACAACATAAAAGCACATTAAGGTCCTGGAGTTGCCTAATTTGTAAAGAGCTGAAGGTTAGAGTTGCCACATATCAGCCTCAAAATGGCTACAAAAGGAACTGCAGAGATGAGTGTAGCAAAATCCCTGGTGAAATGTACAAAAAGTTAAGTTTTGTGATGTGGTTGAGTACGTAATTTCACCTTTCAAGTGCAAATCAGTTTATAACTTTTTCAAATGCATTTTTCACTGTTGAATTATACCACATTTCTTGTTGGCATGTAGGCAAACATTCAAAATCAGATCAAATAGTCATTTATTTCATCTGTTGACCTCTTTTAAATGATTGCTTAATTATTTATTCAATTTGTTCTTAATTGTAATCACATTTTTTTCTGCAGTTGGCGGGTGTCTAAAACAATAAAGGAGGACACTGATGAAGACATTGCTAAATATGATGGTTTGTTTTTGTGCATGGCTTTGTCCTTTTTCATATTTTCTTTTTCTGGACTCCATTGTTGAGTTTTTAAGTAAAAAACAGGCGTGTGCGTGTATCTGATATTTTTCTTTAATCATTATGTCTTGTGCTTGTAGGTAAATGGGAGGTGGAGCCGCTGAAGGAAAACACTGTACCTGGTGATTTGGGTTTGGTGTTGAAATCTCGTGCAAAGCATCATGCTATCTCTGCTCTGCTTAACAAACCATTCATTTTTAACAACAAGCCCCTCATCGTGCAGTGAGTACTGCTTTTATTTACAATTTTACTCACATTTCAATTTTTTTTTTCATCATATTTATCATCTTTGCAGGTATGAGGTCAATTTTCAGGACGGGATTGACTGTGGTGGTGCATACATCAAGCTGTTGTCAGACTCAAAAGATTTAAACCTGGTATGATCAGAACTAAGAATTCATGGCATTCCTAATGCTAGTTTTTGTAACTGATACTGAGGTGGATTTTTATTGTGAAAAAATAGATAATACTTATTATATATTGGAAACAACTGGGTGAAATAAAGGCTAAAAATACTGCTTTTGACTCACAGGAAGAGTTTCACGATCGGACCCCATACAGCATTATGTTTGGACCAGACAAATGTGGAGAGGACTACAAGCTGCACTTCATCTTCAGACACAAAAACCCTCTAAATGGAGATGTGGAGGAAAAGCACGCCAAGCGACCCGACGTTGATTTGAAGAAGATCTACATCGATAAAAAGACTCACCTCTTCACTCTTGGTGCATTTTTACTTAGGGGAGGTCACAGTGATTTACATACAGCGAGGTCGATAAGTATTTGATCACCCTGTGTTCTCCTACTTAGAAATCATGGAGGATTCTAGAATTTTCAGCATAGGTGCATTTTCAGTGTGAGAAACAGAATAATAAAACAAATCCAGAAATCACATTGTATGATTTTTTTTAAAACAATTATCAGCCAGATTCCCTTCTGCATTGTGTGCAAACCTGGTGAAAACCCACAGGAACCGTTTGACTGCTGTCATTAACAAAGGCTTCTGTACCAAATAGTCAAATGCTTTAACTCTGTTGATCAAATACTGTTTTTTGACCCAGTAATTTACAGTAAATTGTAAACAAAAAGTCTCTCACGTTGGAAATGCTCCTATGCTCAATTATGATGTAATTATAAGCACAAATACTTCTTGACCTCACTGTATGTGTTATAACATGTAGAAAATCCATTCAGGTTAAATCCAAAAGCATTTAATCAGTTTGTGAGCTTCTGGTCTCAGTGCTAAATTTAAAGGATGTAATGATCTTGGCATTCAGAGGATATTAACTACTTCATAATTATTCCTCTTCTGGTTTCAGTTTTAAACCCAGACAATCACTATGAGATCTTCATTGACCAATCGAGCGTTAGCAGAGGAAGCTTGTTAACAGACGTTGTTCCACCGGTCAATCCTCCAAAGGAAATTGATGACTCTAAAGACTCCAAGCCAGAGGACTGGGATGAGAGAGCCAAAATCCCAGACCCGGAAGCACTCAAACCTGAAGACTGGTGAGGGATTTGAGACAATGCCATGGAATGATTAACAGAGAAGCCAATAAAGCAGATGATGGCTTGTTCTGAAGCATTGATGCAGCACAATATCTTTCTAGGGATGAGGACGCCCCTGCTAAGGTGGCTGATCCTGATGCAGTGAAGCCTGATGGTTGGCTGGAGGACGAGCCAGAGTTTGTTCCAGATCCCTCTGCAGAAAAGCCTGAAGATTGGTAAGAACAAAAGTGTCTTATTTCATGCCAACCCCTTATGTCAGAAAAAATAAGTACATTAGAATGTGTTGTGAAGCATTCATATTTGTCTAGTTCTAAATGCTTTCTCCTCGCAGTTGTTTTTGTTTAAGCAAACATTTTGAGAATTCTTCTTACAGAGCTCCCACTAAACAGAGCAAACTCAGGCAAATTGTCATACTATCTTCACTGTGTTTTATTTAGATCAGGATTTAACTTCTAGTGTTATGTCTTATTATTTGACATAAGTGTGTTAGTGTTTTAGTCTCTCATCTTGCCATGCGGATCTGCTTTCCACTTGTGGCACAAATATTCCCTCGGATTACTGGCAGTTATTGCAGAGCTACGCAGAAGTAGAAATGCTAGGCTGCTTCATCAGCTACACACCAACCTCAACATAGATTTATTAACTCTACATTTTTAATATGACTGAACCAATGTTTAATCATTTTAATGTAAAAACATAATTGAACTCTCACAGGGATGAGGATATGGACGGTGAATGGGAGGCTCCTCAGATTCCCAATCCGGCTTGTACAGCTGCTCCAGGCTGTGGTGAATGGAAGCCGCCTATGGTGAATAACCCTCAGTATAAGGGGAAGTGGAAAGCTCCTCTCATTGACAACCCCCATTACCAGGTACTTTGAGAACATCCCAGCTTCTCAAGATTTGATTAACGAATGTTTTTGCACTTCAACGTGGTTTGAGTTTTGAGTGTAAGAGTGGATCCTGCTATTATAACTTGGCACCAATGTTCTATGCTGTTGATCTGATTATCATGTGAAATAATCCACTGATTCTGCAAAAGAAATGCATCTTTACCAGATTAATTGAGATAATATTTCTGAAGCATCTGGTCGCTGCTGTATCCGTTGACTGATAAATGTTTTTCCTCAACAAGTGTTTGTACTTTTGTTGCAAGGGTGTGTGGAGTCCCAGAAAAATCCCCAACCCAGACTACTTTGAGGACCTTCACCCGTTTCGGATGGACGCGTTCAAGGCTGTCGGTTTGGAGCTGTGGTCTATGACGTCTGACATTTACTTCGACAACTTCATCATCACCACAGAGAAGGAAGTGGCTGATCGTTGGGCTGCAGATAGCTGGGGGCTAAAAAAATTGGTGGCTAGTGCCAATGAGGTAAACTTGATATCGTTGCTGTCTATATATATATATATATATAATTATATTTTTTAAATATATATATATATATATATATATTTTTTTTTTTTTTTTTAATTTATTTTATTTTTTTTTAATTATTTTTTTTATTTATTTATTTTTTTTTTTTTTTCATTTTATTTTTTAACTCATACACGGCATTTTGGATCAGCCTGGAGTTTTGAGTCAACTGGCACTTGCTGCTGAAGAGCGACCCTGGCTCTGGGTCATTTATATCCTGACCGTTGGCTTGCCCATTGGACTGGCTGTGCTCTTCTGCTGGCCTAAGGTAAAAACTGATCTCACAGCAGAATTAAACAAAAATTTGTGTTTGATGCACTGTCAACTTCTATAATAACGTTGTAATAACTGCATCAACCGTGTCCTTCTGAGTAAGCTGTATCTATTGAAAATTACCTAATCTCGTAACTTTGCTTAAGCCATTCTGTCCCACAAAAAAATTAATTACAGCTAATCTACATTAGAATCCTCTTTTTATTAAGCTGTAGCACATTTATTGTCTGCATAAAAGCTGTATAAAAGCACTATATAAATACATTTAACTGGTGTTTTTAGACAATTGTTGAGACTTTTGTAGAATGTGACCTGCTATAGAATACTAATTCTAAACCAAATAAGATACTCTGACAACAAGGTTTAACAGAAAACGTTTCTTTATTTAACTTAAACTTTACAGTCATCTAAATTTAAGCACTAATATGAAAGAGATGAAGGGAAGGGAGGGGAAGGGGGAAGAGAGAAAAAAAGCAAGTTAGCAACAAGACTCTCGAGATTCCAAATCATAAGAGAAATGTCTCCCTGCAACTTTATTTAAAGAGCTTGTACCTTCCTATTTTTTCTATTACCGACATTTGGGACTTCTTTTTAGTAAATTGATGTGTTATAGATCTCTCCATTCTTTTTTGTCTTTTTATTGTGGAAAAAAACCCCAAAAATTCCAGTGCATCAAATAAGACGTCTGAACTTTCAGTACACTTGGGAAGAACTATCCTTGATCCTGATTTTGAAGGTCATTTAAAACAAACAAATTTCTTTCCAATTAAATACTTCTGATCAGATGCATGTGATGATAACATCATTGTCCAAACATGTTTCACACAAAAGTAATTTTCGAAAGCTCATTTAGAGCAGACTACAGATACGCATTGTGGTCACACGTTTTACTTTACCTATTGCATTTAAAAAAAATTTCTTAACATGTTTAGAATGAGATGTTATGTATGTAAATGATACGCTTTTCTCAAGATAATTTTTTTTATATGAGGGAAAAGGTTTCTCAGCTTTGTTTCGTTGTTTTTTTATATAGTATTTGTGCTTTTAGTTTAATGTAATAAATGTTTAACATTTTATTTTGTCTCTGTTATATTTGTTTACACTGCAAATTTACGAATGAATTAAAATCCTTTTTTGTTTTGCGTCACGTCTGAGGAGAGATTCACACAATCCCATTGTCTGGGCCTGGGGTTAATCAGTCTTGCTGACCATGCAAACTCATTCAATTTACTACTGAAGATTAACATGTTCAGGATTATCTTGCGAGCACAAAATCCTCTTTATACGTGTATGACATTAGTAGCATAGCAACCGTGTCTTCTCTAATTTCAGTATTTGTTGGATCCACTAATATCAACAGCTTTGTGATGATTGATGGGTTTCTCTGTACCTTCTTCAACATGCTTTGCAGAAGTCAGAGGATGACTATGTGTATAAGAAAATTGATCAGCCCAAAACCGAAGCAGAGGAGGTAGCAGACGAAGAAGAAGAAGAAGAGGAGGAGGAGGAGGAAGTGGAGGAAAAAGAAAAAGAAGATGATGAAGTTAAAGCAGATGATGTCACAGAAGCTTTTGGTTTGTGAAAAAAAATGAATGTTTGCCACAAAAGCACATTTCTCTTTTGTTGACGTTCTCCATCTTGTACCCCTGCAGTGGAGGAAAATGGAAATGGCATGGAAAAAGATGCTGAAGAAGATGGAGGAGACACGGGGGAGGAGGAAGAGGCTAGTAAGCCAGATGACTCTGCTTCAGAGGATGAAGTGAGTTCATGAGCGGCGTAATTAAATTTAGTGCAGCCTCCTTCTATAGTAGCCTGTACCTGATTTTTACCTTTAATAAAAATTAAACTTTACAGTTTATTATACAAAACTTATATAATATTTCCTATAATATAAGCCATTGTTTCTAGTGTACTATAAGATCATTATAAAAACTGTGCAACTTTATCAGTTTCTAGTGCAATGGATTATCAAAGAGCTAATAGAAAAATTAAATATTAGGGTTTAATTAAAAAAATTGAACATTTTTATTTAGTAATTAGTTTTGTTTATATGTTCTGCTTGTTGCCGAGCAGACAGCATCAAAATGTTAAATATTACAGAAAATAATTTCACATTCGATGGTCATACTTAGGATTCCGTTAAAACACATGGATGACGTGTGAGTTAAAGAACAAAGTTAAGATTTGCAGATTATCTGACCACATCAAGACATGGTGTCTGTTATGACCTCAGCCTGAAATCTGTCAAGATAGAAAACGCTTGACCTCGATATCAACAGCCCAGCCAATATCCAATCTTTTGTTTTTGTCCCTGTTTGAACCTGCCAGAGTTTAAAATAGAAGACTAGGTCTTGAAGTGACAGGGAATCCTACACAGGGCACAAAAACATCTAACAGAAGCTGTGGGTAACTTTTGAGCACAGGGTCTGGAGGAAGAGTTCATCAATTAATTTAGTGAAATTTCATTAAGATTGCTTCAGGTATGGTTCGAAATCATTCCAGACTCCAACAATCCTGTTTTTTTGTCATATTTCCTATTCAGAATCATTATGATGATTTGTCAAAGTTATTGTATTGTTTGTCGTCTTTCGCTTCAGAAAACAAATGACTCATCCGCACACAGACCAGTTTGGATACTTGGCAATGTCGTCCATTTTTTCCATTGGTTTAACGTGGTTTGTACAGCTGTAACTCAAGCTGATAACCTCATAGAAACTTCAAACAGACCAAACTTAAGAGTTGAGTTTATCTGTCTGTGCAAGAACTTACCAACCACTATGCTAAGGCATCTAAAGCCCAGGCTCTAGAAGGGGTTAAATATTTACCATTGACCACTGGCAGCTTGCTAGCAACCGAATTTTCTGAACTCCATCTGAGCTTTAGTAAATGGTGGGGATGGTTTATATTACCCATATTGATATGGCAAACTTTGTATGATGTCATTGACTCCTCCATAGCAGCCAAAAATTCTACTTTGGTAACCTTTCCTTCTTGCTAATAAACGTAACTTTTCACTGGTAGTGTATACAGCTAACAATCCTCACTGAATGTGTTGTTTAATTGTCAGTCTATTGCCTGAAAGTTTTATTTGTAATTTCACTCGTATTTGTCCAATGGACACAACTTGGATGTCTGATATTTTGGTGTGCGATAGAATTCAGTGGTTTATATCAAATTTATATATGATATAAAAAAACTAAAATCTTAAACTTGTAATCTTTCAGATGAAGGATGCTGACGAGGGAATTGAGGGTGCAGGAGAAGAACCAAAATCTGTGAGAAAGCGAAGAGTACGAAAGGACTGAATCCTTCACTTTGTCTCAACATATCTTTACTTCCTTCTCCTTTGATTCTTTTAGCAGCATGCCCTGTAGCATGCACGAACGACAAACTTCACCACCCTTGAAGAGGTCGTCCTCTTCAAGGGTTCTCTTGGTCTTCCGCTTAATTTATATATATATAGTTTTTTTTTATTCATTTAGCACTTGGATCAGTTAATCTCTGACAAGTCTTAACTGTGAAGGGAGTTACATATTTTGGAGAGATTAACTAGTTTATTAATGCCTCATTGTTTAATTTATTATTAATAAGGGGTCAGTTTCTTTTAAGTAATGTTGTATTTATTGATTCAAAGTTGATAAAACTATTTAGAAATAATACTTTTTGACCTTGTATTTCTATTATTGCCACAGTTAGCAATCTGTGGGCTGCATGGTTGTATGCCTGTCTCAACTGAGCGCTAGAAAGATCAGTGATGCCATGGAAGCTAGCTGATCTCTGGACAGTTCACGTGTCGACAACAACTGTAAGCACAGGAAAGTACTTTCTGACATTTGTACTTTCCATGCAGCAAATATTTCAGTCCAAAAAGTTTTTTCTGCTTTTTTAATGTCACTTGTTCAGCCTTACCAGGACCGCCTTTTGTTTTATGTGTTTGTTGTTCTTGGGAATAAAACTTTACTATAATTGTCTGTGCACTGTTGCCATGGTTTCAAATGAAGGCTGCATATTAGCAAATTATTTTATTAAGAATAAAATTGTGAGAAAATGTACACTTTCAGAAAAGATCGTTCTTTACATTGGGTGTTTACTAACCATTTCTAAACCAGGTACAAAATTTCAATCTGATAATACCGGGGGTTAAGAATGTAATGTTCTAGCTCTTCGGTGCTCGTGTAAATAATTCATGAAATGTTTCACTTTAGCTAAGAGGCTAGAGGAATACAACACTTCAGGACCATTTAGACTCAGCAGGAAACCATCCAAATTCCCTTTATAATAACAATGTTTAACCCCTTTGTAATTAAAGGTCTTGTCCATGAAGAGGGCTTGCCGTATGAATCCTTTATCCCATCCAAAAACCGGTTTGGAGCAATGTTACAGTTAAAGCCCTCAATCTATTGTTTACCCACTTTTCTATCAGTTACACTCTGCTATGTTTTCCCTCCAATGGAAGCCAAATTTTTCAACATGTCTTAGAATTAGATCAAAGTCATGAAAGTGGCAAAACAAATGAACATTTTTGTTTTATTAAACCATACCTCAAGTGTATATTTCAATAATATAACTACTTATAACCCAACATTTAGCTCATTAATTAACCTTTTTTTCCCTATTTTCTTTATTAAAATAAATGTTTAAAAAATATTTAAACTAGTATCCACTGACTGTTGTAACCTCTGCTTTTTTTCTGTTTTAAAAGTGGCTGCTACAGAGAACGAGTTGATTTCTGATATACGACGTCCACATCATCTTCTACAATCTTATCCCTCGTATTCTGAAAGGTAGTGATAAAACCTTTTATATTGGTGTGATAAAACCATCTGCTTAGTAACCAGTTTATAATTTATAATATGTAGCTTATAGCGAAACACGATTTCTGAATAAAAATTGAGCAAATATCCTTTAAAATGGGGAGAGATTATTAGTGAAATTGCAGTTTTTACCTTTTAATTCATGCTGAGTGGTTATATATAACGGTCATGCGCTCTCGCTGCCACATTCATGTGAAGCTCATATAAAAGTCTAAGAAAGCCCCAAATCCTGACTTTGGCTTCATAGCATTTAGCAAATATTGTGAGAGGACCTGAGATCCAAACTTGTTAAATGAATTAAACAAAAGAGCCACAGTTAAAAGTCAAGCTCTGTGCTTTTTCTGATGAGAAAGGCATCCCTTTACCTCCTGTAACACTGTTAACTGACAGCCACTCCGTCCAGTCAAGCGCTGGACAAAACATGCTGAAATACACCGGTATATTTACAATTAAATAAATATATAAAAAAGTTTTGAATTTGAATGATTATTTTGAATATAATGATGGAGAAGGACTTTTTGCGTCCACTTATTTCCGTTTGCTTTTGGTGTCTGTGGTCTGAAACACGCTGGAGGCAGACATGAGGTTCTCGATGTACTGCCCAAGAACTTGGTTTTCGGATTTGAGCTTAAGATTTTCTTCTTTGACTGCATCCACACGTGCAGAGAGATCTGAAAACAGACAACACATTGAGGTATATATCTTTTTCCGTTTATCATTACAAACTTAGTATTTTTAGTCATGAATGGAGAATGAAGATACTTTGCCACCTTTTTTTATATTTCCCAAGTGCTATTTAACAGGAAAAGTCTTACAAATGAATGTATAACCGTGAATGTAAGAACGTTTAACACCTGGACTAGTGGAAATTATTAGCTCACTAACATTAATAGTCACCTATTAACCCCTTTAGCTTGATAAAAGCCTTTGGTCGTCTGCTGTGGTTCTCAATAAGTCTCAAGCATGCCTCCTGAAGAACATTAGCCCATTTCTCCTGAGCAGATCCCCCAAGGTTCTTCAGATTTGTTGGTTTTCTGGCACTAAATCTGGACTTTGGTGTGCCTCACATATTAAAGGGGCCATATTATGGAAACTATGGACTTTTCTGACAAGCCTAGCTTCTTTAAGTGTTGTTCCTTCATCAAAAACATGCCTCGAATTGTATTATTTCACACATGTTTGAGTAGTCCTATATTGCTTTTTTGTGAGCTGAAAATGGCTTGATGCTCCTTGCAATGCACAAATTCTTACCTCCACCCAGTGAGTTGAGGAAAAACTTGGAAAGATCACGTTTTTTGAGCAGCATGTCACATCAAACTGGTTTGTCAACAAAGAAGAGTTTAACAAAGCTGGTTCTAAAAACGGATTCCAACTGTTTACCACGTCCTGGAGGAGGCTTTGCGGTATTTCTGGGTCATCTATGGAGGTACTAATTAGGGGTGTAACGGTACGCTAAAATCGTATTCGGTTCGGTACAGTGTCTTGGAGAGTTCGGTTCGGTTCATTCGGTTCCGTACAAAACAATAAGAACTTACATAATCTTTATTTTGAAAAGCTGCCAATACACAGTAGAATTCTTGCATAAAATAAATAAAAGTGACACATTTGGGTGATATTTTAAATAAATTGCACTCTTTATTAACCTCTTAAGCCCTGAGGCCTATTTTCCGAAAATCCTATACTTTTACTTTTTAAGGCATTTCTCAGCTTTTACAAGGTCTAAACTGCAAATCTTGGTATCAAAATGAAGATAGGTTCTTGGGGAGTGGTGTGGATGAGTTAATTTGACAGTCAAGAACACAGGGTAAGAGTAATTGATGTTGGAATGGCCAAAAAATGAACTCCGCCTAAAAAAAAAACACATGTTTCCTCCAATATCTCCTTATTTTACTTATAACGAAGCAAATAAACACAATCAATTGTAACCACTACATGTCAAGGACATCTGTAGAGAGTTTGGTGTTCATACTACAAGAAACTAATATTCTGTAAAGGTTTTGATTGAACAAAGTTCAGGCGTAATCCATGTTGGCACAGTTTGGCACAATTTGGCACAATAATTGAAATATGGAAAAAATCTTGTCCAAAGCTTCAGCTACGTTCATAGTCTTGTTTTCTTGCTTATGGGACATGATTTCAGCAAAAAAAACTCCTAAATAAACGCTGTAAAAGGGGGGTAGAAGCTCATTTACGCCATCTTGCTGCGCTTTTGGGAACATTTCATTCACAATCGCTTTCGGCGTCGAGCTTCCGCGTGTCCCTACCCCCCGACCATCTGTCCAATCCGGGAGCTCTATACATCGCCGGAAAGCTCTGATTCTGAGGAAACCAATCAGCTCAACCATTTTGAGACTGATGGGATCGCCGACGAATCACACGACGCGCAGCGTGGAGAGACGTGCTCTTACGCACGGGGAGTCATTCCATATTTGGTGACGTAAGAGGAGCACTGGAGCAACAGAAAAAACACAAAATGGACTTTTCGCGAAGCTATCGACCGGACATAACAACAAACGGACTTTTATCGCTATGGAAATAACTTTTTGTTGAAAAAACGGCAAAGGTAAGACAAGATTTACATGCTTGCTTGGTTTTTGCTGGCGTTTTTTCGGGGAACTTTCGCTCCCTGCTCTGAAATACTTCATGCAATGTAAATGAGTTGCATATCGCTGAATTCAGCTGGTTGTTAGCTTTCATTTGATGCCATGGTTTTGGT
>SRMA01026117.1:594-10880 GCA_007224835.1 Danionella cerebrum
CCAGCTCCTCCTCTTCATTGACACACTTCAAGAGACGCTCACTTGTTTATCAACAAAGGATAATCCAACCAGCAGATAGAAATCTGCTTTTAAAGATTGCTCTAAAATAAATCCAAACTCAACCAGTAAATGTTTCTCAATTTGGTGACCGCATAATAGGGACAAGTATTTTGCACTGATGGAATTTGGGGAGAACTGAAATGTGGATCAGTAACTAATGCTTGAAACATGTCTTTGTTCATTACTGGTTAGTGACAGTTACTGAGAGGTTGCTTATGCAGGAAAACTGTATGTTTAAAGCTATCTAAAAGAAACAAACAAAAAAAATCTAAATCCAAGCATCGAAGAAATGTACAGATCATTTTATTGTTGTTTATCCTAGATTGGTTTGGCATGTTCTCACAATAAAATGCCTAGCATCATAATTGAAACATTACTGATTTAGATTAATGTGCATCTCTAACAGCTGGAGAAATCTGCAGATTAATTAAAGATAAAAATCACTGCACTCCTTTTGAGCGCTCCGGCTCCTTCTCTTCATTTTGATTAGGTTCACTGTGTTCAGGTTTTTCATGAACGTCTGATGAGGAGTTCATCGACTGGATACGGAACACGGTGGGTATTTGGCCCAGTACTGGACAGGACTCCTGGAGGCCAGAAATCCACTTAGAAAGAGTGACTTCATCCCCTTTACCAACCATGCACATGGCATATACCAGGTCGTTTTCAACTGCAGGATCAAACAATCAGATATTAGTTAATTACTAGTAAAAGTGATTCAATTAATACACAAATACACATTTATATAACAATTAATTTGAAGGTAAAATCCTCATGACTTTTTACTCTACTTTACAAGCCAGTCTATAAACGCACAAACATCCCCGAAATGTTTTTAGTTCAGTGTGTTTCATGCGTATTATGAACATGTGCAGTGAAATCCCAGCAGGCACGCAGAACCCACCAAAATCAACAAGCAGCAACTGAAGACACCATTAATTTTCAACATAAAGCGGCAAATAACACATCAAGAAGGAATTTGACCAATGGTGATAGCAACAGGGCGTGAGGAGACAAGTTTTAAAATGTTCAACTTGGTTCACAAGTGACCAGATTTTTTATTTTAATTTTAATAATAAAATTTTATAAAAATTCATTTTGATGCGGTTTCTATTAAACGGTTCAAAATATAACATCGATATCAAGTGGCTGGTTCCAGAATAGATCGGTAAAACATTGTCAGAACCCACACATAGATATTGAAGCGCAGTTATCTGCTGCCGGGTCAAGTGAGTTCGCATCCCATAGTCTCTCTTTACCCCCCAGTAACTTTGGGACGTTTCTCCTAGACTTTATTGACTGATCAGCTGGAAATTCTGTTCCTTCGTGGAATGATTATAAGTAATTCAATACTTTTGACACCCAGCATTTTTACACCTCCTCTTCTTTGCATTGTGCTTGGCTCAGTGAAAAAACTTGACTGCTGTTTATTGTAGGTTGGGGTAAAAAAAAAACGGACAAAAAAATCAGGACTGCATTAAACTGGAAGTATTGTCTTTTTTGAAAAATTGTTGATTAGCTTCAGATTTGGCACAAACTCCTTTTTATTTATTTATTTTTTAAATGGTGTTTATTGCGTTTTGAAACCAAATTCTTCAACTATTCCAACTGCCCACAAAGGTTTGCCCTAAAGCACAAGGTTATTGTACACATGTATATTACACATTTTGAAGTGACAAAAGATAAGAGCTCATTCATTTTCCATAAATATTACATTCTTTAATTTATTAAAAGCGTATAACTAGTCTAAAAAAATCCACATATGATATGTAGCTCTTTTCAGAAAAATTTAAAGGATTAAAAAGCTAAAGTCAAAATTTTAAAAGTGAGTGACAATAAATTGCCCATGCAACGCAAATCTCACCATCCTCCACATCGAAACTGTAATCATCCCCCAGGTCTAATTCCAAGTCGAGATTCAACAGTCGAGGGAAGAATAGACTTTGATGTGGACTGAACAACTCTGGGTCAATTTCTTCTTCCACCTTCAAAACAACCAGATATTTTTCAAACGTGCATTGTGAGAAACATTTACTCTTCACATTTCTACACAAAAAAAACCCCACATTTTTTCAAATGCTCAATGATTTGTTGGTGACTTAAATCCAATAAAAATCCACAACCTGTTAACTTTTCCCCCCATTACTCAGCTGACAAGCTCCATCCAGTGTTTTGGGGAAAGCCGGTGCTCAGCCATTTTCAGATCTCTCTAGAAATACAGAGTAGTCCTGAACCCACTTTGAAACCTTGGCTATTTACACATAATGGACTGCCTGTGAAGAGCACTCTAGAACAAGTTTTCAACCAGGATCCCATTTCCCTCAACTACTGCTGAAAACATCTCCATATAATGTTTCCACGACCTTGATTCACTGTGGCTTAAACCAGGTGATGAGCAGTGCCTAGTTTCCTCCAAACGTGTTTGCGTTTTACAAAGTTTTGGCTTTATTTATGGGCTATTGTGTATAAAAATGTTAATAAGAAATAAATGGAATGTTTGTTTTCCTAACACAAAATATGAAAGTATCAGATGTACTACGTAAAGGCAACTTTTGAACATTAGTCAAGTTTTCTCACATAAATACCTTTTCCTCAGCAGGTATAGGGTCTGCTCTAAGCAGATAATAGTGGACGCATTTCTTCCGGAGCCAGAGGTTGAATGGGCCCTCAACAAACACTGGCCTGGAGGGGTTATGTTTGGCCAACAGAGAGTGCTGGTCAGGACTCTGAATACCTGGCAACATTAAAAAAAAAGACCTTTTAGTGCTAATTTAAATAATCGTGCTATTAAATACACGTTTTTGTTTTTGTTATAAATATGGGAAAGCGTAAATTCTTTTTTTTTCTACCAGTAAGCTCATTATTTACCATCAATATAGTGTTTGTGAATGGTTTGTTGAAAAGTTCGTGTTTTGGCCGGTTTTATTGAGGCTGACAAAAAAAAATGTAAATAATTGGAGAGAAGCATCTGTTTCACCTCCTCAGCATCCATTTTTGTTTCTACTGCACAAGGAAAAAACACGAGCCACACTGATCCCACACAGAACCCATTGGGTTCAAGCTGAGATTTTCAGCTTCACCACACGATAAAGACTTATTATTAACACTTTAAATGTTACATTTGTAATTATTCCATGTAATTATACTAAACCATTTGTACTGCATTGTACAACCATTGTTCTACAAATACTATGGGATTTAATTAGAACCAATTACATGTTTTAATCTGGAAAATGTGTAATAGGATTTGCAAAAAAAACGCATGTCTCGTTCAGCATATGTGTGTCAAGATGCGTGTCAATTTTCGCTTCAAGATTTGCAAATGCTCCATCATGACGTGACTTTTTGCAGCACTTTTCCCCGCACGCGATCAGTGAAACTATTTGTATGTGTAGAGAGATCTGCAAATATGTTGAGACAAGGTGCTCCAGCCAACAGGTGGTGCACGTCCCTTTGTGTGCAGTACTTGCACAGTCCAGGAGTCAGTTAGTGGGAATCAAAGAAACGAGGCTAGGATAACATTCGGAAATACACCCATTTTTCATTAATATTACTACTATTTATTACAATAGAATGTAATCAGGTAGAAGTTGTCCAAACTCAACTTGCAATATTTTGAAGTTCAGTAGTGTGAGTTCAGTTTGTCTCAGTGTTGCAGAGGTTTAAACTTTGAGATTTTAGTTCGTCACGTCAAAACTTTGGATTTGTAGGAAGCATTTCTCCAGAAAGAGGTAGAGAACGGCTGACCTGCTAATCAACACAGTTTGTATTTGTCAGGAGACGCGATAAATTCTGGAGTTCTTCTATCCCTCTTCTGTGCATTTATAGGCTTTTAAATGTGCTTTTACTATACATTTTTACTATACATACCTTCCCTATTGCTCTTGTTATTCGGGGCTCCGACATGAACATAAATCATAACATTTGCTCGTGACTAGCCACACCCATCCCTACTCAGTGCAGCAGGACATGCCCATTTTCTTTGCATTTATTGAAAATGATCTCTGGAAGAAGATACCCAAAACTAGTGGAGATCATGGCTCTTTAATGTCGATGTTAAAAAAACAACACCTGAAAATCAATTTTACTTTACCAAGGTCTGTCGAGCTTCTATGGTTCTTTTCCAAAAAAAAAACATTCAAATCACATTTTGTATAAACACATCAGATTTTTTTAAAAGGTATACCTACCAACAATATAGGGACATGTGACTTCTTCTCCTGTCTCTGTCAAATCTGTGGATGGGTACTGCACAAAAAGTAAAATATAAATCAAAGTGTCGACGTGAACGCCTTTATTCATTGAAAAACTTCCTATGGAAGTGATTTGGAGCATTTCCTTTCATCTCCGGGTCTCTATTTTTCACTCTCACTCACTCTCTGCTCCATAGAAACCTTCAGACAAAATAAAGATCTAATGCATTTTCCTTGTTATTGATTGATTTAAATGTGGGAAATAAAGATCCCACAGATGGATTGACGTTTAAAATGCCACAATGAATCACCGCTATACATTATTGGGGCGTTTTAATATTGCTAAAATAAAATAGAGTACAGGACCAGGAATCAAGAGTGTCAAAACAAAAACTGAGAGCTAAAAAGTGGGAATAGCGAGCATATAAAGTCTAAAAATGCACAGTCACAGCTTTGAAGCCACAGTGCCCTCACCCACTCTTTAAATGACCTCATCTAGATCAGGGACGTCAAACTCATTTCAACTTGCTGGCCGGACCAGAAAAATATAGAATATAGATACTGAATGATGATTGATTACCTCAGTTGATTCATTCATTATAGATCTTATTATTCCTAGTAATGGTAATCATTGTTTTATTTACTAGATTCTGATTTTCTACATTTTTGTTTCATATTGAAACTCCACATTGCTGAGCATCCAGTTTAACTACAAAACTAAACAGTGGTTTAGTTAAACAACTAAAGTAATCAAACAACATTACAGGGCTGGGTATTGTGACCAATTCGGCAATTTGATTAGATTCTTATTTTTATGGTTTCGATTCGATATCGATAAGCCATCATGGGTTGGTTTGGAGGGTGTGGTGCTCGTGGGCGAGGCCCGCCGTCAACCCGTATTGCCGGGGGCAGCCTGCCAGTGAAAAATGTACTACACGAACTGTAACAAACTGATATGGTATGTTCAGGTAGGTATCCTTCCCACTCCTGAAACTGTCCCCCTCACCTACATCTCTCATACACTTCCCCCTTTTCTTTTAACACCCTCCTGTCCTTATTTAAATAATGCAAACTAGTCTGTGGGAAAATTACATCAATTCACGGATTCCATCCATAGGAGGAAACACCACACCAGGTGCTCACTCCCCTGGAGATAACAAAACTGTCCAGCTCAAAAAAAGGCACCAACACTCCCATGTGGTGGCTTTTAAGCAGGACATGGAAAAAAACAGTAAATAAAACAAGAATCTATAGTTGTATTAAAAAGAATCAATATTTTTTACCCAGCCCTATAACATTACACTGCAGTTTTAAATAAAACATAACATTAAATAAACCTTTGTACTTAATCTGCTGACTTACTGTTTCACTTTGGGGGCTCAATCTTTGTTTTTCATCATCACTACCCAAACATTTTTACTTTTGGCCATTATTTCAAATTTGGGATTATAATAATGAATATCTCAAAGGTTGGGCCCCAAAGGGGACTCACAGATAAACATCAAACGGTGTGTTTATTTTATTTTGTTAAAAACCTATTGAACTACAATAAACATACATAACATAATGTCATTGAGGCACTACTAAAAGATTGCCGATCGAACCTCATTTACTTGGAAATGGGAGTCATTCTGTTTGCATAGTTTCACTAAATGCAGCATTTATAAAATATTTTCTATAACAAAGGACAATTTCACTCCAGTATTTTGTTGTGCAGTAAACAGAGGTTGCAAAGCTACACTTGCATAAAATATGCATCAGACAAAGCGTCATTTCTAGCGAGTTAAAATATGCTTCTGCTCAAGGGAAGCCATACCTGATAGATGGTTATCTTGGCATCCAGGTCAGCTGCTATCCGTGTCAGACTGAATTTAGCAATTTCAAGGGGGTCACTAGGAAGCACATGTGGCACAGGGTAGGGGCTTACATGCTTGAACTTGGGGAACCAGTACATGATGCGTCTTAATTTTTTCACTGGGTGACTCTGCAACCCAAAAACCTCAGCCAAGATAACCTTGGTTTCCACGTTGGGCATGACACCTGAAAAAGCAATGAATAAATATGTGTAAATAAAATAAGACAATAGTAAATAAGACAATAATAAATTAAAAACACATTCTTGATGAGGGACATTACAGCCAACCCCAGCTCACACTGGTATTAAATCGTAGGAATATACATCACACCATTCAACAATAATTGCTTCGTAAAAGCTTAACACTATTTAATTTTAACTAATCACCCAAGTATTTTTACGTTTTAAACTATTCTTCATCTGATATTGGCTACTGTTAATGAACAATGCAAATTATGTTTCATTTACAACCATAAGGAAATGATTTAGATCTAAAAACATTTTTTTTTTAATAGAATTTTGGACAACCATTAAATAAGTGGTTTCATTTTTTTTTTCATTTTTAATATTTTTTCTAATCTCTCACCAAAATCCAACTAACCACAACTCTAACCGATGTAACATTGGTTCCCTCGATCTTCCCTTTAACATGATAAGGTCTTCTCTTCAATGACCTACAGCTAAGTACTCGTACTCCTGAAGTAAACTAAAACCTAGACATACCATAAGTCGACATCTGCTCCAGCACCTGGACTCCACACTCCTGCTGTCGCGGAAAGTGGTTGAACATCTTCTGAATATAATTGCGTGGAACAAACACCTCCTTTGGGAAAACCTCTAGGAGTTTGTTGTAAACTGCAATGTCATATTGAACTCCAAATTCAGGCATCTTCTTCAGGGCAGCGTAAATAAAGTCCACATGACCTCGTCGCCGAACGTCTTTCGCAATAAACGCATCCAAAATCTGAAGAAACTCATTCTTTGACTTAAAGTCACCACCCATTCGTTCAAAAAAGTCATCCTGTGTGATTAAAGAATTCGCTTTTTCTTCCTCCTTCTCTTTAAGAGCGGTTTCATAGTCTCCTTGGTATCCACCCTTTGTGGGACATACTGCACTGCGATGGAACACCCTCAATATCTTCAAAAGTAATTGGAGTGTGAGTGCAATGGAGGGCACAAACAGTACATTGAACACAACATAGAGACCGAGAAGGGTACCTGGCCATAGATGTTTGGTTTTGCAGAGGGTTGAAGATGAGCTCTGGCAAACAGAGCCACCTGCTGTCCACCGGTTCCAAAAAATATAGGAGCACAGCCAATGCACTGAACCCGCAGCAGATAACGTGGGACATTCATGGTGTCACAAACCACTGATTATCATCTTTAAAAGAGTCTAAAAGTGAATATGAAGCATTTCAACATGATATTAATCTCTATAATCAATGAAGATAGAAGGTTAGCATTTATAAAACTAGTAAAAACTATTTGGGAAATTCTAGATAATTCTAGACAAGTTTATTTCAAATAGTTAAAATTATTCAAAATAAATCCCCACATATGTTGTCTATTTTGTCTTATTTTTTAATCAATTTCTAGCCTTTTCCTACTGACAAGAAATTATTAATAAATAAAAAAAGTGTATAAAACATGTTGAAAACTGAATAAAAGATACATTCAGTTATTCAACAAAATGAATAACTGAATAAAAGAATTATTAGATTGTGGCATTTCCGAATCTAGTTACAGTAATTATATTACAGTCAAATTAGTCAGTTATATATATTACAAAACATAAATAATATTATAACTATTTTCAGTAAATCGTAAATTAAAACATTCTATTTAGATTAAAAACGGAATATTTTAATGAATTATTTGCTAATATTAGTCCATATATATAAAAAAATATATAAATCAACAAAGAAAACCAGTTAACAATATGTCAAGATCCCGATTATTTTTAGGATTACATGCATTATCTAGAAATAACCACGTTCTCGATAGCCAAATGAAGCAACATAAATTGTTTAGTTTTATATAATCAAGTGACAACTAACAGTAAAACAAGTAGGAATGCTATTTTTTTCCAACACTTACAATTAACAAATGCACGTCGCTCCGATGTCAAGTCTCCTTCAAACACGCACCGGCTATTTCCTGGTGCACCAGCCTTGGAACTTCCTCCCTGAAACAAGATAAACACATAGTTCCGTTTGGGCAACGTTTTCACCCGTGTCTATAACTGTGTCCCAATCCAGGTTTTAAAGGCCTTCGGAGCGTATTTCCCACCAAACTTCGAAGCCTGCTGGCCGGGAAGATCCTTCGAAGGCTGCATAAACCCTTGGTAAACGGGATGGTCTACTCTAGCCTCTTATTCTTCTTTGGTTGTTTTTTCGCAGTTTTCTTTTGCTGTAATACCGTCAAAAACTGGATCAGTTTTTTTGTTGCTTAATATCGTTTCTAGTGTTTTTGGGTTTATTTATAGTTGTTCTATTTCTTTCTTTATTTGTCTTTTTGTCTTCTTTTATTAAACTGTATTAAACGTGCTCTGTATTTTCGTTTTGGTTGCACTGGTCACATTTGCCTCTGGGATTATTTCCTATTTTATGTTGCATTTAAACCCGATGGTCTAGCTTAATTCTGTTTTCATAAGCTTTGTAAACTTTGTCTGCTTCTTAAAACATAAAAACATCCATCAATATTTAGTTAGCATTTATTTGCCTGCAAGTGTTAATGTTTACAATAACTGTTTAAAATAAAAATGTGTTTTACAATTCACCTATCACTACCAGCATTTAAAGCTTGAATATACTGTCCATTATTAAAAAAAAAATATGTTACTTGCAAATTGGTTTGCGTTCATTCAATGAAAAGAAAAACCGTTGCAAAGCATTATGGGATATCTGGGGCCACGAAGGATGGACGCTGGGTATCCTCCGAATTCAGGGCATAGTGGGACGCATTTTAGGGACCCTTTGAGTTTCGGCAAAATGAGACGGTCTTGCCACGCCGTTGTGACATAAGTGGTCTTAAAATACGCATTCTGGAGGATGCACACTTCTGGATTGGGACAGCTTATATTATGAAGCTGGAGACCAAAATATAATTCCTATAAGCCTCCTGCCACAACAAGCCCTCCAGCTCACAAAGGCCATGAATGGTGGCATGTACAGATAAAACAATTAATAATAAAAAAAAATGGAAAAAAAAAACAATCACACACAAATTATTTAGGCAACCCACCAGAACTCATATAGTAACATACACTCTGATTGTGTTACTGTTATTGTCTGTATTAAGACTATGAGATTTGAAAAGTACAATAAAAAAATGTGCAATATTGTTTGTCTTAAACATTCTACTATTTTTAATAGTAAAAGCAGTAGTATTACATAAAATAATAATACAGTAATACAAATAGTAGACCCGTATAGTACTAAAATGTTCTAATCAATGTATAAAATATTATACATTTTATTTTTTACATTTATTTTTTTTAGAAAATAAGTAACTCACAACGGTAGCCTACAATAACATAATCTGTAGGCTGTAAAAATATAATAATGCTATCTTTCAACACTAATTTTTTTTATGAAATCAAACACTGAGTAAAGCTAGCAATAAAGTGCACCTTGTGTTTGAAAATAACTTTCAAATGATTACAAAATTGACGTCCCATATATTTAAAGTGTCATAACTAAAAGGACATGGCATTTTGCGACGGAATAGCTGCCCAGTCTCCAGCGCTTGAAGGTAATGAATTTCATCAAACTGTGGTTGTAAATTTTAAAATATAAAACTATTTAGAGTAAATAAATATTGCACTTGAAACTTTTTAAATTGTCAAAACCTGTGGTATCGAGCATACTTATTACATGTTCACGTATTCATTTTTGAATAGAATAAACTGTGTTTTGTGATTGTAGTACATTAAAGACCAGTAGAAGGCGCTATGGTGATGGTTTGTGTAACGTAGAAGTGTTGTTCCCAGAAATAAAGTACTGTTTACTTATGTAAAAGGTCAAAAGTTAACTTTATTTAAAGATGCAACAAAAACTCTAATGAATCTTATGTCAATTTATCATTCAAAGTAAATATAATGAACAAACATTTTCTTCTTTTACTTTCGGCTGTTCCCAGTTTAGGGGTCACCACAGCGAATCATCTGTTTCCACCTA
>SRMA01026117.1:11162-195626 GCA_007224835.1 Danionella cerebrum
CCTCACTGTTCTATTTCCCTCTCTCTCGCTCAAACACATGTATTCTGTCTTACTGCGACTGACTTTCATTCCTCTTCTTTCTAGAGCTGACCTCCAACTTTCCAGATGTTCCTCCACCTGCTCTTTGCTCTGACTACAAATCACAATGTCATCTGCAAACATCATTGTCCACAGGGAGATTCCTGTCTGACCTCATCTGTCAACCTGTTCTTTAGCATAGCAAATAAAAAGGGACTCAAAGCTGATCCTTGACGTAGCCCCACCTCCACATAGAACTCCTCTGTCTGACCAACAGCATATCTCACTGCTGTCATACTACTCTCATTCATATCCTGAACTACTCTGACGTACTTCTCAGCCACTCCTGACATCCTCATACAGGACCATAGCTCCTCTATCGGCACCCTGTCATATGCTTTTTCTAAATCCACAAAGATGCAGTGCAGCTCCTTCTGACCATCTCTGTACTCCATTAACAATCTCAGAGCAAACATTGCACCTGTAGTGCTCTTCCTGGGCATGAAGCCATACTGCTGCTCACAAATATCCACTTCCCTTCTTAGCCTAGCTTCCACTACTCTTTAATCATCTTTATGCCTCTGTAGTTGTTACAACTCTGCACATCACATCTGTTCTTAAGAATTGGTACTAGGACACTTCTCCTCCATTCCTCAGGCATCTTCTCACTTTCTAAAATCCTGTTGAATAACACTCCACTGCTGTCTCTCCAACACTTCCCCACCTCCACAGGTCCAGAGGATTTAGTTTGTCCTGAACCCGATTTGTTTATAGTCTTATTTTGGAGCCAGATATTATTCAAAGAATGCATGCAAATGCTGCTTCCAATTCATACATATTTATATCAAAGGTAATCACCAGAGACTAGCCTTTATTTCACCTCACCTGTGACCTTTTATTGGGTCCTGATTTCCAATATCTGGTTCGGGCAAAGATCTTTAGCTCTAACTCCGACAGCTTGTCTTGTATGTTCATATACCCTCACAAACTTTACTACATTGAATATCACAGAGTACATACTGAACTCATGAAAAAAGTTTATATCAAGCTTAAACTTTACTATTTGTTTGGCTATGCTTTAGTAAAATCTCCAAACCCTTAAACAAAACTTACGTGTGATTTCAGACAGTACATTTAGTTTTTATAATAGGTTTTTGACGGGGGACATTGCACGACCGAAAACTGAAGAGCATTATGGGTACCGCAGCCTTTTGTAATATATAACAACATTGTCATAAGTCGTGTTCATTGTGTTCCGCTCCGGTTTGTTCTTATTGTCCAACTAAATAAATGTGTATAATAACATAAAACATTGTGCTGTCATAAAATGAGAACTAATTCAACCAATAGTTACTTTTAAACAGACTTGTAATTACAAAAATGATGCATACATGTCTTCATTTAATGTATGTAGTTACATGCGAAAGCCAAGTGTAACCTAATAACACAATAAAACTTTATTCACAGTAGGAGAAATAGGTATAACAGTAAGAAAACACATTCCCTTTGATTTTACTACGGTGTTGTCGCAGTCCGTTGATCGAAATGAAAACAAACCCTGTACCTAGCCATTAATTAAATGTGCTTGATGGTAACGCCACTTTGTCAATACAATGCCTTCTTGCTTTTTTTGAAGTGACGTCTTGTTTTCCACTAAAAGTACAATAACAAAACCACTACCTCTTTATAAAAAGTATTTATTGATGACAAATTAATTTTCACATTGTTTAAACCGCTACAAAAGCTTACTTGACGCATATTCCTGATAATGAAAATATCAGACTCCAGGAATATCAGTTTCCAGACTCCTGAAAATACAGCCATAAAGTCCAGTAACATTTGTTTAATGTGAAATCAATTAATAAAGTGTAATATGATCGTTAGTTTAATGAGTAAAAAACATATGGGTTTCATTTATAAAAGAGTGCATATAATCTTTGTGAAAAGTCATGGGTATGTCAAAAACATTTTTGCCAACACAATAATCTAAATTCCCCTTAGGTTTGAATGTGTGCCCTGCGATGGACTGGTGACCTGTCCAGGGTGTGTCTCTAAGTCCCATAGTCAGGAGAGCTGGAGGAGGAGCAGAAGGGAGAGGAGGAAGTGAAATGTTCCTTGGGGTCTCCTGTCCCTTTCACTCTCCATTGGAGGACACAGGTGTCTTTCCCACCCAATGAGAGCAGGTGATTGTCATTGTGAGTGAAACGAACATTGGTCACATGACTGCCGTGCCCTTCGTACTTGTAACTTGGAGCCTGTTGGGAAAATCCAATCCAATAAATTCACATTCTATATACATTTACTGATTATTATTAAATATATTTATGATTGCATTGATAAGCCGCTTTTCAGATCACAATTATAGTTTTATTTCTCTCATGTTTATTTTGAACCTGATGTCTGTTACTAATGATGAAAACATTTCATGGTTGAAACTTGTTTTTCAAAACTTGATGTTTCATGTGGATGCCATTTATCTTACAAATAGCTTTCCAATATTAAATTTAGTCAGTTCAGCCAAAACACTGCAAGACTTTGATGAAATTAAATGATTGAACTTGAATATTTGAGCCTTAAGAGAATGGATTTAGTTGGCTTTGGACAGTGACTGACCTTTGGTTTGGGACAAGGATACTGGAACAAATGAACCTTGCAGAAATCATCAGCCACGGCCACCATGCGCTCATTGTGTGAACGACAGAGTGCATTGATGTCGGTTCCGTCTGAGCCTTCCAGCCACACACCTAGACAAAAGTTCCGGTCCGGTCAACAGGGGGAAATAAACATGATACAAACTACAACAGAAACATCCAAATATACGCATTGCACTTGTAAACAAAGATGATTTATAAACCACCAACCACTGACCAGCACTTTAGATGCTACATAATGGTAGCAAATAAGCAGTGGGTCCCCGTGAGCTGGGGTTATTTTCTTATCCTACATCTAATGTTATGCACACCGGATGCTCACAACCAAAACGATTAACAATATTAGAAAAAGAAAAGAGTTTCCCCACCCATGACATGGAATCCCAGCACACAGGTGTAAGACGCCCACTCTCGATCTTTGCTCTCAAACCGGTTCCTCAACAGCTTGCAGCCGCTTGCAATGTCCCCTTTTACCCACAAAGAAAAATCGATGAAATGCATTAGAAAATGACACATCTTGTTGTCTGTGAATATGTTTCCGCACCGCACACTAGCTACACTTACAGTACAGGATTTCGTAGTCTCCGGAATTAGACATGATGTATTTCCCATCTTTGGACCAATCGAGGTGAGTGATGAAACTAGAGTGACCCTAAAAGAAACGAAACCACAAGCACATCACTCCAAACCCCAACTGACATCTAATAACTACAATGACCCCTGCTCCACTTTGAAGAGCAGCTATAATGGAGTACACTAATTATATGCATGGGTAAAATAGCAACATTACTCATTCCCCGGTAATCTATATGCTTCCAATGCTGGATTCACATGTTTATTTGGGCCACTTTCTTCCTCCAATCACAACCAGTAAGTACAATGATAACAGTTTACTTTTACATCATTTCCAATCACAGATTCAAACATACTTTTTTTCTCAACTAAAACTTTACCCATTTGAGAGCAAAGTGAGTAAGTGTCCAGGGAGTACCCATTGACTGTAAAAAAAAACACCTACTGCCACACGCGACTTCCTGATAAGGTTGGAAACTGTCAGAATTTCAGATCTCTGCCGTGAATCTGGCTGGTACACGCCCTCTGACACACAGTTTGTTATACGCTCATTTTGTAATTATAAACAGGAATTTGAGTATTCTCAGAATTTCATCTGTTGCAGCTTAAATGATCATTCAGCTCAGTTCAGTTTATCTGTCAATCACATGGCGCTGCCTAGTTTTTAGGGCAAAATTGAGCCATTGTAAACCACATGAATATTCAACTTTGTTCAATGTAAAATTAACTTTTGTTAAAACTGTGTAAATAACATAATTTCTAAGGAATATCTAAGTTCGGTATTTTTCCATAAACTTGTTTTGGATGGAAATCATGGAGGTGTGGCTTCACACTTAGGAGTACCAGAGGCAAGGCAGGCTTCTGGGCTAGGGAAGATTGAACCGATTGTCTGGTTGTTAGGAGGAACATGAGTGACTTTTCAGTGTCACAGGGGTCTGCTGGTGCCTGTCTCCAGCGCAATTAACTTGATGGATGTGTGTTTTTGGAAAATCCCCATACAATGAAAGTGTTTTTGCTCTTGCATCTGTGTCAACCTATTATTGAAGACTCCAAAAAACAAAAAGAACCTCTAAAATCATCATAAAAGGGGCTCTTTAAAAGGCTTAGCACCATTAAACAAATCTTTCCCAGCATGCTTTGCTTACCGTGCACTTTCCGAACCGTGAGTAGCGCCGACCTCCCTCTGTGACACTGTAAACGTAGATGAAGTTGTCATGGGAACCAACTGCCAAAAAGCTGCCATCTGGATCCGGGTAAGCAGAAAAACTGGTGTAAACAAACTAATAAAAGCAACATGCTGATTTCACTCTTACAAGAGTAAACTGTGCAGGAAACAAAATAAACCGTGTGTGCGCATCGTTCCCAAAATGTGCTACTTCCTTTAAAACATAATTTTCTTTTATACACAAAGTCTAATAGTGACATTTAAAAAATGAAAACTAATAAATCACACTTGCATTCACAGTCTCTGCAATTATCCTCAAAACTGAACCTGGGTGAATCCTGATTCCGCTCATGTTTCTACAACCTTGGAATTCACCTGGGGTAAATTTGGGTGTTTAGACATGATTTAGAAAGGCACCACATGTATTGCAGATAAGGTTTCAAGTTTAGCAAAGCACAAACCACTGTGAAGGTAAACAAATAGACAATTATATTCCTGTATTTTCCAAAATAAAAGTTTATTGCAAAAACTTTAAGCATTCCTTGGGTAGGGGTGTAACAAGATATCAAGACACAATATATTGCGATACAAAAATGTCACAATACGTATCTTGGAGCTACTGGGAGATAACGTTTAGCTTCAATACGTAAAAAAATAAAAGAGTATTAAATAAAAGAGTAAATAACAGTATGATAACCTTTTATAAGAAAAAAAGGAATATTTTCAAACAGTGCATATAAAAAGATCTCTTATATGAGGCATTTCCTTTACAAACTTTATTGCTGCCCTCTAGATTCTGAATGATATCACATTCTTAGCTTTAAGGGAATATTAAAATATTTAGTTTCATATTAAATTCAATGACATTGAATCATTTTTAGTAAATTGTTAAAGGTTATTTTTTGCATTTGGTATTTTTTTGGGTCGAAATCGTAATGCGAATTGTATCGTAGCCATAATATACCGTATCGTGACTGGTGTGTGCCGTTACACCCCTATTCCTGGGCCTAAAGCTATATCTCTCTATCTAAAAACTTAAAAAAAAAATTATTTTTTGAAAACAATTCAACATACAGTTAAGTAGTTTAGATTCAACAACATAAAGTTAAAGGGGCCATTTTATGCAATTTTTAAAGCTGTTATAGTAAATATTTTAGCTGTGCACCACTACTAACATTCTAAATGCAATATTAACTGTAAAAACACCTTTGAATCACCTTGTACTTTTTGCAAAATGCATTGTTTACCATCTGTTTCATGCAAATATTGTAGGGATTTAGAATTGGGAATGTGTTTTTTTTTTGTAAAGGTGTTTCATTGATATTATTACTTTTTTAAAAAATATATTTATTGGTTTTTCATTTGAACAGATAGGACAGTAGAGGGAGACAGGAAGAAAGGCGGAGAGAGAATGGGGTAGGATGGGAAAGACGACAGGCTCGGGACTCGAATCTGCCTCGCCCTGCGCAACCGCGCATACATGTCCTGCGCACCGTCCACTACACCACGGGCCAGGACTCGTTGACATTAACCGATATTAGGTGTTTTGTGCAATGCTGGGTTGGTCATCATTTATTAGTCAGTAATGCTCTCTGTAACATTGGGTCTGTAACATTAACAAATCTAACTTGATGAAATTCCGATGTTTAACTATGGACATCGTCAAAGCCCATGTTGCTTGACTTTCCCCTAATGCCTATTCCATTATAATCGACAGAAAACACAATTTCCTTGCATTGTTATTCAGCAGGGTCTGCGGTTCTCGCCAAGTCAGGCAGCATGCTGTGGCCACTGCAAGGAGCATTGGGCCGTTTTCAGCTCTCAAAAAAGTAATACAGCAATCTTGCATGCTACACAAAAATGTGTGAAAGATTCAGAATAAAACTTGAGACATGTTTTTAATGAGGGACCGGCAATGAAAGATGGTAGGAATGTCAGAAAAGTTGATTTTCATAATATGGCCCCTTTAAACTGGTGCATCTGCACGATTCTGGGGAAAAATAATTGTGATACAAATTGATGCCTTTTATAGTTTAAAGATTTACCTTTAATAGTAGGTTGTCAAGAGAGGCAAAACAAGATCATTTTTTAAACTTTAAAGTAAAAAAAAAAGTTTACTGTAAAGTAAAGAAAAACCGTATCATTATCAAGTAAAATGGTCATAATATGAAGCTATATATCAACATTTATAGATTTTTTTTTTAGAAAACCTGGTAAAACTTTCAGAATCACTTAATAAAAGATGTTTAGAGAGAAAATATCAAAAATTTGTCACCACAATATATGTTTTGCTGTAAAAATCTGTGCTCGGTTTAGCTCCTGTTTTACATGTTTATTATTGACACATCTATGTACTTGGTGGTAGAATAAAAATGTTGGATTACAATCGGGGGTTGAATCGAGTTTGCAATCGTAAAATGGATGATTGGTGCAGTACAAGAAGATACCATCGATTCCTTACAAGTCTTCTCTGAACATGTTGAGCACTGACCTGGTGAGTATCGCATCACAGATAGCTGCTCGTTTCCGTCGATCAGGTCTGACACCACTTCTTTGGTTTGTAGATCCAGTACTACCCACCTACTCAGGCAAGAGTTAGAAGACATTGTAAGCACAGTTTATGAAGTACACCGTCAAAGTGAAGAGGTAACCTGTAACTTCATACCTTCCAGTGCTCAGTCCAACTGAGACGACAGCTCCGTTCGGACAGAAATCAGCACACAGACCTGATTCCTAGGGAGATTTATTAACTTTAATTTTGGAAAAGTATTTAAATTAGATGTCTTTGATGTTTGTGTTAAATCAATCTCCTACTGCTCCTATTTCGGTTGAAGAAACCCAAATCCTCACGTGACCCGACATATTTATTCCAGGGAATGGTAAAAAAGCTGCGTATAAGCTTATTTAAAGTTGTCGTTAGGGTGCTTCTATACATCTGGTTCATTTAATTTGGGCCAGACTAAGAGAAACAACTCGACCATTGTTGCAATGGTCTGCAAATTCATCATCTTTCACACCACACGGATCGCTCTGGTTTGCACTAGTTGAAAACATAGAAATGTGATATCATATAGGAAATTCATTTGTCACATTTGTCATCGTACATGTTTACTTGACTGCTGTGATTAATGCTACTTTGTAAACAGACATATGCTAACACATAATGCAATGTGTTTTCCTTCACAAAGCAAGTTTTTGTCATCTTCATTTGTTTTTAGTTCCGATCAAAGTTTGGTCATGTTCACAACCACAAACAAACAAATCTATAATTTGTTTGGAAATGTACCGAGACCACCTTCTCAAGCAGTCCACTTTCTGTCTGATCTAGTTTTCTAGGCTGCTTTCTCACCTGCCTAAACGAACTGAACTAAAAAAGAAAATTAAATTTAATTTATTTAAATCTACCCAAATAAGTTAGGTGAGAAAGTCCCCTTAAACTCCATTAACCCCATTATTTTGTCTTTAAATGTAAAATTTGTGAACATTCTATAAACCCCATGCCATACCAATTTATATATTAAGCCTTTGTATTAAGCAAGTGAACCAAAGTAACTAAAAGACACGATAAACAACAAAACGCCATACAAGAACAAAAAGGTTAACTCGTTCAGAATATAAAATAATTTATTTGTGATGAAATGGGTTTTTTTTGTTTATGTCCATTGCTAGTGAGAGTGCGACTTTGATTAATAGTTACAGGTGTCCAATCTTTAAAATCGATAGCCAGGTTAGGAGATGCAATTTTAACAGAGCAACACAATATAGGGCCCTCTCAGATTGAGAGCGTCTCGTCTGGTTCGGTTTCCAGGAAGAATGGCCCCCCTACCAAATCCCACAAAGTTTTATGTCACATAGCATTTTATTCTACTATATGGTTGTGGATTTGTCAAACAGTAAATATGATGCATCAGCAACGCTGGACAGTGGTCTTGGGAACAGGTCCCAGGAACTGAAAGGTTGTTTTGTCACACAACACCAAAAACAGCCGTTCCTGGGGCCAAATATGTTCAGAACCAAAACCCAGTGTGACCCCACTTCCGGTTTGGTGTTTGTGGTGTGTCTGTGACACACGCCATTCCCTGCACTGGGGACAGCAGTGATTAACGTGTCCACAAGAGGTCCTGGAACAAAGAGAGGGTGCTGTTCCAGCACCGTCGGAAGGGGAGAAAATGTCTAAAGTTGAGAATTTCCATCGTTCTGAAGAATGATATGTGACCTGAATTTGGTACATTTTGAGCTTTCATTGTAACTTTCAATATAAATAGTACTACAAATTTAAATTTATCAATTTTCCAAAAATTTTTAATAAATTAGACCAGTGACATTTGACCTGAGATAAATTGTTTTATAAATTAGCTATTGAGCTTTAATCAAAATAATCAATACTTTAAAATCTGCAGATACAATATTCCTTTTTTCTCAAAGTCTGTAATTATAACATGCAGGGGATTTGCAGTGGGTGGCATGATATTTGTCATAATGGAGCATTTTAGCTAATAGTTTGTTTTAGGTTTGGTGCTTTGCAGACGGCACCTAAATGATCCTTTTTCAATTTGCTGCACATAGCCAGCAATGTATCTCAGCGAATGCGGAAGAAGCTGTTTTTATCAAACACAGATTAAAAGGAAGTATATTTTTTCCTTTAAGAGCTTTGATTCTCAGACGATTGAGCCAGAAAAAATGGAATCTGTGAAGCTGCAGCCAACTTTACTTAACTCTGCTGCACTGTAGCACCCCGTTGACCAACTCTTGCTTGTTTGAGGTCCAAGTAACCCACTGGTTTCAACAAAAACTTACTTATTTTGTGCCTGGCTTGCCTCTGAACAGCACTGGGGGATAGTAACCCTAACCTTAGATTAAATGTAGCTGTGCTTACCTCCAGAGTAGAGCACCAGTCCAGTTTGTGATCCTCTGCATTCCATACACACACCTGACGATCATTCCCACAGGTCAGAAAGATGTTCTTTGTGGGGTGTGTGGCCAGACCCCACATTTCATCTACATGCCCCTGAGAGTTCAACACCTGAATTTTAGATTCACTTCACAATGACTAGTATCTCCAGATCAGTATCGGTAAAAAGCAGAAGCCATGTTAACCTAGTCTTTCAGACCATTTCAAAATGGTCCAATTTTGGGATATCACTATTGGGAGATCGCTACAAAACTAACATCCCTCCTTTGATCAAGAAAATGGCACATCAACTATGTAATATGCTTTTGAACAAGACTTGGGGTTATACAGAAATGAGGATAATAGAAATAAGTAATTTTTTCCCAAAACGCTATAAATCCAAGACATCAACATGTATGTTTTTTTTCTTCAAATATCATCACTAAGATCAATAATAAATCAAGTGGTTGGTTCCAGAATAGATCGGTTAAACAGTGTCAAAACCCAGACGCAGATATTGAACTCACTGCTTTGAAGCATGGAGTTATCCGCTACCCGGTCCAGTGAGTCAACGTCCCACAGTCTCTACTTTCACCTCACAGAGACTTTTGGATATCTCTGATGAATGATTATAAAATGATTCAATAATTTTGCTGCAGATCACAGTTGGCATGTTCCACTTCCTTAGCACATAATTTTCTTTGCGCTGTGCTTGATTTTGTGGATTTATGGCGTTTTGTGAAAAAACTCGGCTGCCGTTTATTGTGGTTTGGAAAAAAACTGCATTACACGGCAAGTATTGTGTTTTTGGAAAATTGATTATGTGCTTTTCAAATGTTTTTTTTTTTTTTTAAATGCCATTTATCATGTTTTGGAACCAAACTCCATATATGTGCACATCTACAAAACTAAGTAATGAAAACACTTAAAATAAATTGACTTTTTAAAATTTACAATATGTGAAGAAGAAAAAAAGATTTAACTATTTTAATTTTCACACTTTCCTTAGTTAGTGGGATATAAAATATGGGATTTATGGGTTGTATTCATGAATGGAAAGTTCAAATACTCCAAAAATGTAGACTATTCTCTATTTTACATATTAAATTTTTCCAAGTGTTGAAAGAAAGATCAGAAATTAACACTACTATACGTTTTTAACCTTAGGATACTGACAGGAAACAGGAGTGCAGAAGTTGAAATTCTTTCACTGGACTTTGGAGTGAAACACTATAACAATAGTTTTTTTTTTCTACATTTATCACCCTTAAGCTAGAAGATAATCAAAAGTTTATCATCCATACCGTACAACAAGAGTTCAAAAGAATACCCTGCTTTTACAGAAGTCAGTTGAATTTAGTTTAAACATAGCGGCAGCATCCAATCAATAAAGCTAATGTACAGATCTGATCAATTCACCTGCAAAATGGGCACAAACCCATTTGAGAACGTTCCTCTCAGGATTGCGTTTCGCGTTGTGCCAACGAGAAGCTCATCATCATCTACTACAGCAATCGTACGGACGGCTCCAAAATTCTCAGGAATCTGCAAAAACACAGACCATGCTGCATATTTTTAGAAAGGGGGATGAACTAATGAATCACATTTGAAAACATTTGAAAGGTCAAAAAAACACCTGAGCAATTTTTATATTAAATTTGAAAACTAAAAAAAAAAGACAGATAATAAAGATAACAATATAATTATAACAATATAAATATCTACAAATTTTTACCTCACACTCTCTTTCTGGTGCCAAATCTGCACTCCAGCGGATGATCTTTCGGTCCTTGCCACCTCCACTGAGGATGGCGCCGCCCTGAAGGACGCACATGGTGAAAACACTGCCCTCATGAGCACGTGTCTGCTTCATGATCTGAAACGTCTCTATAGACAGAGGGAAAAAGAAACTATAGTGAGTCCTAGTGACTCAAATGACAATTTCAGATTGTTTTCTGATCTGAAAATAATTTCTGGTCTGAGGGTCAGATCAACCAGTCAATCAGACTATTGACCAATAGCAAACTAAAGGCATCTTTTTAAATCAAATTAATTGGGTTAAAGATGGAGCCTATACCCTTTGCTCCTTTTCCTAAAGTTTTGGTGTCTGCAGCTGATTTTCCCCAAGTAAGAATGTTCCCCTCAGAGTCTCCCGTCAGCACATCTCCCGTCAGACTGAACACGAAGCACAGCACAAACTTGGGCTTCTTGTATTTCTGCCAAATAAACATCACAATTACTATCAAACAGCAAATCATGTCAACTGAGAGTTCTGGCATGATACTATTTTCATTAAACAGCTCTGGAAGGACTTTCTGGTTTTCATACTATAATTCATAGACCTCCATTGAACACCGATTTAGTCCCTGTTAAAAGAATGTCTTAATAGTTTTTTGTTATATAGATTGCCTGTGATGACATAAAAATAATTTAAAACCTTGGGCGGGCCACAAAGCAGGGGTCACCAACATGTCGCCTACAAAGACCATGTGAGCCCAAAAACAGGTCACCAGCTACCAGTTTCTGTTGCTATTTTTTAAACCACACTTGCGTAGTGTAATTTTGAAAAGGCAGAAATATATATATATATATATATATATATATATATATATATATATATATATATATATATATAGATATGTATAAGTATATATATATATAGATATATATAGATATATATATATATATATATATATATATATATATATATATATATATAGGATGATCTCAAAAAATTAGTTCATTATTTTCCGTAATATACTGATAAACATCAGACATTTCAGATTCATTTACACACAACTGAAGTAGCTTAAGCATTTTATTGTTTTAATATTGATGCTTTCGGCAAACAGCTCATAAAAACATCTAAAAAAATTATGAAAAAGTTCTCTAAATGAGCTATTAACCTAATCATCTGAATCAACTAATTAACTCTAAACACCTGAAAAAGATTCCTGAGGCTTTTAAAAACTCCCAGCCTGGTTAATTTCCCAAAACCGCAATCATAGGTAAGACTGCCGCCCAGAAGCCCATCATTGACACCCTCAAGCAAGAGGGTGAGAGAGAAAACACAGAAAGAAACTTCTGAATGAATTGGCTGTTCCCAGAGTGCTGTAACACGGCACCTCAGTGGGAAATCTGTGGGAAGGACCCTGAGGAAGATTGATGGAGAAGGACTGATTCCAGACATTGGGGGACCTGCTGAAGCAGTGGACTGAGTCTGGAGTAGAGACATCCAGAGCCACCGTGTACAGGCGTGTGCAGGAAATGGGCTACAGGTGCCGCATTCCCCAGGTCAAACCACTTTTGAACCAGAAACAGCAGCAGAAGCTCCTGACCTGGGCTACAGAGAAGCAGCACTGGACTGTTGTTAAAATTGTGCACGTCATTCGGAAATCAAGGTGCCAGAGTCTGGAGGAAGACTGGGGAGAGGAAATGCCAAAATGCCTGAAATCCAGTGTCAAGTACCCACAGTCAGTGATGGTCTGGGGTGCCATGTCAGCTGCTGCTGTTGGTCCACTGTGTTTTATCAAGGGCAGAGTCAATGCAGCTAGTTATCAGGAGATTTTGGAGCACTTCATCCTTCCATCTGCTGAAAAGCTTTATGGAGATGAAGATTTCAGCACGACCTGGCACCTCGACCTGCTCACAGTGCCAAAACCACTGGTAAATGGTTTACTGACCATGGTGTTACTGTGCTCCATTGGCCTGCCAACTCTCCTGACCTGAACCCCATAGAGAATCTGTGGGATATTGTGAAGAGAATGTTTAGAGACGCAAGACCCAACACTCTGGAGGAGCTTAAGGCCGCTATCGAAGCATCCTGGGCCTCCATAACACCTCAGCAGTGCCACAGGCTGATTGCCTCCATGCCACGCCGCATTGAAGCAGTTATTTCTGCAAAAGAATTACCCACCAAGTATTGAGTGCATAACTGAACTTAATTATTTGAAGGTTATTTGGGCTTTTCATGAGCTGTCTGCCAAAAATCATCAATATTTAAACAATAAAAGGCTTGAACTACTTCAGTTGTGTGTAAATGAATCTAAAATATTTGAAAGTCTAATGTTTATCAGTACATTTCAGAAAAGAATGAACTTTATCACAATATGCCCATTTTATTAGATGATCCTGTGTAGTTACAAATATACATGGATGGACTGTGATGGACTGTCCAGGGTGTACTCCTGCCTCTCTGAGTTTGTAGTTATTATGTTTCAAGGCAAAACACAGAGCAGAAATACTCAGCCGATATCAAGTTTAACCAAAAAACAATGACAGGACTTTGAAAGGAGGCAAATTTAAATTTAAACTCAATTTTAAAAAAGGTGTTTATTGCATTTTGGAACCAAACTCTTCAAATTAAAAAGATGAAAGGTTAAAATCAACTGCCACCTAGGGACACTAACTATGCTCTGGACGCAGCTCTGGACGCAGCTCTGTACTGGGGGGGGGTCCTAATTAGCAATATATGTGAGTCACATGGATTCCTGTGGTGAAAGACAGCCAACAAGTGCATAAGCTGCTAATAGAAAAATAACACACAAGTGCGCAGAAGGAATAAGAAGAAAGATATAGAGGACAAAGCCATACACATGACTTGATTAGTTAAGGGCTCAATGTTTAGAGTCTGGAAAGCATGGTGCTAGAACTTACTCCAAAGATTCCCTGTTTCTTGGTCATTGTGCCAGCGCTAATAGTCCAGAAGTAAACGTGGGACTTTCCGCAGGAGATGATGTTGTTGGTGTCTGTGGGGCTGAAGTCCACATCTAAAACAGCTTCATTTGTGCTCTAAAATAAGTAAACAAATGTATCTTACAGAACAAAATGGTGAATTCTGCTTTAAATGTTTATTGAGCGTCACATGGCAGAGCAGCTTAACATACAGTGGCTTCTACTTAAAAACAGTAATGAAAATGACAATTCTATACTGTTATATTGTGAATTTTATAATCCCATGTAATTTTAGCCTCAATTACAGTGTTGTCTAAGACATTCCCAAGCCATGTTGAATTCTAAAGCCAATCAAAAAAGAAAGCTTGGTAAGTGTACTTCGCATTTAATTGACTTTTGATCACAAAAAATACATATCAAACATCTTGAATGAAGTTTTAAAGCATAACAATTGGAAAACAACAGTTTGATGTTTTTTAATTTGTTGCTCTATATATTTAACACACATTTGCAGCAATTACAATATCCTCACATCAAACATGAATGTGTCCAAAATTACCAATCCTTTTAAGCTGAGCTCATATGGTGTGATTTCATAAAGAAAATGACTTCTGTTGAATCATTGATATCAGAACAAAATGCAGCAACATTTTCAGTGACATACACTGCTTTAGGAAAAACATAATGATCATAGCCTCGCAGTGGAGCGGTTACAAATGAAGAGTTTTGCGACATGAGCAACAAATGCTATGAAACCCAGTTATACCAAACCTGCATGTACCAATAGGTTTTACTGTTAATTATCAATAAAAATATAAATAATATAGTTTAATTAAGGAAAGTTGATTAGTTTAAACCATTTATCCTGCCATAAATACTACGCAGATGCTGGTAAACGAACACAATGAGAAAAGTTCAACAAAGCTGTAGTTGTATATACAGCCTGGTTTGATGATAGTTGTATATACAGCCTGCAGTTTGATTTAGGTAACTGGAACTCAGTTTGCATCTGTATAATAAACAATAAAATACAGAAGTCTAGAAAGAAGAGAATTTGAAATTAGTGGAAGACTGATTACTCGGGTAAAAAATAATTTTGTGCACTTTTTATTCCAGAGGTTTGTTTGACAGTCTTCTACATATTGGTGTATTTCTCTTTATATTTATTGCTTAGTGAATATTAACAATATTTAATTTCAATTATGTGAAAGCACTAATGGAAATTTGTTCAATAACGGTTTGCTCCAAACAGTTTAAAAGAATATAAATGGCAGCCTCAAAATTTGGCTGTAAAGAGTTTCAAATATTGTCAAAAAACCTGTGTTGATTGACGTCAGTTTGAAATTGTTTAAATAATTGCCAACGCATAGTTTTTAAACAGTTTTTTTATTATTTTATTTTGAAGCATTTTTTGTTTTACCATTTAGAATCAAAATTAAATGGGTACAATGTACCCAGAGAGATTTTATATAACATTTTGTTTTTAATTATTCCTTTTTTCACCAGTTTGCTGGTTTGTGTTGTTTCCAGGTTTATGCGGTCACATGATGTTGTGACCGACACATGTTTCTTGATGTAAAGATAATAAAACAATACAACACAACTCTAGCTGTGCATCCTGGTAACAAATCAGATCATCAGAGTCAGATATAGGGGTTAGGGTTGGATTCTCATGTTTAGATTAAACAAGCTCACGGCCAGTAACATCCACATGTAGATTTTCCATGAAGCATTAATCATTCTGGTGATTTTTTCAGCAGCTCATGACTGTAAATCCATCTGATGTGTGCTGGATGCATGGCTTTTTAGTTCCCCCAGTGCCTTTATCCCTACTATTTTCTGCTACTTTGACGCTAGCAGCTTTAGTTCGGTTGCTATGGCAGTGCCTAAATATTGTACAATAGATTTCCAGTGATGGCTGGACATCTGTATGAAGTCCTAGATTTTCCTCTTCACATGAAGTCACAAGACGAATATCATACAGAAGCCTTTTGGACGAGTGCTAAGACCTATCACTAAGCCTAATGTATCTTAGACAAATTTTTAGCACAAAGAGAAGACATTGATTGGTGATGCACACCACTTGCTGACATTAGCTCATTTCAATAGTATCCAGCTGCATCTGCATCAAATGACCACGACTTCCCAAACACCAGCAAGAGAACGGTTGAGAGGTGTTCGAGCCTGATCACATGACCAACACAAAAGGCGCCTTGTCGTAATTTAATTTTGATTTCTTTTTTATAGAAATAAAGTTAGTCACAAACTCCTGATGAACGTACCTTTCTTCACCAAACTACAGTTTGCAGCTAGGAGTTTCTCGATTGTTTTGAGCCTCTCACTGGTGTTCTGGGAGTGGTGCAGCTGTTGCTGGATTTGTCTCTCTCATTTTGATTCAGATAGACATTTTGAAGGATTGACAAGTTGAACAAATGTTAGTCTGATAGTTTTCGGTCTCTCTTTCATTAGAACATTACCAAAGAAAGCGAGAACTGATCCATTTGTTTCATTCCTTGATAGTGTATTTTGGATAAAAGCGGCAACTAACTGCAGAAGTGTAAATAAATGTAAACTTTTAATTGGATTTAAAATGACTCTGTAGAATCTAGAGCTATCTGCATTGGAGCTGAAGATCTCTGCCCAAACCTGGGTCAGCTTTGGAATGAACTTCTAAAAGAAGGTGAAGCCAGGCCTTGTCATCAGCCTTCACAGTTACAAACTCTTCATATTCAAGGTTCTCTTTAGATCATGAATTGAGAAACGGAAAAGTACTGGATCATGGCAGATGATGGAACTAAAAACAGCTGGAGTGAAAGTATCAGTGCTTTTTATGCTTTTACTAGAGCCAGCAATGAATCACATGCAGACCTCTCCCAGTAGTGACACACTATACTTTCTGCTTCTCTCTTGTTAACGAAACAAAGGAAATGTCACAGCTAGCCAAACTTAGTTTCTTAAAATAAACACAAGGATGCTCTGTTCCAGGTCGTCCAACTACAAAACACCTATTCTACCTACAATTAGAACCTATTCAGAAAGAAACAAGAAGTGAGCTAGTGTTTGGAAGAACATCTGTTTTTGAATGTACATGTTATAAAAGATTCAGTTACAAAATGGACAATTGGACACTAGTTTTGCTCAAATATTGGTGAGAAACAGAGAGCTACCCATGGTGAAAAAATGTTTGAGTTGCAGACAGGCTTTGAGGAATCGCATGCAACTGCCTAGAATCGTGGGCAAATCAGGGTTTCTGCACATGAGTGACAATCGCACTGCGTGAACTACCAAAGATTCGCTCAGAGAGAGTCGCAGTGGAGCCATAGGCTGGTCATGAGATATTCGTCGTCCTAATTATCTGCTACCACATGGTGGCGCAGTGTGTAGCACTGTGGCCTTCGCCTGATGTGTCCCAGAGATGCAGTGATCCCGAAAGGGAACAAACTGGTTGGAAAATGAATGAATGAATGAATTATCTGATGCTATTGGTGAGTCACAAGGAGGCAGTGTGAAATATGTTCTGGCTGTGAATAATGTCTGTGCATACCTCCAGCCAATGAGAGAGCCACATCCAGGGCCACGTGAAGTTGCGGAGGAGATAAAATGGTGTCGTCCATGTCAACAACTTACAAAGCTATTTTCAAAAGATTTCAATACTCACCTTTCTTTCGAACTACTTGAACACATGCATTTTACACGTTCTCAAACATTTATGTTTTTATTTAACAAACTGCATTGCATAATGAATTAATTCATAAATGAAATTATTTAAAACACTGTACAGTTACATATTTATCAACCAGAAAATGTTCAAATTATTTATTCAATTATTTTTGTCCATGAAAAGCTCAAGGGAAAAAAAAGTTAGTTTCACAACCCTTTTATTTATTGGTCAATCAAAATGTTAGTTGACAGGCCTCGAGACGGGTCAAACTTTTAAGGTCGGATTATACTCCATAAAAGGAAATCTGAGAAAAGGAAAAAAGCGTATTTCAAGAAAATGTCTTGTTTTTGTCATTTAAGGTAAATTGTCTTTAAAAATGTATTTAACCTAAGATTTCCAATATTATATGAAGTCAATTTTAGGCAAGTGTAATTCTATCAATTTTACTAGATAAGTAAGAGCAAATGCCGATGCATGTTTGATTAGATTGTTTGCCCCATTTTAAGTGACCAGAATTTACTTAAAATTCATTATTCTGTGCTTTTAACAAGAAAAATCTAACTTTAAGTCCAAGCAATATTTTCTTTTCAAGCACAATTTCTTAAAAATCTTTGTTTATTTCAAATAGAACTATAAAACATTAAAACAGTTCAAAGACTGGTTTTAAGACCAACATTATTCTTTTTTTGGTAAGAATTGTAGCTTATGTATTTTTTGTGCTACTTAAACCTGTTTTGCAAGCGTCATCAAGCAATAATTAATGACTAAACATTTATGCTACTTTAAACATTTGTACGAAGGCAAATTGCTAACTCCACGGCTTGATTCAGGTGAATTTAAACTAGATTTAAGTCATTTGTTTTGGTTTTAAAAAAAGTGTTTTGCATTTTTCTGTGTAGACATCTTTATTGAGCGTTTTCTGTGATATGTTTCAAAAGGTACAAAAGGAATAATCGTTGATGAAACGACTGTTAAGGGTTAAAAAGTTCTCTCTTGATCTTACCTTGACTTCAGCTTGCTTTATATTTTTGTTCCAGTCCCACACAGAGAGCATGTGCTCATTGGAGTCATCAATGACACACAAGAACGTACCATTATCCTACAAACATACAATATCATGACATTACAGGCTCAAATAACATACACTTCAAACTGTTCCATTCTACAATTAAAATGAATGTATGTAGAATGTTACCAAATATCAACCTTTTGGACTTAGAAGACAAAATGTAAAAATGACTCTTGGAATTATTTTAATTGTGATCTATTTCTGGAAGTGTAAACCAAACACCTGGAATGAGGAGCATACTGTGTGTCAGCTTTATGCTCAAATCCTCTTAATTTAAAGAAATTGAAAACAAAGTAAAACATTGATTGTTACTCACAGACTTGGAAAATGCTATGGATCCGACACCACGCTCAAACGTGCCGAGACCGATCTGCTGCAGTGTCACTAGTGTTTTGGAATCCCAAATGTGGACAAAGGGCTGAAGAGGCTAAAACACAGAAAGAAAGAAAGCACATGGGAGAAATTATGCATTTTGAGCGTGCATCAATGTAGTTTGGGTTTGAAAAATACATAAAGATATTATGTACACCAAAATAAACAGATAAATATAAAGAACCTTTATAGATATAAATATAAAGACCTACAGTGGTGGGTAAAAGTTTGGGCAATTTTTTTTGATTAATCATTGGTTGTCTGGATAAGACGTTTCAGTTTCATTAATCATATAGAAGACAAAAAATGTTTGAGATGTGAATAAACTTCGTAAGATTTATGGAAAGTGTGCAAGAATGATTTAAACAAAATATTTTTTTTTGCACCGGGCGGCACGGTGGCGCAGTGGGTAGCACTGTGGCCTTCCAATTAGAAGGTTGTTGGTTCAAGGCTCGTCGGTGATATTCTTGGAAGGAGTTTGCTGTATCCTTCCCTTAAACCATGATGTTCAACCATCTTAGTTTTCCAGTCATCTGAGAGTTGTTTTGAGGCTCCCAAAACTGGCCTCCTTTAAATACTGTCTCATGAATGGATTCATCTGTGTAAGGAGGCAAGTGGTTACCAAACCAATTTTGAGTTTTAATAATTAGTGCGAAAGGTATTGAAAGTAATAAAATGAAAATGGCGCCTAAATTTCCATTTGCATATTTTTGTTTAAATATTTTTTGCACATTTTCCATAAAACTTTATTTCACTTCTCATACATCACTGTATTTGTCTCCTATATGATATATTAACTAAACTTTCTTATCAAAGCAACCAATTGAAAATTTAGAGGGGTGCCCAAATCTTTTCTTTAGAGGTTTATTGTTAATAATATTATCTGTTTATTTTGCTATACACACAAACCATGGAAAACTTTTGCATACCACTGTATAAAGCATAAATAAATTCAAGAACGGGTTAAAATAAAACAATAAAAGTTAACCACATAAAAGACCCGTTTCTTTTACTTTCATTTTATTTTGGATTACATTTTTTAATAATTATAACTTGTTTTCAGAAGCCTTGAAGGATAGGTTGACCAACATAGACATCATATATAAAAATATTGATTTTTGAAAAGGGTTTTAGCTCTTATTACTACATGTACACCACTGGGCCAAAATATGTTATCAAATCTTCATTTCAACATTTTTCATTTAATTTTTATATAGGTTGTACACAAAACATATGGCGAGTTGTGTTACTTTGTCATTTTTATTTCATGTTCGTATAATTTTTGAGAACTTCCTCAGTTTAGAACAGAAAAAAAGCATTGCATTTAGGCACATTTTATCCAAAGTGACACATGGCCTTTTGTAAATGTACAAGTTAATCATAAAAAGTGCTCATTGAAGAGGTTTCAGCTATTTGCAGAATCAATTGAGAAGATTATGAGCTAAAAGCAAGAAATAAAATTATTTCTCCATGTTTCTGATATAATTATTTAATACACTGTTTAATACCCTGATTTTTTTGCACACACGTCTCACCTTGCCATCTTTGTCGACGCCCGCTGTCTGTCCAGACGCTACACGTACCTGATCAGGATGGATGGCTAGACTGCAGATCAAGGCGCAAGAGAAAGTGAGAACGTAATAACCTGGAAAATAACCAACAGCTCCTCTAGACTCACCATCTGACACAGTCCGTGTGCTTGCGGTAATGTCTTTGAGCTTGGCTGCTGAAGTGATACAGAACCACCACACACGCGATGAAATAAACAGCTTCTCCAGAAGGCAACAGAAAAAGATTTGCTCTGCAGTCACGGCCTCTGTAACCATAACTGGAAATTCAAGGGTTAAGGAATAGTTGCATTTGGTCAAAAACTGTTGAAAATTGGCTGAAAGAGAAGTTCGTGTACATTGTGGTTATGACTAGAAACTAAATCAGAGGTCAGTCTGCAGAAGCTAGTGTGGAGAAACAATGGTTTAAAGGAGGTTTTGCTTTGTTTAGTCTTGCAGTGCTACTTGTTTCCCGTCTAGACACATGTTCAGGTTTTTTTTTCAGTTTGACACCAAGTGAAATATATCAGAGGGAGCCAAACAATACTCACGGAATATAATAAACTTACATATTTAAAATAATAATGTATTATTAAACACAAAATTGATGTGGGATCATCAGAGACAAAAAGTTTGGACCATCATCCAATCCATGTTCAGTGAGGGGTGGAGAATAAGTAGTTCGAGCGTTGAGTGGAGGTACGAATGTACAAGACGAGCTTTCAAAAGCGGATCATATCCATGTTATACCCCCCAATGAGGAGTTTTGGGGAGGAAGGAGTGGTAAAGGTCTGAAAAAGATAACTGGAATAAGATAGGACTGCCTTAAGCCCTCTACACATCCGGATCCGAATTGAGAATCACATGAATCTTAAGATGGTTTCTCAGCAGGGTGCTCTTCATCTGGGTCGAAGAAACATTGATGCAATGATGCTCACTGTCTAAAGATGGCATTTATAGTACAACAGATGCCACACCCAGAAACAAGAAAGAAGACAACGACTGAGAATAAAATTTGACCATTTTCTGTGGAGAAAATTTTGCCAGGTAATTATTGTTTAGAATGTTTAACATTTTTTCCTACTTTTCAGTCTACAAATGTACTATGTTGAGACCTAGTGCGTGTGTAATATAATTCCAAATTTTCTAGATTTACATAACTAAAATCTCATTCATCTTTTAGCCTGGGGTCACAGGGGGTCTCCAAGTGATCTCCAGCACACATTGGGCTAGAGGTGGGAATCCATTGCAGGGCAAAATAAAATGTCCTTGTTTTGTAATTAGCTTCCAAATTTTATCACAGTAAGCAAGAAAAATAATTTAATAAGCTTCTTGCAAATGAATACATACTAAACAGGTATAGTGGTACCTCGAGATACGAATGCTTCGATTTACGAGATGTTCGAGAGGTCTCGCTGGAAATATTTTGCTTCGAGATACGAAAAAAAAACACTTCAAATTAGGGGTCGACCGATTATTGGCCTTAACAATTATTGGCGCCGATATTACGCATTTTCACGATTATCGGTTGTTATTTTCAAAACCGATTTGCAGATAAAAAGAATTTATTATTGAAATGCGCTCTTTGGCTCTGACGCAGCATGTCAGAGCTCACCACTCTGTGCCCTAGAGCAGTCTCCGCCCACTGCGCATCTGATTTGTTGGAAGTCGCGAGCCCGACCAACCAACTCCAAAGCTGTAGGAAGTGAAGACAGACAGAACGCGCTAGCTGGAGCTGCAGTAATAACTTGTCTCTCAAAGGTAAGTTAGCAGCAGAAGTTGATTGTGTTTAAGTAATTCTTAAACACAATCAACTTCTGGTGAAATCACAACCCTTTATGGTGAAGTTACAAAAATACTGAACGTAGAGTGAACGTATAGCAGGAGCGCATGGGTGCGGAATAAAATCTCGCGGGAGCGGGAATGAAAAAAACTGTTCCACGCAGACTGTACACTTGAATTGACTCATGCTAATGACTTGTATCTATAAACATTAAGGCGCAAACAGACTGTTTAATTATGAATCCAGCATGCTGTGCTTGTCTCTGTCTGTATACTCGCGGTGTTTCAGCATCTAACGTTACTGTCTCACTAAATGAGGACGTACACATTAACAACATCCCTAGAACTCTCAGATTCACTTCATGAGTATTTGACCATGTCATTTGAGTAAAACTATCGTTATATCATAAACATTGGCTACAGAAATGTAAAAGTTCCTCATAGCATTAGCAACCTGAACCTTGATATTACTGAGGTGCAGTATAATATATGTAGCATAATACTACTACTACTAAAATTATTAAACGATTTATTGGTGCTCCTAGATTGGAACTACTAATTCTTTATTAGCTTATAAAACTTCAGGTAGCTATTACATTTATTTTTTGTTATTTGTTGGTACTTGCTGTTTACTTATTTAAGTTTTACAATTGTTTACAGAATGCTGCTGGGGGCTTCCTGCACTTTTTTATGTCATTATTGTTATTATTAATATCGATGTTTATTTAATACTGTTATTTTTAACAGTTCTAAAAATGAAAGATATGTTTGAAAACCTTTGTCAGAAAGTTCTTGTCAGAGCCCTTGTTATTATTACAAATGACAAATTTCATTTTTACAGTAGACACGTATCAGTTCAAAATATTGTTTATCGGTGCATTTGATCTGTTATAATCGGTATCTGCCCTGAAAAACACATATCGGTCGACCCCTACTTTAAATCAGTTTTAAATCGAGCGAAACATTATGTATAGATTACCAATATTGTACTATAAAAAATGTTAGAGTCAAGGTGTCCTAAAAAATAACGTTTATAACATGGAGAGTGCTGTTCTGTCGCCCAACTCAGAGAAACCCTGTGACACGCTCTCAGAAGTGCTCTCTCTTTTCACACGCAAGCTACTATCAGTAATTCGTGAAATATCTCGAGAAAACTTTCATACGTGGTGCCCGTAATGTTTTCTGCATCCGTTCCACCTCCTCCGACACATTGCTTAACTCAAGGTAAGGATTCACATTTGCGTACATATTATGTATTTTGCTTGTGTTTTATTCTGTTTTATTATCATTTATTACATGAACATGAATGTGTAGATTTAAGGATTGAAGAAACTTTGCTTGATTTTTCTCTGGTTTTCCCTTTTTTTATCAACTTATACTGTTGTCTCTGAGAATGGATTAGGCGTTTTTCATGAAAAATGTAAAAAATACGAAAGCCACCCTGGAACAGATTAATTTTGTATCTCGGGCTACCACTGTAAAACAATCTGAATAAATAAATCACTTCTTTTTGGATACACCCAATCTAGATCCAGTTTTTGTGAAGGGAGATCCATTCTCAGGTCCTCGTAGTTTGTGATGTTTGAAGGAATGTACATGGTGATGGGTCGCCCTCGGATGAACATCTTGATAGACTGATCTGTGACCCAAAAATTGTGATAAAATAAAGTTTGTACACAGGAATAAAATAGACTTGTCCTGCAAAGAAATGTAAAAACTCTCTGTTAAACCTACTTTGATTTGCTCTCCGTGAAGCCTGAGAAGCTGTGAAGAGAAAACACAAACAAATATAGTTTCTACACATAAGCAAAGATTTTAAAACATGGTTTTAAATGCAAGGGCCAAAACTATTACAGGCATCGGTCAGCAACAAAGTCATGATTTATTCACTCACAAGTGTTTCTAAAGAATTTGCAAGGAATGTTGGAAGTCAGTAGCTTTTACCACCAACACTGCAAAAACTTTGAATTCAATGGATACTGAACAAAAATATATTTTATGGGGTGAAATGTTACTTTTAAAAAACCATGTAGTGACACACCCTGTCCTATGAAGACATTTATGAAGAGCGACATATTTGTCAAGGTTCTGGTCTTGTGGAGTTCACTGATTGTCCTCTCTTGATCAAGTTTTCACCTGCCATGTGTGTATAATTAAAATAATTTTACGTCTTGGTTAGTTGAGCACATTGCTTTGTTCTCATTTCATGTGTCCTGTGCTCTCCTGTCTTGCATCCTGACTCTAGTCTTTTTGTTACCGGGTTACTTTTTTAATTTTTCTTCCATGTTACCTCCTTGGTTTTTTCTCCCTGCGTTTAAATATTTGATGATCGCTTAAGGCCAATTTCAACAACGGAATCAACAGAAAAAGACTACTATGGCTTTACTCAGAAAGGGTAGAAACGTTCAAACTCGTGAGCTTTTACAGTAAGAGAAAACCTGCAAGGCTAAAGAGCAGAAAGCCGCTTTTGTGAATGTAATGAAGAGTGTTAAAAAAAAGAATCTTTAGAGTTTGACACTCCAACATTGCCTGGCTGCTCAGATTTGGAGAATGAAGATAAAGAGCAAAAGAAAGAAAAAGCAGAGGTTTTTATTACCTGCGCTGGAGATTAGCTCTTTCGACCGGCTGTGGAAACGACAAATAAATCTAGTCACAAATTATCCTTCAAAACTTTTTATAGAAAACCTTGCTGTTCTTTTAAGTCAGGCCTTATTTGTGTACATAGCAACAGGAAAGGCTTCACCTTTCTGACAGTTTTAGTTTATCTAAAAAAAACTTTCTGCAATTTCTTTTTTGCCATTAAGTAAAATACTTAATATGGAGTATTTTGTGTAGGTGCCTTTGTTTTACAGAAACTGCAGTTAACAGATATTAACTGTTTTTATTAATTTTTGGAACACAGTCCAGTATAATGAGATCATTTGGATTGTTTTTAACGACACTGTTTAAAACCCCAGTTAAAACCTGCAATTTTACATTATGAGATGTCTATTTGTTTGCTGTATTTTTAGGTACAGTGGTCCCCCGAGATACGAATGCCTCAAGTTACGAAATGTTCGAGATACGAAAGGTCTTGCAGGAAAGTTTTTGCTTCGAGATGTGAAGAAAAATTTGAGATACGAACAACCACAAACAGTTCTGCTGTATTTTCCGCTTGTTTAGTCTGACATCGCGTTGTGCTTCCGGGTCCTGGCGCTCCTATCCCCTAGTGCAGAATGTGCAAAAAGGGTCTGATAGGCTTCAAAACACTTTAATTCAGTTTTACATTTTGAGCGAAACATTATGTATAGATTACCAATATTTACTATAACAAATGTTAGAGTCAAGGTGTCGTAAAAGAAATAATGTTTATAATGTGGAAAGTGCTGTTCTGTAACACAAGTTAGAGAAACCCTGTGACGCATGCTCTGAAGCGTCTCTCCATCTGTCTGCGCTTGTGCTTGAAACCGTGTTGGTGTTAATAATTCGTGAAATATCTCGAGAAAGTTAACTTTCAGATGTAGTTTTCTTCCATCCGTTCCACCTCCTCAGACACATCGCTTCACTCAAGGTAAGGATTCACATTTATGCACATATTACGTATTTTGCTTGTGTTTTATTCTGTTTTATTGTAATTTATTACATTAACAATGTGTAGATTTAAGGATTGAAGAAACATTACTTGATTTTTCTCTGGTTTTCCATTTTTTTAATTGAAATGGAATGCACTGATTAGGCGTTTTACATGTAAAACTTGCTTCGACATCCAAATTATTCGACATGCGAAGGTCACCCTGGAACCAATTAATTTCGTATATCGGGGTACCACTGTACAATGATTGCACACACACTGATTTTCCTCATTTGCTTCAAAAAGTGAGGCCTGTATCTGATTAATCTTTGGAAATTTAAGTTTTCAATGACTTTGCGTTTTATGTGACTTTACACAAGCAACAGTATAACTATGTTTATCAGCTATGTACTCAAACTATTTATATATTGAGTTTCAATTTGAGCAGAAAATTCAGAACCTCTCACCTCTCAAGGCTCGGAGACCTTGTGAGCAGGTTAGCAGAAGAGGCAGCTTTCTTAGAGAGCCGCTGCTTGCTTTTGTCTTGGGAGTCTTTACATTTCTCACTGTTCCTTCTCACCCTGATCTCAAGAAAAGAGAAAAACATTAGAAAGTACTTGAGAAATCAAGACATGTGCATGCTTGATTCAAATCAAAGATGAGGCCTACAGTACTGCACAGATTAGCTGCAACCTTAATAAAAACACACCGGGTCTAGGTAAACAAGTCCCTCAAAACAAACATGATGGTGGATCTAAACCATTCAGCGTTTAGGTTACCACTCTTTAAAAGGAATATTCCAACACAAAAGCAGCATGCAATCACATTAAATCAATCAATCATGCAGAGGTGTAGACATAAGAAAAAAGAGCATGCAGTAGAGAGTTAGTCACTTCTGAGATTCAGCAGATTTGCCTCATGCAGTTATTTAATGTGGGAGTACGATTGTTGGTCGCGGATGGATTGTTTCCTCAATAACACGCCCTGCTTCCTGTTCTTCTGAACGTGCTTGAAAAATCCAGAGAAACAGGAAAAAAGCTTGCGAAACAACAATGCTGATCGATGGGGAAGTGAATCTAAGCCGTGAAAGAGACTCTGTCACCATGAGGAAAAATTTGTACTTGAGTAAAAATCCCCTGTCTGTTAATTATTAATCGATATTCATTATCTAACTTTGTATCATTACATTTGTGAAAATTCTGAGAAGTACAAGAACTTTTTATGTGCATAAAACATGGCCTGTGTCTGTTTTGTGCTTGAAAACTGGGGGTCCAAACTAAATCATTAGGATTCAAAATTAACCCTCTGTAAAACTAGAAATGAAATGTTCAGAGGAATTCGTATTTGTGGGTCATTCAAACATTGTAGGCCACTTTGTCAAAAGTATTCTCTTGCTATTCAAAAACTTGAATTGAGATGTTTTAATTACTGTTTTAATTAAACACAAATGAAGAATGGGCTGCTCTCAGAAGCTCATTGTTGAACTTTGAATGACAGCAGTTCAGCCACAAAGTGGTGTGCCATGTAAAACAGCAGAGAGGGTCAGTGGAAGTTGACACTCATAGTGGACACATATCCGCTTTGTGCAGTCAGAGTGGAGAGAGCTTTTCATGCAGCTGCATCAAAGCCAAACATCACCAAGTGCAAGTCAAAGGGATGTGTAGTAATTCAAAGGGAGTAACTCATAGTACTCCACAGTAGGGGTCAACTGATTCATCGGCCGGCCGATATTTGCAATTTTTGAATACATCGGCAGATATCCACGTGTAGTTGCATCGATTTAAAGCACATTGGCGGGCAGCCCTGTGTTACTGGTGCCAAAAGTGAACCTGCAGTGAGACTAACTGCCTGGTGTTGTGTGTATGCACAGACTGTCTTATGTATGCACCAAACACCTTTAGTTAACATAACAAATTTAAAATCGTTCCTCGTGAATTACCCAACGGTGACTGTTTTTGAATGTTTGTAGATATGAAAATAAAACAAATACAAATAAAGCAAAAATAAAATACAACTCACCATAACTCAATAATTATTTTCACTAGTTGTATTTATTTATTTATTACAACAATGCTGAGTTGTAGAAAGCCTAGTTGTTAGTGCTGGACAGCAAATTAAAGTGTGCTTTATTAAGAAATGGTCCAAACTACTTTTGGTTCCGTTGCCGTATTTCTGAGATTGTTTATTTTTGTATAATTTTTAACAGTTTAAAATTTCCCATCAGAATCAATAGAAAGGAGAAGCTGGATTGAACGTCAATTGAAGTCATTCTTGCATGGGTATTCTGCAATTATTATTATCTGTTAATTGTGTTGTACATGGAAAGGAAATGGAAAGGATGTTATTTAGACACAAATGCCAACCATTTATGAGAATGATGTTGAGCAGAATGTTCTAAAATGTGATTAATTAATGATGAGTTATGCTGTTAGTGGTACATTTGTATTGCCGTGAAGGTCATTCTGTTAAAGTTGTTCAAAGGCTCTTCTGGTCGTGCCATTGATCAGACGATATGCAGTCACAAGCCATGGATTTCTACATAATTTATTGTTAGGCAACCAATTGCTAGATTATCCCACAGAACTTTTCAATTCTGTTTGATTATTAAATACTCTAAACTTTGTTGGACCAGTTTTAGGATGGAACCTTCCTGCTTGGATGGTAGTTTTGTAGCCATTAATAATTCTGTGTATTTGTTGTGGTAAAATGTTGTACTTCTACACAATGATGTTAGATCCTTATCAAAATTTTGTACTTTGTATTTTTAAACAAAAAAATGTTAACTTTTCTGTTTCAGATTACTGTGCGCCAGTGCACAAAGACATGGAAGAATGAATGTGGTCTGAAAGGACTTCAATAGCCTGATCCTCAATCTAATTTATCATATTTAGGATTTATTATGGCAAAGAATGAAAGCCAGCACCAACCTTTGTAACTGATCTCACAAAGGAAGGGCCTAAAAAGCTTGGACAGAAGAGTAAAAGCCATTATAGCTGCAACGGGTTGGTCATCATATCAAACTTAAGCTCATCTGAAGGCAATTGAGCAAATACTTTTGGTAATATAGAGTATAGAACAAAAGACCAAGAAGTGAAGATGTTACATAGACAATATAATCATAGAAAGACCACCCAGATCATGCACTTGATGAATCGTTTAGAAAATGTAGAGGTTTGCTTTGTTAAGGACATCAAGTAAGATTATTTGAGGAGTTAGTGTGATTGTAATGCTCCAGCAAGTCTCGATGAGCTTTGTGTTTCTGCAAAACCATGTTACAGCCAAGATTCCCTATGAGCTGCTGACACGAAAATTACTCAGTTCAAGATTCTGGCAACCCTGCCAGCTCTTCGGTGATATCATTCACCCGATGGACACCTGAGGGGTCTACATGACAGCGATGAATGGTGAGTCAACATCACAACTGAACAAACACTGTTCCTCCAATAAAAGTCAAAGTTATTACTTCCAGAGATCTTGAACCTGCCTCAACAGCTCACCAAGCTTTTCTGAGAAATCTGGAAGATCACTGGGACCCAAAACAAATGAATATTTCTCCACTGAGCTGTGTTTTTTTAAACGTCTAAAAATATCTGTCGTTCTGTAGAGCCCAAGAGAGCTTGGTTAAAGGACACATAGAATTGTTGAAAAAAGAGGTAGAGGCAATGACAAACATTCGGTTCTGAAATAGTTTATGGATCTGATGTACATTTATTGTCGACCGATGTCGGTTTTTCTCTGCCTGAAGCTGTGGTCACATTAACAATTCCAGCATGTGAATCCGTCAAAAGCCCACTCACAAAACTTTGTTTAAAAATAATTCACACTTTAATTTCTAAATTATACCAGGGTGCTCTCTAATCTACTTTATACCAATACTGATGTCCTACAAATTTGCGTCATCAAATAGATCACACATCTTTCCAGTCCAATCTCGTGGCACAAGTTGCATCATGTGATGCAATATCGCAGGTCAAAGTTCAAAGAGCGGGATCTAGAAACACTCCACAATGGCAGGAGCTTCCAGGTTTTGCATTGTTGGAATGCGATCCCATTCAAGTTTAGTATTGTTTTCAATAGTGTTAACGAGGATTCAGGTGGAGAGGAAACGGATTGTACGTACGACAAGCCTTTTTATAAAGTAAGCCTTTTATAAAGACATTTAAAGATATCTTCAATTCTTATTGCACTTTTAAGAAAGTGAATCAGAGATATCTCAAAATCTATTACGACTAGTAAGAAATCTCCACTGACTTCCATTGAAAAATAATTGTAGATATCTTCAAATGAGTTTTGACTACACAGTAAAATCCTAAGAGTTAAATTAACTCTACTCAGAGTGTATTTGGTCCCACTCTATATAGAGTTAAACCAACTCTGAAGGAGAGTTATTTAAATAAGTCTATTTGAACTAAACAGTCTATTTTTGTCTGTTTTTACTCTTTCTGGAGTGGACTTGGTCCCTCTCTAAAAAGTTAATATTTAGTTTGCATTTTCCATGCAGATTTGGAAAAACATGAAGAAAATAGATTATTAAATTACTCTTTCACAGAGTCGGTTTAACTCTATATAGAGTGGGACCAAATATACTCCGAGTAGAGTTAATTTAACTCTTAGGATTATACTGTATTCGCAAATGTATTCTCTAAATAGAATCTGAAATTATTTTACACTGGAAGTCAAAAGAGATTAATGACTAGTCATAAATGATTTTTTATAAGTGCTATTAGAATTTAAGGTATCTCTAAATGTCTTTACACCCAGTTAAAATAGTCGGAATACATTTATTCTTATCTTTAAATGCATTTATGGAAAGTCAGGTCATATGTTTAAAAAGGCTTGCCATATTGTACGAAACTTTCAGAGCAGAGGGAGGAGGGACAACATGTGACAAATGTGTGCGTATATATCCAATATATAGCAATGTCTAATATATCACCACAGCCAATCATTTTGTCAAACTCTAGTAGTACAATATTGTGAAGGGCAGGTAGGGTGCTCTGAGATACCAACTCATCAAATCGAAGCAGGAGTGGAACCTGAAGCGAATAAGAAAAATGTCTGTATAACAGAGTTATATTAAGTATAATAGTAACTATAAAACTATTTTATATATTTAAAACAGTGATAATGATCATACAGTGTAAATAATATTGTAATATCCAATGTATCATATTTAAAACAATCAAAATGTTTTTTTTTTGTTTGTTTTTTTTACAGACAGAATAGTATTTAGACCAGAAGAGATGCATGTAGAGAGAGGGGGAAGAAGAGCAAATGAAAATGGATTTGGGATTCCGCCCACGTCGGCCTACGTAACCACGCATAGACGTCCGGCACACTGTCCACTATACCATGGCAGCCGGACCAAAATATTTAAACTAGAAAGTTAAAAATTGTTTAAAAATTTTTATTTAATTTGAATTGGGGCATTCAACCTACTTCACTGAACTCGAAATTTTCCTTTTTTGTGTAAACTGCCCAGCCCTTTGCAGAAATATAAATCATATGAATACCTCTGAGCATATTCCGCTTACCATTTAAAGCCTGACACATACTGGTTTTTTTTTTTCATTTTTTACTACTAGTTTAATATAGATTAAACTACTTTCATCTAAATTAAAGTGAGGCTTTCAGTGTTTTCCCTATTTAACATCTTATCCGAAGGATGGTACTTTGCCTTTCTGCACTAAAACCAAGAAAAGACTAGAAGATGAGCCTCCTCTGCTGGCATCACTAACACTTCTTTCTACAGCAACCTGGCTGACCACCAAATTCCACTGTTCAAATGATTCCTTGGATGCTCCAGTATAAACAAAGCCTGACTGTGAAGCCAAATCACATGTGAGGCTGTAACCATGGTTTGTGCAGCAACCCAAGTGTTAGTTTTAAAGTTAAGAGCTTTAAGCCGATACTTTAGACGCACAGTACTCTCTCTCCTTCCTGAATTCGTGTAAGAGGGCCTCCGTGAGGACTTGGGCTCTGTGCTGGTGAGGAGGATGTTGGAGTTTGAGGGCTTGAGCTCTGGCTGTCCTCACTGCCTTTGCTCTGTTGCTGATGGAGGGTTTTAATTGTGGTGGGATGGATGTGGTCTTCGACTAAGGAAGTCCAAGTTTGGTCCTTTTGTCTCTCATCGTCATCACCATCTTCGTCTCTGGTGGGGGTTTCATCTGTGAATGAGGCATCTTCCAATAAAGCATCCTCAAGTGAGAGGCTCTGTACCCGTCCTGTGAGGGCCAGCGGGACAGACTCGTGATTTGGGATCCACGGGTCGGTTTGCGTGCACCTGTCGCTAGAGCTTGGTTTGTGGGTGGAGCTGCTTCTAGTCCCGCCCTCCCCATTTTCATCTACTGCTGAGACAAGGCTACAGATACACAAGCAGAATGTTTGAGAAGGTCTCAATGAGATGCAAACCTGAGACTAATTTGTTTAAAGTGTACAATTCCAAAAATTATTAACGCACAGAAAAAAAAAGTATAAAACTTAAATATCAGACAAACATTCATATTTTCACAGATATTTTGGTTTGTTTAAGTGGAGCAATAGAATGCTTAGAATAACATGCTTCAAAAACTCCAGTAACTTTTTAACTAAACAGCTAAACTTTTTTTAGCTGCTACAACTAAACCAAAGATAAGTAGCCACTTATGAAGCAGCAGTGTTTTTTAATTTTTAAAAATCTCAATTAAGTAAAAAAGAATTCATCTAAAGTCACTAAAGTTAAAATCTATGGAAAACCATTAGTCAAAATGCTCTGTACCTGTAGGGCGTATGCTGACATACATCCAGAGAGCTTGTGGACAGTCTACAAGGTTTAGAGAATCCATCCACATTCCAAGACTGGTTCAAGACTCGGGCCGCTGCTGGGTTCACTGGTGTTGTACAAATACATTTGCATAAGTGAAATTTTTGCCCAGTGTTCGTGTCAAACCCAGCCACTTGAAAAAAAAGATACACAAGACCCTACACAGTAAAATCCCAAGAGTTAAATTAACTCTACTCAGAGTGTATTTGGTCCCACTCTATATAGAGTTAAACCAACTCTGAAAGAGAGTCTATTTGAACTAAACAGTCATTTTTTGTCTGCTTTTTACTCTTTCTGGAGTGGACTTGGTTCCTCTCTGAATAGTTAATAGTTAGTTTGCATTTTCCATGCAGATTTGGAAAAACATGAAGAAAATAGATTATTAAATTACTCTTTCTCAGAGTCGGTTTAACTCTATATAGAGTGGGACCAAATATACTCCGAGTAGAGTTAATTTAACTCTTAGGATTTTACTGTGTAGAAATCTGGTACAGGTCATTAAATGGTATGTGATTTTTTACAGCTGTAAAGGCGTATTATTTGCATTGCTTCAACTATATGAATCAAAGGTAGGTTAATTGTGCGTTAATCCTAGAAAAGAGCGACTCGACAAATTGCTCTCTGATGGCGGTCTGTGGCACCGGTGTAGCGTCCCTGCGACACAAACGTAGGTTCCACTACCCCGTTAGATTTACCTACCCTCACTGACATTGAACGTATGTTTACAACAAACCACAAATAAAGTATTGCAATAGACCTCCAAATCAAACATATACATCCCGTCTAAATGAATAGATCAACTGTTGTGCAGTGTCACGTTTAAATGACATCCATTCATTATTAATAATAAAAAAACTCTGCACATTGTGTGACACCAAAATGTATCATTTGATATTATTATAACGCTATGATTATTAGCGTCAAAATTTCTTTGTTATCTGCAGATTTATTTTAAATACAGATGAAAAAAATCTATTAAAAATTACTGTACGCTTCCTTAGGGAGATGTTTCAGGCATGTCCAGCCAAAAGGAACACCTCTTTATCCCCCAAGTAGAGCTGGAGGAGAGGTGAGGGAGGTCTGGGATTCTGCCCCTGCAACCCGGCTCCAGATAGGTGGACGAAGATGGATGGATGGGCTGCCATATGCTCAGCCCGACTGGGTATTTATGTAAATTAGGTGACAATGTTATCATTTTTCTCAATTAACATTATGGTTGGTGAAACAGCCAACCAACCCCCTGCCAGCATGTGCCCTCCAAACCAAAGGGAAACACTTGAACGTTTGAGTTCTGCATAGCCCTTTGTCTACAGTGTGTTTAAAACTCTGTTTTGGGGATGAACAAATTTTAACCCACATAAAAATTAACAAATTACAGAAGAAAGGTTAAGAAAATCGGCAAAGGAGAGAACTGGAATCTAATATCACTCATAAAAACAATAAACCCATCACAATTAGAGTAATCGCTAAGAAAGCTCTTACCAGCAATCAGCTGCTGTTTAAGCAGGGGTATCTGTTGGTCATGGAGGCGGAGTCTGCGTAAGGCATCAGCCAATGAGGACTTCAGTAAAGTTATTTCATCTTCTTGTGTTTGGAGACGCACCTCCATCACTGAAAGCCTGTCAGGAAACTGTAAGCTGCTTTCTGCCGATGCGTCATCTAGAAAACAAATCGGGAAAAAATGGTTCACAAAAAGCTGTACCTCATACTAGGTGGGGCTAATTTTAATCATTTGTAGCTTTTAAAGTTTCAAGAAGGCCAGTTAGGTTAAAAAAAAGAAAACAGGGCACAAAATAAGGTTATTATAGGCTAATACGATTATAAAATATTTGTTATTGGCGACCATAACATTTTGTTATGAATATACTCAGAGGCTACTACCATTTTTAGGGACTCTTTTGCACCACATGTTCAGGCTAAACTGCACTAGTACACAAATGTGTGAACATGTGACCAATTGCTAACACTGGCTCGTAAAACATTTATTTTTGTGTCTGTCTCAGAGCTGTAGCCCCAAAGTGTAGCCAAAGTTATTGAATAAAACGAAATTAAAGTGAAATTCTTATTAATGTTTTGAAATAATTTTAAGATATTGCTTTTTTGTTACATGGGAGATTGTTTTTGATTGTTCTTTTCAATACCACATTTTCAAGGTCAAGAATACAGTCTGTATAACATTTTGATTCACCAGCATGTTGTGTCTCTCATGTGACAATATTAAGGGGATATGCTAAAAAAAAAATAAAAAATAATAATAATAATAATAATAATCGTATTATGGCAAAATGCTAGGGCTGGGCGATCTGACCTAAAATAAATATATTGAATATTTTAGCTTGATTACAATTACTGATGAATTTTTTTTTAAATAATTATTCTTATCAAATGGCCTACTGTAATGTAAAATGTATTTACCAATATTTTTAGCTGTATTCTTTAGAGAGCAGAAATTCAAAAAAAGTCTCTACTTAATTTAAATAACTTTTAAATATTAATGTTAGAAGTCAATTCTTCTTTTAAGTATTTTCTGACAAATAAAAAGAAGCACCGGAAAATCTTTTGTGTAATAACTTTGCTTTTCTTTTGTATAAAGTTGCTTCTTGTTAGCATAGACAATGCATGGAATTAAATAAATGTAAAAAAAAAAAAAAAAACAGTTCAAAATGTCTCCTTTAAAATTAAACTTTTGTGTTTATGCCAATGTGTATGAATAGGGGAAGCTTTTCAACAAGGAAATGTCCTGGTAAAACAAATAGCCCAGACTACAAGAGGTTAAATGAATGCAGAAGTTGTCAAGAATATTGCTAGTTTACGTTGTACATTTGCATTTTACAACATTTTAAACATTCCAATACAGAAACCAACATGAACATGCCAAACTTGGCAAGAAACGTAAGTTGCAAACTTAAAGAAACTTAACTGAGCCTCCTAAATACCTAGATAAAATTGAATATTAATCAAAACTATTATGTTTTTCAATGTAAAAATAACAATATCTGTATAATTGGACTTACATTGGTGATAAAAATGATAAAAATTGCACCCACACAAACCATGTATGTACTGAACCCATTTAAGAGCATATTCAGCATTTTTAACCCCAGTGTTAATTTAGTAAAACATACAAATACTTTTAAGAATTGCATACCATGTGGTATGACACTTATTAAAAATTATTGATCAGCAAATTTTGGGCCTAATAAAACTGCTTAAGGGTGCTAGCACAACTGTCTTAGTTCGATTACTTCAAACTAGACTTAGAATTCCAGTTTAGTTCGGTCCATTGGGCAGGTGAGAAAGCAACATTCGAACAGTAGACTGCACTAAAAGCGGACTAAAAAAGCTTTCCGAGACCTGCTTGACGAGGTGGTCTCAGGGGGGTTCCAAACGAACTCTAGAGGGGTTTGTATGTGAGAACAAAATCTGTTAATAATAATTCTACAGAATACTGAGATTTCACACTTTGCCAGTAAAATACAGATTTATTTCTGCTATTTAGTAGATTCTTTCTCTATCATTGCTTTTCCAACACCACCAGAAAAGAGTGAAAAGTCATAGTGAGGGGTCAAAATGTGTGCAGAACTTGTAGAAAGTTCACATTTCCAGAACAATATGGTCTTTCAGAGTAAAAAGAATCCCAGACAAAGACAGAAATGTAGGAATTGAATTCATTTTATACACCACAAAAAGATACTGGAGACACTCATAAACAGAACTGAAGGGCTCTGATGACAAATGACCATGACTGCTCAACTCTCTTCCCCACAATGAGAGCATTGACAGAAAACATGCCCCTCAGTTTCAAAACACCAACTAACATCCAATGATTTAAACTCAAGTGTTAGGACTCAAAAGCTCAGTGGCTGCATGCATGACATTAAATGATACCACAGTGCTGGAATCTGGTTTTAAAAATAGAAGAATGTGCAAGAAACTCAACATTCATAGAGTCTACCTCTCTTTATGAGAAAACGGTAGATAAACATATTTTCTTATAATGTGTGATTATGGAAGAACATAAGCACATGAGATTTTCAAACAAGGATTACCGTATTTTTCACCGTATAAGACGCACTTTTTCTTCCCCAAAATTGAGGGGGAAAAGTTGGTGCCTCTTATACTGCGAATGCAGAGCGCCGCGGAGCGGAGGGCGGTCACGGTCGTGGGAGAGGAGTAAGAGAGGCTGCGGCTTCGGCCTAGCTCCTGTTATGGTAAAAATATACCTTCTCATTTGATAATAAACACTGGAGACCGTTTGAGAGAGAACACAGCAAATGCGGCTATTTATTGTAAAGATTTAGCAGTCTCAACGCATTTTCTACACATGTTATCTGCATTGGAAGAAGAGCCTCGAGCCTCTCAAGCGCCGGAAGAAGAAGAGACCCGTCCTCCGTTCTCATTTCAACTTAAAAGCCTCCTCAAGGGGCGGGACTGAAGTATGACGTGTACTCTTAAAAGTTTTCTCAAATCACATTTCCCTAAATGACCACTAGATGGTAGTATTATATAGGAAAATTCTCATCACCTGGCGGTCCGCGCTGAGTCATCTCTGCACATCTCTGATCGTCAATCCTACCATAGCGCGTAGGACTCCGTGAAGTAGGACATTATTAAAATCATTTAAGAAGTGTGGCATTAGTAATGCCTTGGATGGAATAGAAGACAACATCTTATTTGACACCAGTGAGGAAGAAAGTGAGGACAATGACTGCGTGGATCTGTCCTGACGAAGAGGAATTATTGGGGTTCGAATAAAAACGTTACAGCCTTTTTTTGTTATTTTTACTGTTTACTGACTTTACTGACTTTTCATGTTTGGCATATAATTGTTCTTAAACTGCTGTTAACTTTTACACAGTTGATAAAATATTTTGCCCTGCGATGGACTGGCGAACTGTCCAGGGTGTACCCCCGCCTCTCGCCCAATGTGTGCCGGAGATAGGCACCGGCAGACCCCCGGGAATGGAAAATGAATGAATGAATGAAATAAAATATTTTACTACAGTATTTGGTTCGAATCTTTTTTTCGAGATCTTCCTCATTGCGTCTTGTATGCCGGTGCGTCTTATACGGCAAAAAATACGGTAATTGGAGATCTGTTAGAACATGAATCGCAAATTCGCACGATTTGAAAAACATCATGGATTACTTCACGGTTTCCCTGGTTTCCCTGTACCACATGTAGTAATGTTTTAAAAGTATTACACGTAGCTTAATAAAGTGACAAATAAAATTATGTTTCCATCCAACAACTGGAAGAGAACAAAATGGTCACTTCCTGATAAACTAGCACCAAATATCAAAAGAAAAATGGAAGCTTTAGGAAAAGGCCTTATGCACAGACGATTGTCATGTCATCTTTCTTTCGGTGGTGGGAAACGTATCCAGTTGAGACAGTTCTGGGAGGTGATGATCCCGAACCACTTTGATGACAGACTTTATGAATGTTAGACCAAAACAACATTTCAGATGTTGTGCAATCGATCTGTTGGTTAGTCCATTATTGCCACCCCATTAAGCTCCAGTTATATAAAAAAAAATTGGATTTATCCAGTAAACTCGTTTCCATCGAAGTTTATGCAAATCTTATTGGATAAAAAGTTTATCATATTCAGTTTTGCACGTAATTTTTTATGCACATTTTCCAATTAAATGTGCATCTTGGCAATTCCATCCAGAACTTTGTGCAAAATGTCCATAAAATAGACAGAAATGCAGCTATTGATGAACAGGGAAGTAATTGCCCCTAAATAATATATTTTTCCTCCCTTTTTTGCTAATGCTGTTTCAATTATTCATTTAGCTGAGATTAACTGTTCTAGACTATAAATCATTATCTTTTTTATATTAAACTATTCATTGTCAAAATGTCTTCTTTTACCAAAATAAGCATCAGAGATACATCTGCTTGCTCCAAATATCAATTAAAGAACAACATTGAGACTATCTTTGCATTTATCAATGCTATAATTTGAATAGACAGCTACAAATTTTTGTAGGGCTAGAGAGCATTCCATGAATATGCAAATCTCAGCCAATCATTAAATTTATTAATAAATTTCACTCAGTGAAAATATACCAATAAAATGTTGATATATTAATTGACTGAACATACATTGATAGTTTTTGTCAAAATATGTGTGTTTTCAGAACAGTGATACTTGTATACCAAGACTTCAGTTCTGACTTTAAAATTCATGTTTGATGATATTATGTGAAAGATTAATTTATGACAGTTTAATCTGAGAGTTACCGGTAACATTACCAGACTCTTCACAGTTGAACTTGGGCTTTTCAACATGTAAACTAGTTGGATACTGTACAATTACATAAAAATAACCTCTGGCTGAACTCCATGTCTAACAGTTTCTAAAGACAGGCTAAAACATGCACAACACTCCAATGAAGACGAAAATAATGCTTACAGTCCTACAATAACAAAATGTGTAAAACTAGAGGACTGCCAACAGCATGCCTGAGACAAGAAGTCATTTTAAATTGAGCATAACTTTACTTTCGTTAAACTACACAAAGATTTAAAATGAGGAGTGTTACTTGTTACTCACAGATAAAGAATTCAGATTACGAGCCTCTTAGTGAGCCGTTATATTACGAAACACACCGATTACACATTTATTAAACTACGAAATTTCCACCAAAACCCAAGATTGTTACACTAGTTTAAAGCAAAGATTACAGTACAACAGTAGGAAAATCCAACACACCGCTCAAATGCATACAGACAGCAAATTAGCATGTTATTAAAATAAACCACCTTTAGTATTTTCTCTCTGTGGGACCAATGGTTAATATCTGCCCACTACATGGTGTGTCAGAGCCTTGAACTGCAGCACAATAGAAGCTGAATGGTTTGGACCATCATCAAAGTGATGCTGTTTCGCAAGCTCTTTACTTTAGCTGTGTGTAATGTAAACACATTCAGTTCAGAACCACACCACACATCCTGAGTTTTCATTTACAAAGTTATCTGAATATGAAATGGGAAATGATTGCCAAAAAATAAGTTGAACTTGAGAAGGTCACACTTCAATAGTTTTCTGTAAATCTTAACAACTCTGGAGAGTTACTGAAACCACTTTAATAGAATCAATCTAGGCAACGTTTAGAATGCCATAAAAAAAGTGATATTTTTAAAAAGTTCCATTCATTCATTCATTTTCCTGCCCGCTTATTCCCTTTCGGGGTCACGAGGGTCTGCTGGTGCCTATCTCCACCTCACATTGGGTGAGAGGCGGGGGTAAGTCCTGGACAGGTCGCCAGTGCATCGCAGGGCAACACACACATTCACACCTTAGGGGAATTTATATTATTTATATTATATATTAATTCAATTATCCTGATACATGTTTTTGGGATTGTAGGGTAAACAAGAGTACCCCAAGGAAAACCCACACTAGCACAGGGAGAACATGCAAACTCCTTTCAGGAAGGTCAGCGGCGAGCCTCGAACCGTAAATTTCTAACTTTCCCATGTGCCGCCCTGTTTTTCAATTAAGTAAAAAAATAATTCGCAAAAGAAATTAAGCTGCAATTAAAGGGCATTCACATCTCCTGTGCCTTCGTCTTTCGGTGGCTGCTGTGCGACATAGTTTAACGGTCAAAAAAGCTTCGCAATTTAACGCTCCATATGCCTTAAGATAATACTGATGGAGCTTGGAGGTGAAGAAATTCAAGAAGAAAGTACAAGTAGATTCAAAATAACTAACGTCCCGTAGGTTTGCTCCAGTTTACTTTTTTTTTGGTAGCTCTGGGTCCCTTACATAAGTGTTCTAAATTAAAACGAAGCCTGAAATAGCAGTATTAAACAGCAGAAAAGGGGATATTCCGTGTTGCCACAAGGCAGTGCTCTACCTAACACTGTAGGTTGTATTTAGATACATTCAGACATGGACTCTTAACATGCATGGCAAATGTGAGCCTGATAAGATAATGAATGGCTCAGTTATTTACAACTTCCTGTGTCAGCAAAATTTAGACTTTTGATCTCGCTGTGCACACATTGTTTGACAAAGTCTTAAAAGCTTCGCAATTTAAGATCTAATATACCTTAAGATTATTATGAGTGCAACATTAGTACAACAAAATTGCACATTTTTAGATATTTCTGCAAAATAACTGACAAAAAATGGTCAAGAACTGTCTAACACATTATTGAAAACTGTAAGGAAAGTGGGGACCCATTGTCTTTGGGGAAGAAATATGTGGCCGGAAAAAAAATCCTGAATGATCATGATGTGGTGAACATTTGGTGAAACTTTATGTTCTCTACAGAGAACTTTATGTTCTCTACAGTAGGACTATATTTAATAGTTGAAGTAAGAGCATTTTTACATGCACAATGCGAGTTGGGATTTATTCAAAAGAACAAAAGAAATAAACCAGAAATCAATCATTATTTTTTTATCATAGATTATTTGTTTTATTTGCTTTTAAGTCATAGTAAACTTATAAAAAAAAGGACAAAAAGCATCTTCTGGAAGGGAAACTTGGTTAGACTTTTGCACTTACTACAGGAAAAATTAATGACAAATATGGACAGATGAGCTGGGTCCATATGCAACGTCCCTGGCAAGTCAGCCTCATTTTAATGCAATATATTTGTAAATTCATCCATCCATCCATTTTCTTTCCATCTCCATCTGGCGAGAGGCGGGGGTACACCCTGGACAGGTCGCCAGTCCATTGCAGGGCAATTTGTAAATTCAGACTGTCAATAAATTACAAATTTGCCATAGCAACCATATGCTCTACCATCAAGTTTATTAGCATTAACTTTAAAACACTACACAAATATCCTAAAGCAGTTCTCCAAACAAATATCTTACTGCTATTATGGTCAGGAAGCCCTCGTAAAATAAAATACAGTGAAATTAGCATCAAACCAGATATGCAGAAAATGTTAGTGGGTTGGTATGCTGCCACAAACAACCCTGAGATTGCCTGGCATGGTCTGCAATCCATTCAAGCAAAAGAGTGGGTGAGACCCATGGCAGAAATAGCAACTGTGTGTAAAACAGATTGCATCAATTTGGAGCATTTTGGTAACCAAGAGCACAATGCTTCTGAAGCTAAAAGTCATCCTGTTTACGGAGTCGTCAGATTCACAAGGATAAAGCTATTGTCATTGAAAGAGAATAGTTGGGTCAGCTTTGGATTTTATTGAAAGTAATTTCTAAATCTGGATTAGTGTTTTTATGAAAAGAAGCAATTCCCAATTTTCATAATTAACCCAAATGTTTGATTCAAGCAGAAGAAAATGTAGCAATAATTCTGGAATTTGTTTTATTGCACAATTTACTTTGGAAGTTTTGTGATTGTGCAATGACGTGCAGTCAGGTGAGTCATTATAGAAAAAAAATGTGTACTGTACAGTTATTGTCATTTAAATTCACCATTTTATAAGCTCCACCTTAGATTGTGCAATGACTGTGCAATATTGCTGTCTTTCTGTATGTTGGTATTAAAATTAGGGATGTCCCGATCAGGTTTTTTGAGCCCCCGATCCGATCCGAGTCATTTAATTTTAAGTATTGACCGATACCGAGTCCCGATCCGATACTTGTCTTTTCCTTGTGCTAATTGCACACTTTAAGTGCATGCAGGTTATTAAATCAATCCAGTGTGTACTCTTGACAACCAAATAGCTCAGCAGTGCATCAATAAAAAAAAACTGAAAGCAACCTGTTCCTTTACAGTTTTTTATTTCTCACAAATATGAAATCTCAATTTTACAGCTCAGTGAAGTCGCAATATTCTGTCGTGTGTTTCGTTTTAAGATGCCTTATCAAGTTGGTAGTATTAAAGGCTGCTTTGCTAGTACCACCGCGTCAAACTAGAAAAAAAAGAGAAAATAATATATTTTACATGGGGTATTAAATAACAATCAGTAAATAAACATTTCTATTTCTTCAACAACGAAAATGTTACACATTTTAAGTTACGAAGAACACTTCAACATGTCACAAACCTATTAGATAAAGACATGTAAATCATCACAACACACAAAACTTAAACACGCTATTTAGGCGCTAATATAAACAACAAATAGCGATCTATGAAATCCCTTTTAAATAAACAAAATATACTTTTTTAAACATTAGCTTACCACGCTGGGAATAAATAAGCATTAAATGAAGGTTTTTGTAGAGCTTGAACCTTTTTTTTTAACACGAGCACAAACATGCGAGTCTCTCATATTTCTTCCTGATTCACGCACGCTCTAAGCACGTCATCAACGTCCTTAAAGGGGCAGCACACAACAGCTCGCATTGCAAACGTTGCATGTAGCTACCAGACTAGAATCACTTTCCAACTTAAAATACTTCCACACTGCAGACATCTTAGCACCGTATTGCAAGTAGTAAACAACATGCGAGTTTAACATGCGAGTTTGCGACACGTGCGTGACGTAGCTGACGTAAACATTCGATCGGTCCGATACATAAAGCCGATTCCGATCAGTTAAAAAATGCCTCGATCGGCCCCGATACCGATCTTTATGATCGGCTCGGGACATCCCTAATTAAAATATTAAACCTAGGTTTGGCCAGTAATATGGTATACCACGAATCTAAAAATAGCAACAGTATCACTTTCAATACCTTTATACTGTCAAGAAAACAATACACTTATATAGAAGACAATTAAGTATCAAAAATAATTTATTTAATACCTAAAAAAGAAAAAGCGTGGTTAGCATTACATAACACAGTGGAAGAGAAAGAGAGACAAAAACAGTTCAAGCATCACATGGGCTTTATTTAAAATTAAAATTAAAAACGAAAGTCAGGCATCCTGTCTTTCATTAATTGTTAATTAATTAATTGTTGAGGTAACAGCATGTATGAATGAAAAGAATGGAATGATTTTGGTGATGTATTCACAAACTAAAGCTGATCATAGCAACAATGTCCAGTAGATTTCATTTCTTGAATTTGTTTATTAACATGATGTAGTGACAATAGGATCTCAGCTGTAAATTTTAAGAAGGGTTCTGTTCCAAACAACAGTGAAATGAATCTGGTGAGCATTCAGGGCCTGAGAAACACAAAACCTTTGGAAAACTTCCTATTCCGATTCATTTAGAGCTATTAAGAACCACAGATACAGGCACGGTCGATCTGGGCACACATAAAAGAAAACAAGTCCGGGGCTGTGTGGCTTGGTTTCTGTGAATGTCAAGCCAAGCCACATTCAAAATTACATTCTCAAATTCCCCTTCCATTTCCGTAAATGTTTTGTTCTCATATTCTCTATAATGCAAACCATATGCAATAATGCAAACACTGAACTATCGAGTCAGTCGAAACAACTACAAACATCCTGATTGGACAACTCATCCGGTAAACAGCTCACTTAAAATATGAAACATAGAAAGCAAAAGAAGCTTTATGGAATCTTTTAGAAGACATGAGAATTTATAAAAACAATAAAATTTATAAAAACAAAATGTTTTTTTTTTTTTTACTTTGCCTAATAAAATTAAATGTTTAAGCCACTTCATCAACAACCATCAACTCCATCACCTACCACCAAATGAACGTTATGCAATACATTGTTAACAAGGAGCAAATTATAACTTAAGGTTGTGTTATTTAAAAAAAAAATAGATAGAAAAGGGTTAGGGTCATGCTGTTCTGTCGGTCAAGTCATTATGGGTATCCAAAATTTGTGACACGCAAACATAGAAAACTGAGAATGGCTCATTAGGGATGCAATGGTACACAAAGCTTCTTCTCAGACTATGTCTGTCATATCATGTGTACAAAAACACACTGTGTACAAAAAACCCTTCATCCACTCGTATCCATTTGAAAAAAAAATGCATCCCTACAGACACCCCTGAATTATTCTACCAAACCAACAGGTGGCAGTCGATTCATGGCGTTTTAAAATGATTATTTAACACTGTGTGAGCATAAACAGAACACCTCTGTTAGGTGATCAAATGGGTTAGGGTGCATTTAATCCTAAACATGCTATAAGCCACGATAGCTGAATAAATGAGAAGGTTCTGATTGCAGTGCAGTAAAAGGGGATCGCGCTATGCCCCCTCTATCCTTCTTCACTGCTGTTTGTGGCTTCAATGTTTCTACATCAACTCAATTTGGGGACTAGAATTGAATCCTAATCCTAACTCTTAACCTAAACCTGACTCCTTTGTTATTCCGTGTGATTTTGAGAGCTTTAATTTACACAAGGGGGTCGCACAGAGGCGCAGTGGGTAGCACCGTGGCTTTCCAGTTATAAGGTTGCTGGTCGAGGCTCCCCAGTGACCTTCCCCTGGAAGGAGTTTGCATGTTCTCCCCATGCTGGAGTGGGTTTCCTCCAGGTACTCCAGTTTCCCCCACAATCGCAAAAACATGCAGCATGTAAAATTGAAAAATCTAAATTCTTTTTAGGTGTGAATGTGAAATCAAAAGGGAATAGGCGGGCAGGAAAACTAATGAAGTTCATCTTGAAGGGGCGTACACGGGCCGACCCACACCTGCCCCCTTTACTGCAACATAGTCCTCGATTTGGCCACCATTACTCTGTTTGTTGTCAACACAGTAGTGCCACAGCATGACAAACTTCACCCTCTGGACCGTGTCAAATATGACTCACCTTGGTCAGCATTTTCAAAAATGCACAGTTGTATGAACCCAGTGCGATGGTTACGTGTGGGCAAGGTGAATGTGGCTTGCAAACTCTTGATTGGTTGTTCTAGCTCACGTGATCATATTGGGGTGACAGCATACGTTCATATACATGTATTACATATATATATTAGTGTGTATCATATTATACAGTAAGGACTGTAAGGAAGTAAGGATTGCTGAAATTAAAATATTCTTAACTGAAACTGATAATGTTGCCAATCTCAACAAATTTTCCGATTTAGTTCTTACTTGTTAAAACATCAAAGAGCTTCATCCTCCATTTTAGTTTTAAAAATACCAGAAACTTGTTTAGCAAGTTTACGTTGTTAAAACACACAAAAAAATACATTTTTCAAAAAAGAAACATTTACATCTGCATTCAGACAGGATAAGATTTCTCAGACGAGTGCAGAATTTGCTGAAAAAAAAAACAGTAGAACCCCCTGTGAAACTAGTCCCACCTGAATATGGCTTAAGCATGATGGCGCAGGCATCTCTTTCCCTGGTCAGCTACTCCATAAGGCTATCGAGGCATTCTGAGGGACATTAACTCTCCATAGTGTACAAGGTCTTTTTCTCAGAGAGTTATGCCTAGAACACTTCCAATATGAAGTCCGAAACAGATGCCCTATCATCTCCATGTGGAGCATCAGAGGCTCTACATAAAGCTCCTCCAGAGTGACTGAGCTCCTCACCCTATCTCTAAGAGAACACCCAGCTACACTGAGAAGGAAGATCTTTTTAGCCACCTGTATCCGGGATCTCATTATTGTGGTTGCCGGTCTGCAGTCCAGACTTTGGTAAACCCTGGTATAAACCTATAAATCTTGCAACCACAGCATACCAAACAGTTCCAATGTGTTTGAGCGTGATAAAAATAACTTTCCAATACTTCCCCTAGCAGCAGGGTAAAATGATAACCCGATTTGTTTTACCTTAAACCCAGCATCTTTTTACCACTACATGTTGACGAATAGAACTGCTGTGCATTTTCTTCCCAACTTCTAGGGTTTCTTGGGGCTTAATTCCCACAGATTGCAGAATGGAACATATCAAGGAGCCAACAGTTTTGGCACTGTGTGATAAAAAAACTATGAATCTAGCAGTGGAATTGCCATATGTCTTGCCATATGCCCAAAAATAAACAAACCCAAAACTAAAATAAACTGCAGAATGAGACCACTGGACCATTTCTAAACATCCAGTCGTTGTGCATCACATAAATAACTTCCACCTTTCAAGTGATAGTTCTCATGGTAGTTCTCCTCTTGAGTTCGCCCACCTCTCCCTGTTCTCCTTCCTGTTAACATGGTATTGCTTCGTTCAAGGGCACAGTGGTGCTTCCTGTATGGCACGGCCCGCCTCTGCATTCTTACTTAAACACAAGAAAAGACAGTTCTCACCTCCCATAATGAGAGAGAGAGCAGAAGTGCGTCATGGCATCCTTGATTAAAGGTGTACTGTGTACTTTGCACCATTTCTGCAAGCATTTTGGTTTATTTGACTTTACAGGATAAACAGGAACATTGATGCTGGCCAGATTTTCCACAAGAAAGTGTCTTAGCCTTTTCAGATCTGATTCTGTCAGGAACGTTAGTAATGAAAGAGAACAGTCTCTTGCAGCACATGGTGAAAACTTTTGTAAACACAAGCAAAACGCCGTCCAGATGAGATGGTTATCTAAACTGTTCTGCAAACTCTACCCTAGAGAAGTTGCGAAATGGTTTTGACAAAAAAACCTCAAACCTGTTTAAAATGGCTTACAGTCATCCATTAAGGTTTTTAATTGCTGCATGCAAAAGAAGCTCATTCACAATGAAACTCTCTTTCTCGTGAACAACACTCCAAGATACTAAACTCCTCTACTTGGAGCTGGATCACTCCACCAACTCGGAGGAAACATGCTACCAAAGTACCAAAGATTTGAATCTCGGTGTTGATTCTTAACCCAGCCATTTCAAGTTGGGCTACAAACTGCTCCAGTGCATGAAGCCATCATCAGAAAAGCAGAGATGATTCAATCCGCAAATGTAAATTCAGTGATAGCAAACCTCTTTTTCTCATGTTAGAATCTGATTTTACCTGGTATTTGAACTCTAAAATCAATTTGATAAATAAGAAAGCTGTAAAATGCATTCGTATAGGTAAACACTTTCATATTTTGTATGATTGCTTAATATAACATAATATTGGCTGTTTTTGTGCAAAGTTCTGCAGTTTTCACATATTATCTGGTCTTTATGTAACCATATTCCCTGTGGCTTTTACTCTGTGATGTACTTTATTCTTCAATAATAACATAACTAAGTGGTCTACCAGCTTTATATTTGTGTATAGTTTGGAGATTGCACTTTTTTTGAAGATTGCACACAACTGACCATTACTTTTCCGGACCTCGGAACGAATGGAAATTTGGTAAGTGGACCTTTTATGTTTATATTTGAGTACCCCTGCTCTGTACAGGCCGTCAATTCATCCCAAGAACAAAGTCTCTAACTAATCACACTTGCACGCTCTCATTAGTACTTTTACTTTACGGAGAGATTCAAAATCCACTTGCAGACGCTTGCATTTCAAGTCTGGGAGTGATTGTGCAGTTTGACCGCCCCATGAGGCTTTTCATGTTCCGTTACACTTGCTGTTTCATGGGAAGATTGAGCTTTGCATGGAAATGCCCCAAAATAAAAAACCTCCACTCCTTAACAACACAATAAATGAATCAAAAAATAAATGAAACCCAGATACGTTGACAACATCTCAGTTACTATAATTGCAGCAGCCAATTATCTGATGCTTTAGCAATAATTTCATCAGATACAATGTAATCTCTGAGCCTCATATCGAAATGAAGCTTTTGTGACCTAAAAACATGGCATTTGAGGGCTTCCTTTGTGACATTTACAGCTCACCACTGGCTCAGCATGTTCACCGACACTCAGCACAACAAAAGAACATGCGGCATCACCACTACAAACAAGAATTTACCACCACCACCTCCACCACCAAGAAATAAAATAAAAACAGCAACGATACAATGCTGCCTGGATTAAAAAAAACTCATAACATGACAGTTATGGAAAGAATAAACTAACTTCAATTAATAAACTAACTGAAATCACTAACTTCAAACCCCCATTGTGTTCTTTGGTTTATGTTGTTTTTCTTTAAATTTAAAAGTAACGTATATAATCAAAATGTTAGTTATGTCCAAGCTTTTGTAACCCAAGTTTGGCCCCCTTTATTAAAAAAAAGTCTGAAAGAGTGTGTCTATGGCGCAATTCTACTGCACGACACGGTACAGTTGAGTCTTTCCACTGCGTTATGCCCGTGGAACCCACACCAACCAAGGAGGTTCTATAACTGACACCTATGCTCTGAACTGATCCAAGAAAAAAAGTCCTTTGGCGTGTTTGGCTCATTTTTTTCTCATCTGGCACTCTTATTACGTCATGGAGGTGTGGTGTGGCGTGAAAATACTCTGAGGATGGCTATTACAACACAATGCCTCTGACACGACAAAAGCCTATGTAAAAGCAAGTGGGTCGAACGGAACTATGCCCAGCTGTACCATGTCATGCAGCGGAAAAGCTCTGTATGATCAGCATATGAATGTACATAGATTCACTAAAATAAATTTGATTTGAAAAATTTGAAAAACAAATACAAAACTGTCTAGATGCCATCATGAGTATTTCTTTTTTTCCATTTCTGAAACTGGTTTTGGGTACTTGAAAATTATTTGTTACCAGCAATTTTACACTAAAACTTTTGGACAGTATTGTATATACATAGAATACATACAGTAATCTTACATTATGAGTTACTTTAAAAGCAAATAGAAGTTTTTAAATGTCATTTGGTAATGATATATGTGTTCTTACAGACAAGGCTGCTTTTGGGTTTCATGCGTGATTTTTAGTTGAGCAGCATGCTTGGCCAGGACAAAAAAAAAAACAAGTTTAGACTTGTGGAAAAATTGGGCATGTTTTACTGCAATACCACCAGGTGACATGAAATTATCTCAAACAATTTAGAAAGTCGTGATGAAGTTCAATATTTGTATTGCTTATTTCAGAAAGTGAAAAAAAATAAATACACACACAATGAAATATTTAATGCCTGAATTTTTAATTCTATTACAATTCAAACTTGACATTTGTCACAGGCTAAGGTACACTAGTGGCACAGACATTATACATTTTTTAAAGATTCCAGGAAATCCTTGTTCAAGGCCCCATCTGTCTGAAAACAGCACCCCATAGAGAAAAAACTCATCCCAATTAATTGAACGGTTAGTCAATATAAACGTCCATTTGACTGAGCATTGTGACTACTGTCTCAGTCCACTTTTTGTAAAAAAGTCTCCCAAATTCTTGAAGGGATTTCCCCTGACAATCCTCTTTCCTACAACATTTTCATCTATAAATATGTTTGGATACATCACACAATCAGCATGACCTCTGTAGCTCACCCTCCTTGTGAAGAGTGTCAATGACTGTCTTCTAGACAAGTCTACTGAACGTTTTCGTAAAAGGCAAGCAAAATCATCAATATTAATAACGTCTTCATAAAAATTAATGTATGAAAAATACTGTTTATAAAGTTAATCCATACACTTTTAGACAAAAATATTCTTTTTTCAGTAACTGTTTTAACTTTAGTACCACAACATTGTGTGTTTAAAGGCATTGAAATGTAGAGTTTTAATCACACAAGCAAACTTGCTCAAGAAAATAAGTCTGAAACGATTTGGCAAAAGTTAAAATCTAACAGTGTTACTAGTTAGCATTACCAAATGTTAAGTATTCAAGTTATGTAGCAATAAAATCATACATAGGCGAAACGAGCCAATAGTTTTTAACTTACCAAGACTGTTCGAAGATCCATCCATGATGGGCTCAATGGCAAATCCGCAGTCGGGCTGTCAAACGCATCTCCCAGAGTTTGCGGGGCTCGCATGCACATGCACATGCACGCGCGTGGCGGGGTATCTTCTGATAGCAGAAGTTACGCAAACAGTCAAATCGCGCATCCAGGAAATGAACGACGATATTATGTCGCACGAGGCAAGTGCTTGATCTCGTCGGTGGGATTTAATCCAAACACAGGGTCCACGAAAAGTTTTCTTTTGGTGTGACTTTTACGTCCCGCTTACGTTAGCTCTTAATACACAAAGTGAAACTGGAATGGCGAGAAAAATCAGGCTTCGCATCTAGCACAACTGGCACTCTCGGACTATTGGATAATCACACGTCACGTGACATTCACTCTTTTTTATATATATTTTTTTACTTTCACTCTCTCATTTGTTATTTTGCGGTAGAATATGGGTACAAACAACTAACCCGAAATTGCGTAGTTTGGTTTTAGTTTAAAGTTAAAAATAATTTGACATAAGATTCATTGTTGCATCTTTAAATAAAGTTAGCTTTTGACACTTTGAATAAATTAACGGTACTTTTTTTCTGGGAACAACATTTCTACGTTACAAATTAGCTCCCTCAGGTAAAACGCAATAACCATAGCGCCCTCTACTGGTCTTCAATGTACTACAATCACAAAAAAGTAATATTTTATTCAGAAACTAATAATTGAATATATAATAGCTATCCACGTGTTTTGATCATTTTAAAAGATTCAAGTACAATAATTGTTTCTCTGAATACTTGGACCACAATAGGAATAGAAAAATTCCCATAGTCCTAATAGAAAAACAACAGGACCACAGTTTTTTAGAAGTCAACAACATGATAGATTAAGGGAAAAAAAAACTATAGCACAATATTATGAAAAATTATTTGAATCTTTACATCGACTGTATGGTCGATGGTGTCCTTGGGAAGTTTGGTGTCCTTACTGTGCTTCAGGAACAGATGAAGCCATGAGTCGTGTGCCATCCAATGAGTCGTGTGCCAGTCGGAATGGGCCTGTAAAAAGAGGTGTGCCAGTAAAAGTCTGAAACAGACACTCTTGGGAGCATTGGCCGTTTCCTCTACTGGCCGTCATTTTCTACTGTAATCAAAAATTCTTCCAATCGAAATGCCAAACTGTCTAAAGTTTCTATGGAGTGTTTGTTCCCCCAGATTGTAGACTCATCCAATCAAAGAACCAATCTATCTACAATTCCCATGGAGCACCAGCCCATCCAACTGTAGACTCTCATCCAACCCGAGAACCTCTAGTCCAATCAGAGAACCAATCCATTCAAAGTTCCTGTCGAGCACCCATCCTCCCAATTATTCAGGAGGTTAAATCTAATTAAAGAAAATCTCAATGCAATATTAAAGTACTGGTCAAACTTAGTGATTACATTTCAGAACACTTTGCTGTGTTCATATGTTGCTTCGTCTGTTCAGCCTAGAAAAATATTGGTCATTCTGGAGACCACTTTGTTTAGTTCACTTTGTGAAACCATGATGTGTTTTTACAGGGAAAACAAAAAGAGGTTAATTATACACATTCTCCTGCAATTTGAAGCAACAAGACGCTGGAGAAATAAATATCCGTGCTAGTGTATTTATACCTTTCAGCAAAGCTTAGCTTTTAGGATGAATTAGTTAGTTACGCCTCCTAACGGACAAGCTTTTTGAGCTGACGAGGAAGCTGCCATTGACGGGTGCACATGCGCATATGTGACTTCCTGATGTGGATGGAACCGTTGGCTGTGTCCCAAATCCAGGTTCTATAAAGGCTTTCAAAGGGTCCTTCCTGCCAAGCCTCCAAGGCTGCATAAACCCTTGGTAAACGGGACGGACTATTCTTCCACCTCTCGGACGGTCGATTCTTCTTCTTCTGTTGTTTTTTGGCAGTCTGATTATAGTGCATTAGCGCCACCAGCTGGATTAGTAGTTTTGATCCCGAAATGAATTAATGAAACGTTCTTGTATTATTATTATTACTTTTCATTAGATGTGTCTGATAAACTTTTAAGATCACTGTAATATTTTTTGTCGTTTTTATTTTGAATACATTATATTAAAACATGATCTGTAATTACGCTTCTGCTGCATTGGTCACATTTGCTATTTTGCTATTATATATTTCACATTATTTTCTATTTTGTGTTGTGTGCACATTAAATAAGTATGACGGTCTAGCTTCATTCTGTTTTCATAAGTTTTATAAACTCCTTTGTGTGCTTCTTAAAACGTAATAACATTCACCAATACTTAGTTAACATTTAGTTGGATGCGTGTGTTAATGTTTGGGTGTTTTGTTCTGATAAGGTTTAGATGACTTATAGTCATCGTGTTCAAGTCAACCTTTTATGCATTGGGAAGAACTGAAATGTAGAACCATCAATGCCATAAATTTGCTTGCTCCAGCCCTGCAGCTTCTCCATACACAGGACAAGCGATAGCATTATCTCAGTGTAATGCTGCTCCTCACTCCTCAACTATGCTGTTATATGTGTTGTAGTCAGAGATTGGACTAATCCAGATCACTATAAGAGTATTAACATCTGTCGATGGAAGTCCGTGTTAAATGTTATGATCTCTAGTTCAAATTATACATAAATCATTGTTTAATGGGTCTTCATGGCAACTAAAATGAGAAGTCGGGAGTTTGTTAAAGTACAGATTTTAATAAAAAACTGAAAGAAAATGAAATATACAAAGGGTTGTTCATAATACAAAATTATTTAGGTAGATCTGAAAATGTGCACATAAGTGTTTGGTACATAGAATACATACACAACATTTCTGTATTCCGGGACAATGAGTATACGTAGTAAACATGGTGTACTGAAAAGAAAAGTGTCAGTTAAATGCCAATGAAAGTCCAAAAATATATATATAAAAATATGTAGTCAAAAAAAGACTTCCCTGTCATACATGCTTGGAGATGTTTTGGTCTGCTTTATTTCACAGCATTTCATAATTTTAGAAAATATGTGAGACTTCGGTGGTCACCATCCCCTCAAACGTTAAAGAGTCTAGATAGCTACACCAAGCCTGGTCCTGTGACTCCAGTGGTTCTGCAATCATTTCATTTTTGCATGCATGCACTGTATTTTATGCATCGTTTCTACACCCAGACCTTCCCCTTTCGCTCTCCTTTAACCTGCTGCTGTCCACAGCATCCTCCAGTTAGTCCTCTGTGCTGGGTGGCTGGTAAGTTCTTGTAGACAGCTCGGCTGTAAGGAATGAAGCACAAACCCAGCTGAAGGTGGCGAGCCAGCCGGCAGTAAGCAGCCAGAGCCAAAACCAGCAGAGGAGTGACCAGCAGGAAACCCACTATCAGCAATGCCACACAACCGCTGTCGGTGAGGAGATCTGAACAGTAAGGTGGAGAACCAATGGGACGGACCTAGAGTGATTAAAACAGAATTTTGAATAGTGTTAGCGACGGCAAGAGCTATTAAGGCTGAGTTCCATTTCTACTGCTTAGCCCTCTGTTTTGCACGAGGTGAGGGGGTGAAGGGTTGTATCGCCCTCTGTTCCAAGGGACGTCTGGAGGTGCATTTCAAAACAAAGTCATAAGATAGCTGTCAGTGCAACCAAAGTTTCCCCTAAATGTTTGTCATTTTGCTGAACCTTCAAAAGACTGTCGAATACAGCTTTTGGGGGAGTCCAGTGTTATAGGCGTATATATTCAGCCCAGTTCCATTTCTCTAACTTGCGCCTACCGGGGGCATCACAATATATTGTTACTCTTGTACTGTCACTTGGATCTACAATATGTAATTGGTTACCCATTCAATTATGTCACCTGCGTGGCATATTCAATAAATGATTTGCCGTTTCAGTCAGTAGGAAACAGCTTGAAAGCAAGTGGCTCTCAAAATCGCACGGAATAGCGTGAGAAGTCAACTGTAACTTAAAACGAACTGAAGACAACGTGGTTAAAAACATGTTAGGTTTAGGATTAAGGTTAGGTTTAGGGTATTGGTTCAATGCTACTGCCTCATTTGGGTTGGCGTAGTAGCATTGAAGGCACAAACAGTAGTGAAGAGTGATTTAGGGGGCGCGGCTGGTTTGGTGTAATGTTTAGTTAAAATGATAAACATGTATATGATTTCAGCCCTGGAAAAGTACCGTGGGAACTCATCACTCTAAAACCCGCTTTTAAGTGGTAAAATTCCTTGTGTCCAGATGTCAGAATATGGTCATTTTAACTAGCAAATATGGCATTAAACGTCCCAAATATTTCATTTATACTTGTTTGTCGAAGGGAATTCCAAGAGAGAAAAAGATTCAGGGGGGAATTGAGCAGTTGCCCCACATTCCTAATTTTTCTCCTGTGTGAAAGGAGATTTGCAGCAAACTGGATAAACAGAGTACGGGGAAGATACTGATAAAGCTCATCTGTTTTCGGAACTGCACTTTCTCAATCTGACAGGTTTTTTTTACTCAAGGAGATACTGGTAAAACCATGAAAACAAAACATTCCGGAGGAGTTTGATAGACACTTAACGTAATTCCATAAAGAAAAACATGCTATTGTGCACCACAGAGAATTTATATTAAATTTATACCAAACTTATAGTTTGGAGAAAGGCCAGTTTGAAACAACGATGTCTTACCCTTAACTTTTGTTTCCGAATGGAGTTTCCACTCTATAAATGTAATTTTTAGAACACCTTAACTCTCAACTTTTATCATGCCTACACATATGGTGTCACACCGCCCAACCTATTAGTGAATATAGATTATTTCCATGTGGGTTGATAGTAATAATTTGGAAAGTACATTTTTCTATTTCATCTACTACACTGTTCTGTTTCATCGTGCTGAATAGGCACATTGCTCATCAAATCTATGACACGAACAGAGCATTTTTGTGATACTTGTATTATTATATCCTAGATCTTTTGCTGTGACACTTGAGATGCTGACAACGGACGTGAGGACAAAACTATTTATACTCTATGGTGGTCTTTAATTCCTTCCACATCCTTGGATTTTCCTTTTCTTCATTCAGTGTCACATGAGCAATATTAGTGAGTGTGTTCTCTGATCTCTTGCTTTTTGGGTTTGGTAATTGGTGGGCTGCAAAGGGTAACAATACATGTGGTGTTTTTTTCCCATTCAGACAAAAAGGCATGCAAGGGTGAGCATGGGGTCTCTACAATGCCGAAATTATGTGCAAAAAAATAAATAAAAGTTAGGTCAGAAAGCAAGAATGTGTTGGGAGATCACTGAATAAAGGATTTGACCCACTCCTTTTCTGAAAGTTTTCTCATCTGACGTCACTCTGTCGACTTTGTAATGCTCTTGAACAGCAAAGGAGACCGCAGGATTAAGAGATTACTTAAAGAATCAAAGAGAAAGAGAGCCCCAACTCCCAACAAATCTCCAAGAGCAAATCTGAAATGCGATAAGCTTTGATTTTCAGCCACTGCACCTTCCTATGTTGTAACGGATGTTCCCTAAGTTTTGCTACCCTACCAATCTATGGTTTTAGTTAAATGTTTGAAATTGTTTAAAGACGTAATTGCAATGCCCTAAACAGTTTCCAGTTGCCTCAGGATTGAAAAGTAGTGGGGGTATAATACACAGTGAAAATCTCACTTTGAACATGGTTTGTGTGTATTCCTTTTGCCTATTGGCCAAATATGTTGTTTAACATAAAAGTTATACAAATTCTCATTGAACAAATTTATTGATGTACCACTGAATGTCATTTGATATTTTAAATAGAATCCAATAATAAATATATACAAATAAACCAATAACCAACCGATTCTAGCAATAAGTGAGGTTTGTATAATGAATTTTGGGGGGAGTTATCAGGACGTGGCATCAGCCTCATCCATCGTGCTAATTACTGCACAACTATTTAATCCTAACCAACCCATTACACGCTGACTTTGTCCAAACCACACCCCCCTGATGCCTCACTTGGGGGTATATCCTTATGCGTTCCCAGACAGCTTGCCTAGTACATTCATACCTGCCACCCATGCTTATGATGCTAAGCCGGTACAGAAAATGAACTTGTGGAAGAAAGGATTCCTTGCTTTCTGTTGTAAGCACTCAGAGAAAAAGATGCTATTTCTTTTGCATTTAATCAAAGATGTAAAAAAGTAGTAGAAACTATTGTTTTACCTTTAGCAATGGAGAATTATTGTTGTAGTACATGTATTAAATATAAAACAATGGTTGCATATTGTTTGTTCTTTTAATAAAATGGAATTAATATAAGAGCCTTTTGAAAAAGCAATGAAATTTGTGCATTGGAATCCAATTTATGACCCTTTTCAGCTCTTACCGTTGAGTGACAGAGGAATCCAAACACCACCATGACAATTGCAGGAGTTAGGATCAGCCCAAAAACCAGCCCGGCCAGGCAGGCATTAATGGCAGCGATCAGAAGGTTCTGTGCAGTCACTAGCACAGAACAGGCCCAGCAGTCAAGAGAGCCACGGAGTTCCAGCGGTGCATCACCCCCTCCCATCTCAGCAGCTGAATATGGTGGTGGTACTACCACCCCCGTGGTCCCAGCAGGCAGCGTAGAAGCAAGAGATGCAGAGTGCTGGAGGTTTCCCTGATGCTGGTGTGCATGCTGATGTGTATGGTGGCTGTTCGGAAGCTCTTCAGAGAGATCCAAGCTCTGGTGATGAGCTCCCTTCTCCAGTGTGCTGCTCATGCTCATTCTGATTTGTGTATGAAGTTGCAAATCAATCCTGTGCAAAAGATGGGAAGCATAGAGTTTCAACATGTAAAATATTGAATTGGTTTAGTATGTAATCCAAGATCATGTCTAGCGACTTTCTTGTGTAATTTGTAAAAATGTGCGATTGTGTTTCATTTTACAGACCCCAAATCAGTGCCATCAATGCTATCTAGTGGTGAAAAGAAGGGATAATTCAATACTTGTGATATGGCTTGTGTTTTTTAAAGTCCTGACACAAAACAAAGTGCAATGGAACAAAAATTGACCATTTGTTGATTATTCAAAATTTTTATTTTAGTATTTTTCAATTATTTCAATAGCAAAATTCATCTATCCATACGCTTTCTTTACCCGCTTATTCCATAAGACTGCTGGTGTCCATAACGCTGCATATTGGGTGAAAGATGGAGTACAGCCTGGACAGGTAACCAGTCCATTGCAGTATTTCACTCACACATTCACACAGTAACCAATGAAATTGAAAAGTGATTATTGTTACTGCTACTAAACCCATTATAGAAGGCTCTGGAGGCAAGGTTTAAGAAGCTATAACAGAAAACGCGGCTTTATTTAGAGTGAACACAGAAGACGCTAAAGCAAAAAAAAGGTTGGAGGGGGTGGGTAAGACTCTTTTTTCTCTCATTTGGGATTCAGAGCCTAAAAGGGAAGATCCTCTGCTGTCCTGCCTTATTCAAGCAACTCCATGTTGTGATGTAACTTCCTGTTCTATATAAGACAGTAAGATTCTAAATATTTTTCTATTCCAATCATTTACTCCAAACAACTTTTTACTCATGTGACAAGAGGCAGGGATCAATAGGAACTCAGGATAATTCAAAGGGCTAGATTATAAATGCATCCATTTGAATGGAACTGTTTTTGACAAAGTGCATGCTTTACAATGATATTGACAATTTTTTGTATAATGTTTTGTATTTTGTATATATTATTTCTATATTTCAGAATTAAAAAAGTTAACTAGGGTCTTGAGTTCAGAAAAAGGTTACTCCACTTATCGCCAGGAAACTAGACTTGTGTGATCTTTTAATTAGGTCTTTTATCAGAAGCAGATTATTATCCGAATGCTAATTGCTCTGTTGGGGCAGGAAATATTTTCGCACAACACAGAAGATAGTATCAGGTGATGAAGAGTGAGATGCTGTGATATTGTTGCGGAAGCCACACATCTGGGAATCAATTTTCCATCAAATCTAGTTATGTACAGAGAAAGAACATGCACAAATATATTTATTTTAACTTCTCTAAGGAACCAATGAAAGTTCAACTATGGTCAGTGATGGTCACCCACATGGAAAGAACATAATTTGGGATAAATGAGCATAAAACCGCAGTATATATGCATATTTAGGACAATATACAGAATATACTCCATATATGCTTATATATGCCACATATAGGCAAAATTAAGGTATATAATGTACATACACAGGCCGTAAAATATTCCCTCTTAATATCCACAAATAAGCCTTATGTGTACATACACGACATGTCTCCTATATAATGCAAATCTCATTTTGGCTCATATTGCCTAGCTCATATTTATATCAACAAGACAAAAGCTAGGAACTAACTAAAAAAGTATGTAATTGACATGTTATGGACTTTTTGGTCAATTCTTTCTTGTATGAAGATAGTGGGAAGGACAGAATAGTACAACACAATGTTGCCATTTTTCTGTTTTTCCATCAAGCTTTTCCAATTGCAAGTTACTTCATAAATATTTCCCTACATGGAAATAACCCATATAAACGTACGTTTTAATATTGGCTTTACATATATTAGCACGGTTTTAAAAAGTGAGTTTTGTGTTGGCAGCATCACATTAGCTTAGTTTGGGAAAAGTATATTCTTTTAATCTCTTAAAGGTGCCACATTATGCCATTTTAACGCATTTCTATTAAATATGGAAGGCATCTATGCTAGAAATGCACCGTTAATAACTTTCGAAACACAAAATGAATCACAACGTCTTTGAATCACCTTGTATTTCTGGTCTCTGTGAAACACGCCGTTTAACCATGTTCCTCCCACAGTCATGGTTTTGCCATGCCCCATGTTGACCAAATGCTGATAAATTCATTTAACTCATAATAAAATGAAATAAATTAATTCTTTGATAATCCAAGAACCGCTTTTGGTTCCTGACATCTGAAAACACACTTTTTCTGCGTTGTACTTCAGCACGGATCTGCTGCTCTCACACTTCCGGGTCAGACATCTGCTCTGCATAGAGATGAGCTGTACTAGAAGTTAACCTAGATTGGTCAGCGGGCGGTGCTAAAACCTATGGGTGGGGCTAGGAACATTGGGTCATTTTCAGCTCATGTTTTGGTGAGGTGACAACACTACAACATGCTTTCTTAAGCTTTCTGATGACACCAGAAAGCTCTTCCTCATCCTAGTTTAGAGATGAGTAGACTGATCATTCAGATAGGACTACAGAACAATAGGCTCCGGTCAAACTACAAAAATAGTTTACAAGCCAGTCTGATGTGGTCTCATTACAACTAAAAATGGATACAGGATGCCACATGACACAAACGCACATAGTACTACACCCTGACTATGCTATTACTGATGTATGAGGACTGTGACATGCACATGTTCAAGCGTATGCTGACCGCTGCCTTCCTGTCTTTGTTTTGTTTGTTTGCACCAGTAGAGCAGGTGACTGGACTCTAGATGACCACACACAGGAAAATGAACTCATGGGCATGCTATAGTTAAGCAGATTCCTAGCATTGTTTGCACATATCTTAAGAAAGTCAGAGTTGATTTGATTTACCATGTTGTACATCATCCTTTTGTGTCTAATTGGGGATGATAGATATCAGGCAAGAATTGTTAGTCATCCGTGTCCAAAACTTACAAAAGAGCTGAACAGTTTTCAAAGCTGACCTCATTAATCTTCTCGGCCACTGGTCTTCCATTCTATTGTGTTAAATGCATTATTTCCTCTACAGCTACGCTTATGCTGTTGTTAACTACACACAGTGTCCTTTAAACCCAATTCATAGCAACCACATGCATAATAGTGACTATTTTGTAATAAGAAATCTGTAAAATGAAAGAAATAGTATTTGTAAATGAACAATCCATGTGTGAATTTAGAGAATATTTAATGCAATATTAACAAAATAGGTCATTTCTTGCTTTTTGTCTCGCACCGTGTCCTTCATTAGACATTTTTGTAAAATACATTCTGCATGTTATAGTATGTATTTTGTATGGTTGCTACATGTTCAACAAACAAATATTTACAGCAGTTATGCTTGCACACGTTTTGGGTGCTTTTATTTGGATACTGACTTTATTGAGATAGTTTAATGTTAATATTGGAAAATTATTGGGATGAATGTAATGGTATTGTGCAATATGAAATTAGTCAAATGGACTTATGGATTGAAGTTAATTTAACTTAATAAAAAATAAAATGGCATTTTACAGTATAATACTGAATACTGTAAAAGAGTAAATAAAAGGGATATTAATGAGACATTTTTAATTGTCATAACCCGTTCTATGGTCATCGGGATGGTTTTAGCACCATGTAAATAACTAAAGCTAAAGGTTACCATAAAACAACATTTGTTATTAATGTAAAGTAATGGGCAATTTTCCAGTCAGATATTTAGCAGTTTTTAATGCTTTTGTATAGTGTTGTATGTGCCTGGAAACTGCATATAATTGAGTTTACATTGGAACCCGTGACAAAGAATGGCTATTTTTGAAGAGTAGCCATACATACAATTTGGTTTCTTAAGCGGCAACCTCCCAGTCTTCTTTATTAAGTCAACATGGAAGTGACTGAAACTTTGCTGGCTGCAAAGGGTTCTTCCAGTCTGGTGCAGATTTTGTCTTACCTGTGAGCTGATTCCTACTGAACCAAAGTTAGCGCTAAACTTTGCCACAAAAAGCAAAACAAAGCAAAAAAAACGTTTAATTCTGGAAACAATATGTTGTTTAATCTCATATTTCTAATTTTGACCTTTATAAGGTGGATCTTTTAATACTCAAAAATTGAATCAAGAATTCAAAAAATACTCAACGATTAAATTAGAAATTTACGGGTGATATTGACACTACGTCCATCCTTTTTTTGTGACCTAAGGTAGTGATGCACTGCAAATGATGAAAAACAGACTTAGAAAAAAAGCTTACCTCTGACCTTAAAGAGTTTAAAATTTATTCGCCATTTTAGTTGCCTGAAAATGTAAAAGAAATGAACCTGTTCCATCTAATTGCAAAAATAGTAACCTGAAAACCTAATTTCAATTAAACAATTTTGCAAATCCAAGTAAGCTACATATAGGAGTCCATTTCTAAATACGCCGTTTTTCTATATATTTTAAAGTTCCATTGATGAACCCTCTCTCAGTGTGTCTTTTCAAATAAGAATTATATTGTGCAAAAATGTAATCCAATATTTGTTTTCTAAAGTATTTTATAAAGTTTTCTGTGGGTCCTAGAAATAATAATACAAAACAATGTACATTATAAAAAGTGAATGTGTAAGAGTTTCTGTAAAACATACACAGTTTCAGAGATGGTAAAAGGTTCTAGTTTTGTACAATTAAAACCGAAATGTGACTCCTTATATACATCATCAGCTTATTTGTTTCTTATTTTTTTAAATCATATGAGTCATTGGTAATTGTGTAAAAGTGTTTTGAGATCCCGATCGATGTAAACTAGTCCTTTCTTTTGTTGTTAAAAATCCACAAAGTTATTTTACAGCATCAAAGTTAAACCTAACCTTGTTCTCTGAGTGTAAATTCCAGTCAATCCCCTGCCTTGGCCTCTGATAGGGCTTTCTCTTATGCTCCTTATCAACTCCTCCACACCAGCAGCACTCACTCGGTGATGGGATCCAGTGCTCCTCTTCTTCTAGTGCCTTCTTTGTCAAACACAGCATAAACTTCTTATTGTCGCTAAATACTAACTTTTTCTGGTCATGTGTTATTGGCTCAGCTCTCGCTCTGTCAGACTGAAATCTCCTGGATTCCTCCTGGCAGTTATAGCAGGGTCTCTTTGTGCCCCCTCCCATTTTCCCTCACCCTCTCCTTCTTAACTCGGTGTGGGGGAAGGCATGTTTATCTTAAAAGAGTTGAAGCTAAGACTTTATTCCTCCTGTGAATGTGAGGGGTTTCATGTGTCTTCGATCTCTCACATCTTCTGCATCGCCCTCAAAGATGTAGAAGCTTTGATTCTCTGTGGTTGATGGTTTGATTGGTGCTGTGTTTAGAAGGAAACATTGAATAAATGAAACCATTACTATTCATCTTCCATCCAGATGTTATGCAATGGCTGGATTTTTGTGATAAGAGTGGCACATCGAATGTTACATAATTGGTAAAGGTCCCCAAAAGGCCAGATTTAAAGATGTTAAATGCGTTCAGTATTTACCGACATGTAACTGTTCATTGGTAGTTAAAAACACAAAATTTGATGAGTATTGTTCCCTCATACCTTGAAAATAAAAATACTTTGATTCACAAAATCCAACCCTCCCCATTAATATTGCTATGCATGCTTAAAGGCAGACTGATATGTTACAATGTGAAGAGCTATTGTGATTGGCTATCTGTGTAAGGACACATGGTTGCTGGGGCAATAAGAGTGCAGTGCTGAGTTCATAAGAGAGAACAGAGAGTTTATATTAGAGTTTTGGTTGATAGTTCCTTGTAAACTTCTGTTTTTGTAACTTAAAATTAGGAAATTTGTGCCATTTCTAGAAACTCTTTTTTAGACGTAAATTGTACAGAAACTCTGTTATTGAGCAACTTAGCCTGTACATCAGCCTAATCATACATTTAAAGAGAGATCAACTTAATTAAGTCAAACGTATTTTAAATTCAGCCCATTTGGTCCATTTCCATAAACATTCAACTAAATAAGAAGCTGAAAAGTACCATGAGAAATAACATCTATGGTTTATAGGTATTTGTTTGTTACAGGTTGTTGTTGTTTGTTGAACATGTAGCTACCATACAAAATTAATATAACATACAGATGTATTTTACAAAAATGTCTAATGAAGGGCACGGTGGCACTGGAAAGAGTTTGCATGTTCTCCCTGTGCTTGCGTGGGTTTCCTCCGGTTTCCCCCACAATCCCAAAAACATGCGGTTAGGTTGATTGAATAATATAAATGTGTGTGTGAGTGAATGTTGCCCTGGAATGGACTGGTGACCTGTCCAGGGTGTACCCTCGCCTCTCGTCCAATGTATGCTGGTAGGCACTGGCAGACCCTTGTGTCCCCGAAAGGAATAACGGATTGGAAAATAAATAAATGAATGAATGGATTGCTGGAGTCCCTGCATGCAGCGGTATGTGCTCCGTTCTGAATTAAGGAGGAATGGTGCAACCCACCTATTGTTTAATTTGATTTCAAATATAAGGTGTATGTTTTAAAAAGGGTAAGGTAAATAATTTGCATGATCATCTTTTAGTTTCATTTTACAGACCCCAAATTGGTGCCATCTAGTGGTGATAATAAGGGATAAGCCCTAAAAGTACAATACCTGTGATATGGCTTGTGTTTGTCAATGTTCTCTCACAAAAAAGGACAATGGCACAAAAACTGCTAGGAACAGAGTTTACAGTTTAAGAGAGGTTTGTCTGTTTTTTGTACAATCTTCACGTTGTTCTAAGCTTATCTTTTCTTTTTGGGAGGAATTTTTATTTTGTCTCAACACTTTTGATTTTTGTTATAAAACATTTTTGTAGTACAAAAAAAATGTCTAAACGCAATACTATGAATTGCATTTTTGTACAATTTCAGAGTGTACTGGGGTTGTACTAAACAAATTATATGAAGCATTGTCACAAAAAAAAATTTCCTGCTCAAAAAGGCTCTGACTTCTAAGGGTTAATTTAAAACAGCCAGTGTGATTGGCAGAGACTTCTAAGGGTTATATTTTAGTCATAACTTTCAGAAACTTGCCCTTTGTCCAATTATAATTGCCAAGTAGTGACATGCTTCCATGGAAGGATACGCTCTCTTCAAGTTTCTGAACAATTGATCAGAAACTGATGGGTGTCAACACAGAAATTACATCCATCGTAGTACAGTCGATGCTTTGCATGAATGCTATGTCAAAGGTATTAAGTCCTCTTAAGAAGAATTTAAAGTTGACTTGACAATATCAAAAAAGACTTGCGACTCAACTTGGACTTGCCCTTTCTTGACTTGCAAAGTAGTGACTTGGTCCCACCTCTACTGACCATTCTTTTGTCGCACAAAGTTTCTGTATGTTATTTAAAATGGGCTTTAAGTCGTTGTAGTGTAATGTTTAACCATTTTCAATTCAAATTATTTCTCTATGGAATAAATGTGAACATTTGGAGTTGGTTTTAAACTTGTTTCACTGGCTCCTGGGAAACTTTGTAGACCACAGAGAACTGATGGAAGGGAAAGATCTGAATGAAGGGTGAAGTGGACGCACACATGATGAAAAGAAAGCAACCGGAGGCAGTGGCCACTCATGGGAGGAACAGTGTAAACACTGGATTATGTAAGTGATAAGAGAAATCTCAACCTGATTATCAATGGTTGTCAGATTGACTGATCTTCACCCAGGGGGGCTCTGACCTTCCAAACAAGAGGGCAACCCAGAGGGCTAAGAACCTAAAACTCAAAATGCTGCAATGGGTTATTGAATTTTGAGGGTGTGATAGAAAATTGTAAGTATTAAATATAATATTCACATCAAAGATGGTAGTAAATGATGTTAAGCCACTTATGTTAAATATATGATGTGCAAGAGCGTGCGTCACTGTGACTCATGAGGTGATGCGCTTCCGGGGTAATAGCGCCCCTCGGGGGATAAGGTGAATGGATGTTTTTCCTGTACAACCAATCAGTGCAGTAAATAAACCTGTTTCCTTTCTGTTCATTACAATCCCGTCTCTCTGGAATTTAACGTTAAAAGGGTAATGTAACCCTTCGCTAACAAGGGCCAGCTCAGACATTTCAGAAACGACTGATCTTGGGCAACACCACTTTGCTTATCCAGGGAAAAGACAAAAAACAACTTTTGCTTTTTAGTGAAGCATAGTTCAGCGATGACAAAGTCTCTAAAAACAATGCTGGCAATGGAGCAATTCTACTCACATGGTGGTGTTCATCCACAGCTTTCTGGAAAATAGCTGAGCGAAGGCACAAGAGACTGGATTCTCTTCAAGGCTATCTCCCTTTGTACTTTGGACTAGAAACAGATAGTCATATTTAAGATGTGATGAGAGGATCTTGACAAAGAGAATGCAATAATTACAACCCATTAATGAACCAACTAGGACAGACGCTATGAAGTAGCAATGTTAAATAAAAGCTGCAAACAGCGATCAAAGGGCTTGAGCACCTCCGGAGCCATCTCCTCTCAGTGACTAGGCATTTGCACTACGACCAGTTCTTATTTAGAAGACATATTCAAGCGAGACTTGCAAAAATTACTATACAGGTAAAAAAAACTACATCATGACCCTCAGGCGGTGCTAGTGAGACTAAATAATTGAGTATAAATATTTTCTGGTATTGTTTTGTTCACTAAAGTCAACTTTCGACGGTCACTGTGTCCATTGTTTGAGGTGACCAATCTTCGTCAAAGTATGAGACTATTAAAAGTGCAATTTTTTAACAAAAAAAAATAAATAAATAAAAATAAAAATCGGAATTTGTGAGCAATTCCCTTTTTTCTTTCCTTCCTTCCATCCATTTACGTGTTTTCCTAAAAAAAAACACTGTTCTTTTTCAGGTTTTGGAAGGTGCATTTTTAGATTTCGGCGCAACACTGTTTTTAGTCAACTGTGTAAAAACTTTTGTTTACATTTCAGCCTTCTAATCTAAATAAAGAAATCTGAGCAGGATGATAAGCACTTCCTTCTTCTACAGGAAGTAGGAAATCCGCCAGCCCTGTGTTCAGCATTGACCTCTATTTGAACCTAATGTCTTTCTGAACTTAGCTTTAAGTCCTGTTTTGTCTCGTCATCCATCCCTGTAGATAAACTCCCATAGCTGTTAAGTAGAGCTGGACATTACTTTTCACATTAGGATAACTTAGAAGTTTGAAGATTTAACTATTCGTGTGAATGTATACAATCAGCCTAAAAATGATCTGGATCCGCAAGTGGTGCCATCTTAGAAGTATTGCTCCCAACGCACCAGGAATACTTCTGAAACTTGAACTGACAAGGATAAATGATCTTATCAAGGCGTGGCTGTAATCGTCTGATGAAATGACACTATGATGAGAGAAGTGACGTTACAGGAAAATTGCAAATGGCTCACAAACATTGTTTGATATTCTATCATATTTTAAAAATCCTCTTGTTCCAGGTTAGGGTCATAAGATGCATATTTGTTCATGTAAAATGTTTTTATTGTGACAGATTTTTGCCTGCATGTGGTATTAATTAATGGACAGAAATTATGTTAATATAAAATGTATGCACTTTACACCATAGACTGTAAAACAGATTTAACGACAATGTTCCCATCATAAAAGCTTTAGAAACATGAACTGAATTAAAGGAGTCATGGCATATATCAAAGTTTATCAAAAGCATTTAATATGATTCAGAGTATTCATATCAATGTCACACGAATTCACAAAGTGTTTTAAGACATATCTGGCTCAGTTTGCTCCGTGTGTGTATTTCAAAACAGTGCAGATTTTAAATAACTACAAAACCTTAAATCAAAACGAGCAAACAAAAAAAGAGAAAGTGTGTATATTGCAACAGGAAACTTTTCTTTTTAAAAAATTAGTAGCTCAAGAAAAACTCAGCACCATTTTTATCAAAATCGAAAACGTTTTTTTTTTCCTGATAATACATGAATTATTCCACGCTAACGTTTCTAGAGCTGTAAAATGTACAAAGTCAAAACAATAATGCATTAAATCCCCCTTTACACCAAAACCTATTCCAGTCAAATGTCACAATACAGTTCAATGTGTTCAGTTTCACCATAAATGCCCCTGATTAGGCATGAAAACCTACTCTATCCAATAATAGTAGAGCCGTGTATCATCAAGTGTTTCTGCCAAAACAAACAGCATTTACAACAGGATTCAAAAGCACCACCCCATGTGTAAGATAAAATGAAACCAGTGCTCAAGAGCAGAGGCTAGTATAGGCTCAGGATTACTGACATCATCAAGTCGCCGTCTCTGGAAAACAACATGAACGCAAAAGCACCCTAGGATTCAGAGAAAACAGGAGTCTCGTACAAACATGGCCCCTGACTGGCACCTTAAAAACTGGCAAGCGAGCGAGCAAGAGTTTATTGCTGTATCACAGACATCTCTTGATCGTTCAAGTCCTCTTTGCTCTTCACTGCATGTAGATGATGAATTGATATTTATACAGGAACGATTCTTAAAGGGGCAAACACCATATCTATAAAACAGCACCTTTAAATCTTACAGATGATTTAGAATGGTGCCACCTGTTTGATAACAATTTTCAGGCAGGGGAGAACATTTATACCCAATAAATAGGAGAACCATTTAAATAAAAAAATGTACAATTAAAAAAAAAATGCAGAGAGAATAGGTCTGTATAGTCACAATGGAGACTGAACGTATAGGAATACAACTGAGGAGTAGGTTTGTCCTGATTATACAAAAAAAAACATTCCACACTAAAAAGTCTTTTGAAACCCGTATGTTCTGAAGCATTCTGTCATTCTTTTAATTCTTAATGCTTTAGAAAAAAAGTCCATAGCTCTGTTATTAGTATTATTCTTTTTTTATCTCTTCACTAAATACAAGTCACAAGGCCAATGTGGTATATATCTAGGCTGCTCTAGGTTTAAAAAGAATAAATTATTGAAGACAAAATATGCACCCACAATAATAATAAAAAAAAGTACAAACAGCATTTACACAGTTCAGTTTTTAAGACCAAAAACAAAAAGTGAAGAAAACCATGAACAAAGCCCCAAAGGAACAGGATCTGGTCGACTGCTCTCCCATCTGAAGACTTATTGGCTGATGATTGGTTCTGTAAACAATGCTGGGTAAACTGCTTCTTGATTGGTTTTGTTTCACAAGTGTGAACAGTAGTAGATCATTTTTAGGTCTTAACTGCACAAAAAAAGAAAAATCTTGTCCTGCGAGCAGGAGTTTTGGTTATGGCTGTGCGAAAGGGAAAAGGTTGAGGGGTTTTATCGGGAGCTGGAATTGGTGACCTGAGGGAAAAACACAAAAAAGAGAGATGTTGGTGTTGAACGTCTAATCCAGATCTTTTGATAGAATCCAAAGTTTTGTTCATCACACTTTATTCATTTAAACGACATTCAAATCTGACTAGAAGTAATGCACACTTTCCAGGAACTGCGCATAGCGATCCATTGTGACAATCATGAACACTCCCATTAAGCAATTAAAGGAGCAGTAGTCAAAACGGCTTGCTTTTAAAGTTGTTCTAAGGAGAGTTTACAAAATCATGCCTGTTTTAAACACAAATGTGATCATATTTACTAAATTGCATGTCGGTAAGACTGGCACTGACCAGGCTGAAAGCGTCGTAGGTGTTCATCAGCTCTTCCATGCGATACTGTTCCAACACCACCACGTTGGAGAGGTTTGAATTGCGCTGTCGAGCACAGTCCTCACAGTGCACCACATACATCTTCTTACTGCCGTTCTCACTGGTCACAAACAGCAGGTTGAACACCTCTACCTGCAATTAAAGACAGAGATTATTTAAATTGGTCACGACTAAACAGTTTTATTTTCTAAATAGCAAAATACTTGACCAATTTCTGACTTCCTGTTTGACAAGAAATTTTGCAGGAAATCATGTCTCAAAGGGCTATACATTTTCCTAAGACTCATCTGTATTATTGACGTGTTATTAATGACACCTAACTCCTGACACATCCTATTGAGTTTCAAGACTGCGCAGTAGTTTGGAGTTCAGAATGGTTCGCAAATGTTGTCATTTTGACATTTGAGGCCACCAGAGAGAAGGTGCACATGCGCATACATGACATCCTGATAAAGAGGGTAGGATCATAGTTTTAGAGCTCACAGACACCCCTCTCACACGCAGCCTGTTGTAGGCATGTACAAGAATTTGAGAACGACTTCTCTGATTATTGTCAGTGCAAATGATATTTGATGTAGCTTTCAATAACATGGTTCCTGATGGTTTTTTGTATAAATTAGACAAAAAATTTATTCAATTAAATCGAATTTAGTCCATTGTGTAGATAACTATTATTAAAACTGTTAATTTAAATAACTTCATGTTGTAGGTTTTTAACAATTTCCATGGTTTGTATTTGGAAACAGTGTTAAAAAAATAAATCATTCAGCACCTGTCCACAGGAGGGCGATAATTTCACTGAGCAGGTCATGCGAGACACAGACCTGCTACTCTATACATACATACATACATCACACTTTATTCTGGGATGTGAACTCAACAGCTATTAAGAAAACATTTACCACACAATGATGTGTCAGATGATGAAAAGCCCCTAGATTTAAACAAAATGTACTGTATTGAGACAAAATGATAACAGTAACTGAAATGACGACTTTTTTTTGATGACTTCAAACCAACATCTACCATCAAGATCTCCTAGTTTTCTAACTACAACCAAACCACGAGGTTTGTACAAACACTTAATAATAAATGACAGCAGCTCCTGGCTTTTTTGAGATTTTACTTTCTTGTAACCAGTACAACCAGCTGGAAACAAATAAAGACAAAACAAAGAGTCTTCTCTCAACTTAATTGGCAAACACAAGGAACAGAAAAAGGCTGAGAGCAATCCACTCACGTCACACTCGTTACAGTAGTAAGCCGGCTCATCTTTCACTCTACTCTGGTAGGAGATCTTCTTCCCTGCTGCCACCAGCTGGTCTCTCAGAATCTGGATGTGCTTCATAGACTGCAGGAGAGAGTGTCTGAAAGCAACGGAGAAAAAGAAATTAAGCATCTAAATGTGTTTTTAAGTCTTTATACAGTCGCATACTCACTTGATCATTTTGTAAGCATCTGGGTCAGTGATTTTAACAGTGCGCGCCATATTCCAGGACACATGAATCATTGGGACGATGGACTTCACTTTATTCACTTCATTCACCTCAAATCTCTCTAAAGCCAACTGGTACTGATAAGCTACAAAAGAAAAATAAAGCATAGTGAGTTTGGTTTCAGTCCAACAGCTTTTTATTGCAAATGAAAGGAGTCTTGATTTATGAAACCAAAAAGTGTGCAACACCACCTTCACCGAGTCATGCTTGAGAAAGAACATGGAAACAGAGAAGAAACTGAAATCTGGCTCAAAGAGAATGCTCAATGCTGGACAACATTTGTACGGCCTCCAAAGAATCTGATTTTGATGAAAGAGTGGAATACTGTTTTATTTTTAGTTAAGTGCCACTTATTCCATTGATTTCCATGTCTGTTCTTCCATATGACCTTTATGTAGGAAGAAAGTCTAAGCTGTACTGGTAAGGTTTCGCCAATGAAAATGACTCTTTCCACCCTCTCACTTAACGGGTCTAGAAACTCATTTTAAAACTGGAAAAAGCTAAACATAGTTTACACACCAATTCTGCAAAATGACAAGCATTTATTGCACATTTCACTGCCTTCAGAATCTGTCAGACCAAGTACTTAACATTTTAAAACAAAATGAAGAGTAAGGAAACCTCAGGAAGGACTAGGACAAGGTTTTGACATCAATACATCAGATGCTTACAGAGATAATTATATATAATAATGAGGGATAATTAAACTCCTTTCTGTATTTTCTTTTCTTTATTTCTAAATAAACATTGTTTGTATTGCCATATTTGCAGGACTCACGTTGAGGCTTACTTTGTTAAACAAAGAGGAAATTACATGTATTTTTCCCTTCACAAATACCTTTTCCCAAAATTAGCATCAGAGAGATATCTTTTCTCTTCGTTTAATATCAATCAGAGGAGCTGACCAAGAAAATCTGTGCATTTACCAATGCTATAGTTTGAATGAACTGCTGCAAGTACTTGGAATACTATTAGTCAATATTATATGATTTTACTGAGAGTTTGAGAATAAACCAAAGATGATGGTGAATTGTTATAGAAAAAAAAACAGACCAATTGTGATCCAGAAGAAAAAAAAAGGAAAATGCACCAAAAGGAGAGCTTGAATGTCAGACCCACCATAAAGAGGAAAGAGAGTGTGAAATACATTGCTAAAGTGACAAGTTTTTCAAAAGAATAATAGTTTTGATCTAAAATGGAAATATTTCAAGAGCCAAACCTCTAAATAAATAGTGTAAAGTAACAAATCCAGTTTAAAACCCCTTGATTAAAGTACATCTTAGATTTGGCAGCTGATTGCCTTGGTCATGAAACCAAGATGAAAGTCATTTTCTTGCAGTGACCATAAAGTAGCTTGACCCTACTTATATTCAGTACAATGGAAAGTTCTAGTTTTATAAGTCATCAAAAAACCTTTGCAACAATGTGACATCTAACAACAATGTAAAAATGCTAACTCATTATAATGCCCCAATGTATTTAAACTCACCATTAAGCGGTCCTACATTCCAAGCAATGTTGTTGCACCAGCCCACAGCTTGAACCCAGTGCACAGTGCCTGCGTTGATCCAGACTAGATCTCCTGGCCTTTGGATGAACCGGTACACAGGGATGTTAGCTCGGTACAAATCATCGAGAACGGGCCACCATGATCCTGTCAAGTAGTCCACTCCATGCCTGACAGAAAAATCCCACGTTTATATGATGTAACACATAAAGGTCATTTAAACACAACCCCCCAAAAGAGGACATCACGGCCTGGCAAATGAACTCACTTTTCACAGAAATCACTGATGGCCTTCCAGTAGTTGTCATGAACAGCAAACCATTCACAGTCTCCAGGACCAATGTTGATGTTTACAGAACAGAAATTGTTGTTCTCCTGGTGTCCTGAAGATGGAAGCAATAGAATGACATTGGGCATCAATTAAGAACTACTTGGCACAAGAAAAAAAAATGATCTGAGACCCACAAACCTGGTGTACGGCAGCCAGGGATCTTCATGTATAGCTGTACTGTATTCATTCCCAAAATGGTGTGTCCGACATGTGTGAGCATGTTCCCACTGGAGGCCACACGCATAAAGGCTGGCAACTTCTGCAGCTCCTGCAGCTGTGACTTCCATCTAAGAAACACGTTTAAAGTTTAAATTCAAATCTTTGTTGTTAGTAGTTTGTAATCAAGATGTTTAAAATGCAGTCGTCATCTTACATTTTGGGATCAGACAAGTCAATGTTGGTGCCAAATTTAATGATCTTTCCACCTGGTTTCTGGTCAGAACTGTAAGGAAATAGGCAAATTAACACAAGAGTTTAGGGGTGTAATGGTTCACGGTATGTATTGAACCGTTTCGGTACGGCCTGTTCGGTTCGGGACACTTGCGTACCGTTTCGGTATTCGGTATTTTTATTAAATGAAATAAATGTATTATTAGCGCGATATTAAGCGCAGCGGAACAATGTTCCTAGGCGAGTTTCCACACGGACGCTATTGACTGACGAGCACGAGCGCGAGTAGGAAAATGGAATCATATCAAAAGTGAAAGGGAAGCCAGAGCTTGAAGACCCTCTCACCTCACTACGGTCTCGTGTTTGAGAACACTTTGGCTTCTCTGTTAAAATACATAACGGGGATAGACGAGTGGATAAATTTAAAGTTGTATGCCGACATTGTTCCACGGAGATCGGGCAGGCAACACATCTAACATTTTCCACTGCTGGAGATATTATAACCAGATCTATGCTCTCTTCAGAAAATGTGGATAGGTTAATCTATCCTAACTAGTTGCAGTATGTCATTTTTTATTTAAAAAAAATGTGTTTTTCTTAATAAAGAGTGCAATTTATTTAAAATATCACCCAAATGTGTCACTTTTATTTATTTTATGCAAGAATTCTACTGTGTATTGGCAGCTTTTCAAAATAAAGATTTTGTAAGTTCTTATTGTTTTGTACCAAACCGAATAAACCGAACCGAACTCTCAAAGACACTGTACCGAACCGAATACGATTCTAGCGTACCGTTACACCCCTACAAGAGTTTAAACAAATGCACTTCTCAAATGTGAATAATGTATAATACATAATATAAATGCTTAGAAAGCATTTTATTTGCTATATTTAAACAGCACAAATGATTACCTGGTGTTGGGAGCTGAGGTGTTACTAGTTGTATTCACTGATTTAGCTGTTTTTACATCATCACCCTCCTCATCACTGCCTTTCTCTTCCTGTGAAGACAATCCCCCCCAAAACAATTAATTGTTATTCCTGTTGAAATGCAAGACAACAATTACTGATGTTTGTGAAAGCATCAATGATTGTGTTCAGACCTGTAAGCTCTCTTGGAAGCTGGAGGCCTGATACTGGGCATACTTGGCGATTGTGGTGTGTGACCTGCTGCTCTCGCAGGGCCACGTCTGACCAGTGCCTGTTGGATCCCAGTTCTCATCTGCTGGCTGCTGGACCTGGGTTCGGACCTCAACGGCTTGCTCTGCATTTGCCTCCACCAAAGACTTTGTGGAAAACAAGCCAAGGTCTAAAACATGAAGATGCAGGGGAAAACTTAGTTTCATAAAAATAATGTCTTGCACGCAAATGTACATCATATAAGATCTTTTAAATGCCACACAGATTGAAGTCGTAATATTCCTCCACTGAGAACACGGTTTTATAAACTCTCCAGATTTGACTTCTAGTACAGCTTAGTGTACATCAGGGGAAAGAACAAACGTTTAAAGATGGCCCTTTTCGGAAGTGAAGGTCCAGAAGATTATAATGTCCAACTATTTACTGCAATATATTATCAAGCAACTTGCATGCAATCAATATTCAAGTCAAATTAAGTTAATTCACCACAATTCAAAACCTTTTTTCAAAACCTGACAAATTTATTGTTGGGTAACATCGATTTTTTACAATGTTATCTGCAAATTTATAATGTTATCTAATTTATGAAATAAAAACTGAGTTTCAAAATAAGCAAGAACAAAAATGTTCAAACAGATTTGAGTGGGCTTGCCCAATGTGTGCTGGAGATAGGCACTAGCAGACCACCGTGACCCCAAAAACGGAATAAAAGGGTTCTAAAATGAATGAATGAAGATTTAAGTAGGAACCTTTTTGTCTCATAATGCATTTTGACTATGGCACTTTTAATAGAAAGGCAGTTCCTGGTTTAGTCCCAGTGGGTAATTTTCAGTGGGCACACATACAAAGTTCTCAAGACTTGGTGGCACTTTCGTAGTGGACTCGCATTCTATTGGCCACTGCCTTCTCCGCTAAATAACTATCGTAAAGTTATTATAAACAGCTGCACAGATTAAAAAATTTGCACCCCGCTACACAGTAAATTTAACAGTGTCAATCCATTAGATCACTTCAAATCATATATGGTTCTAATCTATTGGGTGTAAATCACCAGTGTTAAAAAGGTGGTGCAAGATATCAATAACTCCCAATAAGTGTTGGATTAGGTAAAAAAGTACACTTTTTTTAGTGTAGATTATGGGTGTAAAATGGTTTTACATTTACACCTGAAACTGCAAAATACGTCAACTTTTTACACCCAATAGATTGGGACCATATATGATCTGAGCGGTGTTGGATTGACACTGCTACATTTACTGTGTAGATCGAGTCTCCATGGAAATACCATATTAATCATTATTTAAATCTTTTTCTTTAAGTTACATTTTATTGTACATTTAACACTGATAGCTGAAATTGTTGGACATTGTACAACTGAAAATTACTGGGACTATTAAAAAAAAATCACTTCGGAAAAAATAAATATAAAATATTAAAAGAAGATTCAAGAAAACAATTATCCATTAATCAATATTTCAGTAACAAGGTTTCGGATGAGTCTGTGAAATAATTAGCTTCAAACCCCCTGGGGTTCAATCATCTAATTAGTGTAGATTTATAAATAGCTGTTCAATTCTCCAAACCTTGCTGTACTAGGCTGATATGAACACCATATTTTCTGGTCATTTAGTCCATTTTAATTTTTTGGCAACCCTCTCTAGTGTTTGGAAATCTGGCGCCTATCACATGTCCTCAAGTACAGAGGTTAATTCGCCATACTTCCCTTTTATGCGGAGATACTACTGGTCTTAATTGCTTTATCAGGAACAACACTGGTCTGATGGTAGGATCTTTATAATGTATATTTACATGTGTTAAATGCTTTAAAAAGACCTCGTTTTGGCATGGTAAATTTAGGTTATTAAGACAAAAGACCTAAGGACACCCTGATTTCAAAGCTTGTATCAAATAATCATTTTGAAGAAACATACTTAATCTGAGAGATCCAGCGAGTCCTCGAATGACAGTGATGGGATTCTTTGAATCTGTACAAAACTGCAGCAGGACTGGAGAAAATGCATCCCTTTTACTTTCCAGCTGAATGACAAAAAGAAGCATTAATTCAACTTGGTACAGGTTACATTGCGTGAAGTACAAATATTAACCACAAGGTGGCAGGCACTGAACAAAATCTGCAGTCCTTACGTAGATGCTTGGTGTAGGGGGGTTGAGCTTCTCTCGAGGAATGGGGAGCTCTGTGGTCAAAACTGGTCGAACAGAAAGGGAAGGTAGGAGGTACGATTCCTTAAATTTCCCTTTCATGCGGGCTGCCCTGAAACAAAAAATAAATAGATTTGGTCTTTTGTGTCACCAAAATGTTCATACTCTACATGAAAATAATGCTTACTTGCAGGCTCTGATAATTTCACTAGCAGAGTTTGTAATGGTAATTTCCTTCAGTGGAATACTCCTCTCCTCCACTTCTGATGCAATAAAGGTCTCTCTGTCCCCACTCTCTACCTTTATAAGGCGAATCTTCAATTCTTTGGGTGGGCCATCCGTCACGGCCTTCAGTTTCTGAAGGTTGTCAGGACATAAAGCTGATGGGTGATCGGAGGAATGTCCAGAAGTGCTTCCCTTGTCAACACCTTCCCGTTTTCTTTGCTTCCTGTCTCCGTCACAATCTAGTTCCTTCTCACTACACGCCTTACTTTGAAGAACCAGATTTCCAAGTATCTGCCTGCTCTTCTTTTCCTTGTGTGACCTTCCCTCCTTGTGTCTTCGACTTGAACTGGAAGAGGAAGAAGAAACTGATGCATCATCATGTCTTTCTCTATGCTTTTTCTTCCTCTCCTTCCTGTCCTCATGTTTTTTGCTGCTGCCGTGTTTGTGTTTCTTCTCCCTTTCTCGATTTCTGTGCCGATCCTTATCTTTTTCATGTTGATATTTCTCAATCAAGTCCTCATTAGAATGGTCTTTATTTATCCCATGTTTGTTAACCTCATAAGTCTGATTTAGCTCAGCTAGTAAAGACTCTGAAATTGTGGTCAGTTTTGGTGACGTTTCCAATAAGTCCTTTGCAGACCCAAAATCCACCACTTCTGCAACCTCTTCCTCATCAACAACATTGCTCAGAACACCTTTCTTCTCCACTCTTATCCTTTCTGACTCACAGTCAGAGGGTGAGTGGCCACAGGCCTGACCGGAGTTACTAAGGGCAGAGCCTTGGGAGGGACTGCTAAAATCAGAGAGGCTGGTTGAACCTGAAGTCGGAGATGTGCTTTGTTGCTGTCTGCAAATGTCAGGCCCCAGAGACAGAGACGAGGAGTACTTCACTCCTATTAGTGCAGAAGGTGGAGGCCGTCCAAAGGGTCCACCCCTGTAGGTGTACTTCTGACTTTCAAGTACAGATGCAAGGTTTTTAAACATACGGTTTACCCCTGTCTGATGGAGGTGTGGACGTTGAGGTGGTGGTGAAGAGGACGGCGTTTCATCTTCTCGATCGGCTTCCTCTTCATCCTCATCACACTCACTTTTTTCTGGCTCTGAAAGGCCGTAGAGCTTGGCTAGATCACTGTGGCGATAGTTAGTTGCTGTTGTAGGATGAATGCCTTCATGGGATTGCATGTTCTTTGAATTGTTAGACTTGGAAATGACCTTGAGGATCTCTTCTTCTTCTTCAAGTGAAGAAGTGCGGCTGCAAGGAGATGCCAAGGAACCTTGGCGACTTAACACAGGTGGGCTTGCATGGTTATCTGATTGGTAATCCTCAGTTGGAGACTGCTTTAGAGCAGGCATGAGGTCAGGTGCACTCACATAACTCTTCACAGGAGCTAAAGTTGTGGGAAATAGAGGTTCGGCAACTGCCACAGTGACCCTTTGATCCGAATATTGCTCCTCTTCTTTCTTGATTGACTCATCCAGCATCTTCATAATATTAGCCAATCCATCAGGCAAGAGCTCAGATGTTTCCTCCTCAAATTGAGCATCATCCGAGTCAGCAGCACAACTACTACCATGTATCCTCTGAGCACTAGGCCCTGGATTGTGTATTTGTTTTTGAAGGCTGACCGGTTTACAAGACAGATCATTCTTGTGGAAAGCTTGGTAAAGTTTGGGTGGCTCTTGCAGGGATGGAGCCTTCACCATCCCAACATTATGAGCAGTTTTCATCATGTTGTTGTCCTTGAATGAATCAAGTTGCATTTGCATTGTGTGGATCTCTGGCTTGATGAGAGCCAAATCCGAGGGTCGCGTGGGATTCCCAACAGAATGATGATTTGACGCAACACTCTTCCATTTCTCTCTTTGCCTTTGCTTCTCACGAGCATATTCTGTTTGGGGAGTTAGAGGGGGAGGTTGGGATTGTTCCATAACATTTGCTGAAGTTCCAGAACTACGCAGTGGCACTCCACCTCGACTCAGCCAAGGATAAGGTAATGAGTTCTGGCTTGCAGGAGAAACAGATATGGGTGCATTTGCTGGAGACAGACGAGGTGGTGGAGGATCAGTTGTAGTACCTGAGAGCAATCGCTCCAGACTTTTGATTGCAGATTCACCATGTGATTTTGTTTCTTGTTTCACGACAATCTGTTTCCTCTCTTCTTTCTGCCTTCTCTTCTTCTCTTCAGCCTGCAAGTGTCCTTGTAACTCTGCATCGAGTTTATTTAAAGCATCAGCAATAGAAAAAGAGCTTTGGGTAGTAGATTCGGATCTCGGGTAGATTGGAATTGCCTGAGAAACTGAGGAGGAAGCTTGACTGGGTGGTGTGTTGTATGAAATACTATGCACTGGCTGCACGGCTGAGTTAGACTTTGTGTGTGCTTGAGGTCCACGTAAAGGTGAAGAGACTGTTTGTGGGAGAGTGTTAGAGATTTTGCTGGTGTTAGCACTCTCTCCTGATCTCAGAAGCCCTGAGTTTAAGGTGGAATGAGGAAGGGGCAATGTAGAGTAGTCGGATCTACCCTGCGCTGTGTAGGGAAGAGGGGTCTGCTTGATGTGAGGTTGTGGCCCTTTATTCTGATCTGAGAAGGTACCAACACCAGGGTGAACTCCCTGATACCCTAGATGTGGTTTAGTTGGACCAACCATGGATCCATGTTTTGGGTGGGAATGTAGTGCAGATGAATTTGATACTCTTATGTTATTGTGGATTGGAGAGGTGGTCAACGATGCTGAACTCATAGTTGGGATGCATACAGCACTGGTGTACAGTTCCAGAGAGCAGGGGGTATGAGCTGCATCCAGGTTTGGGGTAATAACAGGTTTGCGAGGAGAGGCCTGAGGAGGGCTCAGACGTTGAGGGGTCCCTGGACCTTGGATTCCCCGAACATTATTTTGAGCCTGAGAAAGGTGTGTGGTAACCTGAGGATCCTCTTTTGGAGAAAAGTTACGGGACTCCTAAAGAAAAAAAAAACAAGCAAGTTTGTTAGGAAAAGCCTGCATCAGCAATTCCTTGACTGGGCACCTGAGGCTGGTGTCCAAAATCCTTCAAAACCACATATGAAGCCAGGTACAAAATGATCTTTTTTAAATTAAAATCAGTAATTTGTGATTAGATCAATTAATGGGCTAAAGATTTTCAATACTCGTTGTTGAAGTTGTAAGCCATACCCCTTAAATGCCACTTTTTTGCATCTCATTGCAAAATTACTGGGTACTGTCACACTTCCATTGTTTACAGCACTAAATTTATTGAGCCTCCAAACCCAGACATATCACTATAAATTTGAATGCTTTCTGCATGTGGTACAATTCAATTTTCATGTGTTACCTGGTTTTTCCAGGGTTTGCGGGGGTTGTGCTGAGGTACTGTGGCTTGGGCCTGGTTGCTGGCAGGTGGGCTGGTGGAATGGACCAGCCCAGGGTGAGGCTGGAACTGCGTGTGACTGTAAGGCACATTGGTGTGGTTTGCTGGTGAAGGTGCCAGACGTTCTCTATCTGCCCGCACTGATGATGTTGATGCCGTTGAAAAAGTATGTATTAGAGGAGGTGGGCTGTCTAGAGAGGTACAGTCTGAATCCTGTTGTCTTTGTGGATTCGTACCCTGTGTTTCCCCTTGGGACTGGGCTGAAGGTTTGTTATTAGAGTAAGGGTATGTAGAATGTTGGATGAGAGGGCTCTGTGAAGGTAGTCCTAGAGACGGTGGCGAGGTAACAACCTTTTGAGGCCGTGAATGTGAAGCCCTGCTTTGACCGTAACAAACTGTAGAGGGAATGGTGGCTGGAGAAATTGCAGGCAGATTTATGGGAGGTGGTTTATAAGGGAAGGTATCAGTTACTTGCTTTGTCGATGCCTGTTAAATAACAATTAGAAGACTTGGTCAAAGTATGCAATAGATATTCAAATGTATAAATTATTTAAAAATATAATCGTGCTATGCATTGATCACTGAATGATAAAAAAGATAAATAAATATAAAATTATTATAGACCTGGAAATCAATGTGTGTTGTTCGGTGTTCATTTGGGATCCAGGATGCTTCTCCTTTGTGCAAAGGGTTCCAAAAGCCAGGTTTGGGTAGGGAATAGTGAGAGGAAGGCTGCTGATTCAAATTTACTGGTGGCCCTGATATGCGTTGCATGGATGAATGGGCAACCTGACAGATGAAGAGAGTTTTTACAAATATTGTTAAAAGTAAAACATGGGAATTGTGTGGTAACTCCTTTTGACTACACTTTGAAGTGGTCACCAACCTGTTCAGACCCTGTGCTCTTCTTCCTCTTATTTGGACTGGGGTGGTCTTCCATTGGCCGATGGAGAGATGGAGCAGGTGTATGCTGAATGACAGAATGTTGGCCAAGAGGGGGACCAGGCCGTTTTAGTTGTCCAGAATGAGACATAGGCCCCATGGGAGGGTGTTGAGTCTCAGACTGTGTCCATATATCAGGTAATGGATGCATTGGGTGGGAACTATGAGATGTTAATGGAGGATGAGGAGCACCATACTTTAAGAGAAAAAGAGAGACAAGCAAAGTCGTCCATTTAACAACACTACCTTGCTTTTTAAACCATTAAACAGATTTAAGAACAACATAAAGCTTCTTCTTGTCTCAGATTATGGCATGCAGGGGGTAAGAGTCATTCCCTGGCCACCTAGGAGACATCTCTCCAACGTGTCCTAGCTCTTCCCCAAAAAAGATGACCAGGATACCTCCGAAACAGATGCCCAGGGCACCTCAGCTTCTCTCAATCTGAAGGAGTAGTTGCTCTACACTAAGCTACCCCTAGAGTGACTGAGCTCCTCGCCCTATCGCTAATAAACTTCCCTGCAGAGGAACTCATTTAGGTTGCCTAAATCTGTAACGTCTGAAGGGTAAGAACATAGATTATCTAGTAAACAAAGTTATACATGTGCAGAAAAAATTGAGTTTATCCCAGCCTTGTGTCTGTCTACAATGTCCCTGGTGTCCTTAAACAGCTCTGTGAATGGTTGTCTCATATAGGTAACAAGTTCAAACTGGTAAATTGATCCAATTAAGGAGTAGAGGATAGTTAACCAACTACAGAGTAATTAACAACTCCATGAAGCCAAAAATCAGCAGTATATAGAACAAGTATTGGCCCCACCCCAACCCTAAACGGCTGAATAATCAAAACTTTATTTTATTTTCAACAACAAGCATCACATGTTAGCTACTCAGGGATAATATTCACCTTCAGTAGCTGATTGGCTCGAGCTGTAAGATGTGCAGGTGGCCCCGCATTGTAGCCATTGTGCAAACGAGTGTGGTCATCTCCAAGCAATGGCTCATATCCCGTTCTGGTTGGTTCCCAAAGTCTGGGAGCAACAGAGGGGATTCTCTGCAGTCCTGACAGTAAAGGCTGAGACAGGTCTTGCTTGACTCCTCGATGTAAGGGACTGGATATACAAGAAGGGAATAAACAGTCGTTCCCTTTGCCAGAAGAATATTCAAAACAAAAAAAGCATAAAAATCTCTTACCCATTGTTTAAAAATTTATTGGGATGACTCAGCCCTGTCATGTGGCTGGGTGGCATATTGGGGAGGAACTGAGGCTGATTGGCACCAGGTAAACACCTATCAAGACAAAAGAAATATACAACCAGTAAACTAATTTGTTTGACTAAATGCAAAAAGAGCAGGGGCCAGTGAGTGGCATTACTTGGGGTGAGGTGGCCAGGTGTGGCTGCCCACGGTAGCCCATGGTCCCCGGTTAACTGCATCCAGAGGAAAAGGGTCCCGTGTGCTGCACCCAGTGAACTGTTCTGCTGCTGTGTGATGCATCCAGCCTATTAAAACACAACAATATTTTCTTAGTTAGCTTGCAACAATTATGCTTGTATTATATAAATTGATCAGCATAATAGCAATTAAATCCCAACTATTCCCATTTTAGAGAAAGCTTGTATAGAGAATGTTCAGAGGCCCAGTCTAAAATAAAAAGAGCAGCAAACATGACGACTCACCACACTTGCTGTGAGTGTAAAGCCCTCCACTGCCAATCAGAGTGGGCCACTCACTAAAATGAAGGAGAAGCTGTTCCCTGCTACTCCTGCCAACTGGACAGAGAAACAAAAGAGAAGGGGCATAAGGGGGTGAGGCACAAACATGCAGCCAAACCCATTAAACTCAAGGGAAACACATCCTTTGTGGTTTGTACGAGTGTTTGGCCTGAAGGCAGCTATTAACAAAGAAACCCTCCAGAGCTTCAGCACATCTCACTACCTCTAGGGGGGAGTGCTTTTCTGCATTTTCGTAGCAGGAAAGAGCACAGATGGGCTTATGGGAGTTCACCTATAGGGTGAGTACACTGAGGTCATTATAACCCTTCCTGGGGCCTCTTGGCAGAGGGTAAGAGAGATGGGAGGGAGGGACCAAGCAGAGCAGAGCACTGGAGTCAAGCCAAAGTGCATGTGTACATAAAGTGTTGTGTATCTTGAGTTTGATTATTTGCATGAGTGTGCCTCTGACTAGTGAGACACTGAGGTTAATCGTATTAGGGCAGGCTTGATGGCAAGAGGAAGGACGGAAAGAAACAGAGCAAAAGAACAGCAGAAGGCTTGAGCAGGAAAGATGGACAGATTAGGGAAAAGAGACTGGACTAAATTTAACTGTTCTATAGGGAGATCCAAAGTGAGAAGACCGGCTGTGTTCCCATGAACACTCAGAGCTTCCCACGCATCCTGAACACACATGGCACATATCGTGCACAAGCTGAATGCTCAATTTTTGGCAGCGTGTACAAATGCGGTTGAACTTGCTTGGCATTTTAGTGTTTAAACCCAAACCACTTTTGGGCATGACAGACCAGATTGAAGTGTGACGTATAGAGATTTTTCTCTTGTCAGAGAACACAAACTCATACTAGAAAAACTATACACATCCCACACTTTGGCCACAGTATGAATGTAGTAATTCTAGAGTTATATAAAAAAGGCTAAATGCAGCTTCCTATTGACTCTACTGGTACACCTTAAAAGATGCAATGCTTCCGCAAGCTTTCTTAACCGCGCCAAGCCTGTGGTTCATGCTATTGAGGGAGATCTGCATGGTTTCTTGCTTACGTCACAGTTGCCGTTTCATTTTCACGTGTTTGGAGTTGAACTGAGCAATTTCTTATTCATGGCAGGTTTACCGTTTCAAGCTTTGAACAGGATCTTTTAAACTGTGTGTGTGCTGTAATGAAGTCAAATATTTCAAAAGCTCACTCTCAAATTCAAACTATTAGAAGGTAAATAAATTGTTTTATACTACACATGTTTTTGTCTGTTCTTATCTGGTAATTAATTGTGTGAAATCTATTTACCCCGGGACCTTTACACATTTAGATGACCTATTTAAATTGTACTTGGAGATCCATTTTTTTTCTCTCTCAAGGATGAGTATAGTATTATTTACCGTCAGAATCCAACATTTAAGAATATAGTATTTGGGAGTTATTCCATCCTGAACTTGGCTTAAAAAAAAAAACAAAAAAACAACACGTTAGGTGAAACTGTGGTTGGGCACATTTTGGGGGGGCACCATAGTACATGCCCGGTAAGGGAACAGATTTGGCCTGTAGTGGTTTTATGCCTAGTCTAATGGAAGATCTACTAAGCGATGCTAAACGTTATCACCTGTCTAGAAAATGAAAAAAGATTTAAAAATTATTCTAAACACAACTTACTATCTTCATCTTTATGACTAATCTCCACGATTGATTAGTTAACATGTTGAGTTCACTTTGGGTCTGATCACAGAGTTTCAGTTAGTATGCCCATCTTTCAGAAGAATGTAAATGAGACTGAACCACAGTCTAAGCAAGAAACCCCTTAGAGGACTGTCTTTTAAAAGACAAAGATTCTTATTAGACTCTGAGTTTTGTGTTTGTGCAGGATTAAAAAAGGTAGACAGACAAAATTTGTTTAGTAGTATAAAGTATGAGTTTGTGAGTTATTCATTGCTCAGCGAGTTTAATCAAACAGTATGACGGCACGCATATTTTGAACCAGTAGTACACAGAATCCCTCCCACTCCTCTTTGACTCAGTGCGGCACTATTAAAAGGCTCCAGAGTTATTTCAGGAACTCTTGATTTAGCTGCTTGTGGACTGATACAACCCTTTTGCACATATTGGTGGCAAGAGTGTTACTGCAGATTCTTAGGCGCAGATTACCTGTTAAAAAAGCATCTAGCACCACTCCTCACACGTCTGAAAAGTGAGGGTTTAGCACCGACAGTCCATCATCCCCGCGCTTGTGGATCACTGTAGAGAGATGAAGAGGTTACAGTAAGCGCATTGAACTCTAATTCATACTCATTCGTTTTCTTGGTTTAACATCGGTATTTTCACATACAATAAGAACACATTTAGTCAGGCCTCACATATTAGACATCAAGTTACAAATAAATAGTTAAATTGGCCCCAGGAGTGAAAATACAATTTTACAAGAAACTCATTGCGATAGGAGCTCAGGAAAGTGAGTGAGGCAACAATGAGAGGAAGTATTTGAGACTTCTTGCACACAATCGTGAGCTTTATAACAGTGAGGTGTCTGAATAAACAAAGGTCTGGCCTGGAACAATGTTTGGTATAAGGTAATGACTGTGGCATTTAAATTAGTCTTAAAAAGAAAAATGGTGGAGAGATGGTAATTGTTTATTTATATACAAGCCACCAGCATCCAAGAATTCTCTGAACAATTCAACTAATATTATTCTCTTTTCACATTCTGGAAAATTTCTTGTGTTTTGTACAGTACCAAAATAAACATAATATCAGTCATACCAAACCTCCAGTTCTCTTGAAAACTACGGCCAGTACCATCAATAGCGAACCAAAACTGTCAGCATAATCACTGGGACAGCCCAGTGTGGCAATGTTCAGTCATGATTTGTTTTTCAAAGACCAAGAAACAAGAGGTCATTCACATTGCGCTCTAATTTGTCCAGAAAAAAAGGATTTGGTTCCAGAACTTGATCGATGTTGAATACAGAAGCGCTATGTGATTCAAGGCTGGGGTCTGGACAGGCCATTCAGGGACATTCATAGTGTTGTCCTGAAGCAGCTCCACCAATATTTTTCCACAATTATTATTAGTACAGCCCAGTTTCCAAGTACTACAACTGATAATCATGAGAAAAAAATTAAATCTTTGTCTCGTTTAGGCATGGGATGATAACCAAAGTATGAATATGAATGAATTAATTATGTTTTAAGTTCGAAAAAGTATGTAAAAACTGTAATATAAATAAAAGTAAGACTCAAATGAAAAGTAAAAAGAATAGGTGCCTTAAAATGACTAAATAACTGATTAACTGAACTCAAATCTCAATTTTATTACTCATCAAAAAAAGAACTCACCCTGAAACTTCTCTTAGACTTCCACAATGGTGTCAACCCATGATGCCTGAGTGCTGATTTTACGATAATCCATTTGTCATTATGTGTAATAAAGAGTTCTTGTCAAATGGCATTGGTGTGACCTTAAATAAACTCATTGGAGAGAAATAAATCGAAAGTTCACAAGATCTGATAACCCTTTTCTGTCTAACTGGGGAACTCCTATGACTCAAACATAGACAGGGCTTACCCCACAACACAGACTCCGCCCCTTTCCCTCACACAGTGTTTACGGTCAGCTGAGCGGGGGCACCCTCCTAAACACATGGATTTTCTGAAAATGTGCTAATTCAATATTCCAATAATTCACATAAAAAGATGAACTGTGACATTGTAAAGGGTTTTTTCCAGTTCAACAATGCATAGACCCCCCCTCCTTTTCCTCTCAGACTGACGAAAACAACTGGTAGGCAGTGTGATTTATTATAAGAGTGAATGTGGTTGCATGGCTTATTGCTCCATTTCATGATAAAGACCATCTTCAAAAAAATGTGCGAACAGTATTACTTGCGTTTAAGCCTTTCAAAGTCATTCAAGTTTGTTTAACCCTACCATTACATCTTCGCTTGACAAAAACTATTCAACTTATAGCTTTGCCTTTAAAATTTCCCAAACAGAGTGATGTCACAACTGAGCCCAGAGAAATCTACAAAACCTAAAAAGCATCCCAAGAGAAATGGCCACAATTTGGCATGTTTATTGAAAACTAATTCAGGCAAAAAAAGAACAATATCAATAGATTAGAAGAAACAAACCATACAACAAGACGTAAAATAGTGTCACAGCCAGAATCAACGATGTTATCCATCAGCATGAAGCAACCTTCCTCTCAGCTGCCATAAAACACCCGGAAATTACTCAGAGTTGAGAGAGCCAAACAAGGGAACACACAGCGGAAGAGGGGGAATTGGAAGAGCGTCAAGGAATTACAGCGTAGGTTTGATGTAGGAGAAAAAAATCTTGTCAAAGTTCTGCAATGTTCTTCAGGGATCAAAAAAGCGTTTGGCGAAAGCGGCTGTTAGTGAATGCTCACATTTGGCCATTATATAATACACCTCAGATAGGAATCACACACTGAGAAACAGGGAAAAACAGCATCACAGCAGCTTGCGTCAGTTCTGTTTGCCGTTTGAATATGCGTCTGCCTTTGTCAGCCAGTCGTCACAAGGGGAGTACGGCCTTCCAAGCCCGCATTTTTATCCTAGACACAAACATGCTTACTACTACCTAGAGTGAGTTCAGCTAAGGACACAAGTAGTGTTCGCCCACATAACACACTAAAACTGTCCTAGCCTACATTAACTGAGATGAAGTGGCAATTCTAGACCTCATAAACTGGGATGGTCAAGAGAGGTAGAAGAACTGTTGTCACAAAAACAACATTTTAAGTTTTCCTTTACTAAGGGTCTAGAGTTACTAGAATTACGAATGCATTTTAATAGATAAATGAATAGATGAAGTCACCACGAATGAACTCTACTGGTGTTAGAACACTATAAATCACATTTTGAATTTGTCTGAATGTACCAATATTTTCAATGAAAGAAACAGAAGCCAACAACTCAACAGGAAATGGGCCTCACAAAGGAAGATAGGGTGCCTTCAAAGTGGAATGATGCAATATCCTGTGGAACTCTGTATTTATTTATTCATTCATTCATTCACCAATGGTCAGGCAATTAACTGGACTTGTTTCTACTCCTGTTAGGTTCTCTGAAGATGCATTCCAGTGAGTAACTTTTTAAATGATATGAGAGCATGTTGTGCCACTTCTTTACACAACATGCAACCCAAACGCTGAAAAAGCTGAAAGACTGTGTGTGACTGTTAATGACTCAAGTGTGTGAATGTCTGCCAGACATGAAAGTCTGTAGTGTCTGCACTGCCATCTGTGAGAGAGAACTTTTTATGTTCTCAACAACACCGTCTGTAAAAATGCGTCACCATGAGATGTCAGGACACACAAGTTCTGTCTTTCATCTTTTATCATTATGAGCACTAGATACCAGATATTACATTTCTTGGTAGACATCAAAACATCACAGCTTTTACTTACTGAAACACTCAATCTCAGACCTTTCTTATTAGTCCCCAAGAAGTCCCCCACCTACACTCAAAGTCCCCATTTCCCAGAAGCCAGTGCATTAGATATAAACAAAAAAGGAACTCAACTGAGTACAAGACATACAATTATGTTTTTTAAAATTAAAGCTAGCTTTCTGGTTGCTGAGGCAACTGGTTGCTGCGGTAGCACAAATAACACTTATGTTTGATGCTCAAAAGTTAGAGAGATCCAGCTAATTGCCAAATTGAGCCTGTTACCTATAATATTCCATATTTACTTTTAACATTGAAAAGAGATGGCAGACAACATTGAGACCAATTTTATTAAAAACAGATTATAAAAGTTTGAGGCAAAAAAGCTAATTTTTGTATCTTCTGACCCCTAGGAGGCACTGAGCTGAGACTCTGCAGGCTACCTCAGATCATGGTTATTACAACATCCACCAAGTTTGGTGTTGATATACTAAAGCATTACTGAGATATAGCCTTACAACCAAATCAACTTGTATTTCATAACTTTTTAGTCAGAAGACAGAAGAATTCTGGTGAAAATATGATAATGGTTTAGGAGGAGTTTCCAAAAGTCAGTTTAGATTAGTATTAAACATAGCATCTAACTAGCATAACCCACAATGCCATCATAGAGTCCACTGGAATTGGATTAGGCTGAATCAAGCATTTTGTCTCTAGACCAAACAGTTCAAAGTTATTAGAATAACTTTAAGACCAACTCTGGGCTAGTGTGGCACTACAGAGTTAGAGGGTCCAGATTTTGTTTTTTTTGGATTTGATTACCCATAATGGCCACCTGCATCAGTGTGCTACATATAGTCATATAGACAGTAGTTAGTGTACAAAACATCTCAGTGAATTATGAAAGCAAAGACAATATTATTAGAATAAAAATAATCTTTCAATAATCACATAGAATTGAACTTAGTTATGCATATACCTTTACTTGAGTTTGCAACTGCAGGACAGGCTCTGCATCAAATTCGACATGTTTGATCCTTTGGCAGCAAACATTTTTGCAAATGGTGATCCATCCTTTTGCACCATGTGTACAAAAAGTAATCCCAAACTGTTGACGTCTGGCACTAAGTTTTTAAGTTTCACCATTTTGATAACCCAGCCGAAGTTGATGAATTGTTTATACGTATTAGCTTAAAAATTGTTAAAAGTCCACGTAACAGAAACGCAGACAAAAACATGTTAAAACGGACATTAAAACACGGTTAACAGTGAAATTCGGTGACCGTTGCAATCATAGAGAAGAGAAAATAGGATGTTTGTGATGAGAAAAAAAAACTCTCCTCAGACTCATTGGTCCTTAAACTATTTCATCTGGTGGCTCACTTTACCCTCCCTCACAAAAAAACCTGCATCTGCGTCTGAGTCAGAAAACAATGAGTGATATTTTTTTGTTTTCCCCCACACTTTCTCTCACTCTGTCTGTTGCTTCATCTCAACCACTCCCACTCTAGTTTCACTGCCCCTCCTTTTATCTTTACTCACTTTCCCTTTTCCCCTCAATCTGGTTGTCTGCCAAACAGTGAGATAACAGCCTGGAGGAGTGACGAAGGGAAAGTCTAAGCAAGTCAGGGAAAAAAAAAACAAAGTGGTGTTCACAGATTGCAATTGTTTTTGTGGAGTTAAATTATTAGTGCAACAAAATGAACAAAAGTTCATCTGAATGCTGTCACTGGTGAATTTCAATAACAAAGAGGATTTTTTTTCACCCTGGAACTTTTGCTCATACAACCAGACCAGAAATACCAGTATAATCCCACACTCATGACTCAATTTCTTCATCTTGGAAGGGCTACTGTGCCAACTGTAAGTTAACTAGGCATTAACATTCCTTCTTGTTTATGGCACACTCAGAAATGAGTTATTCTTGCTTTTTAAGCCTGAGGTCCTGTTCAATGGTAGATGCAAGCGCTGACAAATAATGATACCTCATGCTACACCCACCTGACATTTTATTTCATGACAGTTCAGTTAGCTTATGTGTCTGGGGGTGGACAGAGCGTTTTTGAATATTGCGTAAAACACATACATTTTGAAGAACTCTCTTGACCGGCTGTGTTCCCAAAGAACAGTCTCCCTCCTCCAAAAGGAGACAAGATTGCAAGACTGCGCATATTGCGTTTCCTTTACACCTTTAAAGGTGCTAGTAAGTTATTATAAACAAAAAGGCCTTCTCCTAATGCAGAAACATACTGTTCTTTTGATATTTGGCACCAGTTTATCAGGAAAAGACTATTTATTGTGGTAATATATTGTGTGATATTCAAGTTTTGTGCATATTTTATTTGTATGTTTGGATGGAAACATGGCTATTGTCTTACTACCCTGATTTCAACCAAATATTTCAAATCTGCATAAAAGTTTTGTCCCACTTTGTAATAAATCCCAATATTTTGCTTTGCATTTGACTGTATTTTACTTGTCATCAGCATAGACTGATTGAAAACAACCTATTCACTTCTTTCTTAATACCAACCTCAGGGTTTCCATCTCATGAAGATGTCTTCGTGATTCAAAACATTTCAACTGAACACTTTCACTGACTCTCACAATTTGAAACTTGCATTACGTGCTTGGCATGTTTTTTTTTTAAGTCTAGCCGAAAGGCTTATGTCATCACAATAAAGAGCAGTGGCAATGAAGTCAGGTGGCTGATTCAAACCCCCCTCTGCTCTGGGGAGGACTGAACCATCGCTTTATATACAACCCATGGCTTCAAAGCGAAACAAATGCATTCTCTCTGTTTTCATGCCAGTTGTGCTAATTGATCGGAAGACGATCTTCAAAGGGATCTTCCTGTCCCTCTTGTACCCCTGTATTTATGTTGGCTGTTTATGGCCGGCTGTAAAATGCAGAGTGTCCTGATTGACCCCATTCACGCTCATGCATGAAACACCTGAAGACCTCTGTGAAGGTTTATGTGTGACCAATAAAGAATTAACACTAATAATCAGTGTGTTTCCCCTGGACATTCCCTTAACCAAGAATCAAATGTACAAAAATTAATTAATGCAAACAATGAGAGAAAAACACCCCAACATGTTACATGGCTGACAGGTTGCTTTGATGCAAATGAATCCGCTTCAGAAAAAAAAAAAACATTCAGTTCAGTCTGAAGTTGTCCATTCAACTTTATGAAGTTGTAGTGGAGCTCTGCTCTCCCAATTAAACAAAGGACACAGGATCACACTGCAATCACATCCATATAGATCAAATAAAATTTTAAAATTGGCTGTATGAAGATGGGGAGGAGTTACAAAGTCGTAGAAAGCAATATGAACAATGGCTTTGGTTCGAAAAGCGCTTTTTCTTTGTCTATTTTTGACGATCCTTGCACACAAGACAGCGCATTACTTTGGTGTTTTTTTTTTATATATATATTTTGTTTATCAAGGAGACATCACTCAAAAATGATACACAAAGGTGAAGCCTTACCAAACCAAGTGATTGGGGGAAGAGAGAATGCCATATTTGTTGAAAAACTAATCGGCAACTTTCTGCTTGGCATGGACATAGGAACAGACAAATACTGCAGTTCATTGTCTGACCACTTGCGTCTGACACACTAAAAAAACCACACATGTTTACACCCTTGGCTCCTTAATGTCTTTCAAAGTTCACCACTTGATTTACCATTCATGCCAACCCTGAGTGGGTGAATTACTTTTTACTAACTTGTTTATATTATATTTTTGCTAATGCTATGTTTTACTAAATGAAGGCAGTGGTTGCTTTAGGGACAATCACTGACTGTATAAAACCACTGAACATTTAACCAATAAGGCAACATCTCCATCCAGAGCCAATCTCTCTGCTTCCTTTGCCCATTTTTAATTATTCTGAATAGACACACTTCCAGGTGATGTTTGGCAACAGCAATTTGAGGTTAGAAGACCTTTCATAGGAACATCATGGGTGACGTCAATGACTTCTTCCTTTCTTTTCAAAGCCTTGAAGGCAACATTGCCATTTCATTTTCCTTTTTAAAATGTTATTGTAAGTCGCTTTGGATAAAAGTGACTGCAAATACATAGATGCAAATGTATCATTTCAACTTAAAAGAGTTTAAAACCTTTAAAATGTCCAAACCAAGTTATAAATCCCACCACAAGTCAGTAAGGAAAAATTGTATCAGCCTTTTGGGGTTTCCTTCAGATCTTTGTACAGTCAGGTAACTTCTCCTCATGAAGTTAGAAATTGGCCACTCAACCAAGATCTGTTTAATAGCTAAAAAACACTTGCAATATTGACATGAAGGAAATTGTCTCACTTTTAAGAAAACAATAATTTAACTGTATATGCCCTATTCAACGTCTGGTTAGTAATGTCTGTTACCTTCTGGTTCTAGAGTTGCTCTTAGCTCTGGGTATATTTTGTACAATTTGTTATCAGTTTCTTTTTTTGTTCCATTCTTTCTCTCGTGGAATGACCTACAAACTCAGGAATAGCACTCCAATAGCACTAACTCATTATACCAGTGGAGCTGGCACAATTTATTTGTTAATAATGTTTATTAAAATACGTTTTGAGCAAATCAGTGGTCACAAAATTGTGCACAACATGTCCTTTTCAATCAGACGTAGAGTAGTGTTCAAGAACCAAATAATAGTTCCTAAAAAACAGGACTCTTATTGATCTGGGGAAATAATCAGTGTGTATGTTGTCGATCTACAAGATAAGACAAAAACATTTTTGAAGAAGCATGAAAGTATATGTGTAAGTTTATAGTCGTGTTGGAGGATACGTTGGGTCAATTTACACAGTGAACCCGGCCCCCTTTTTCCGGACACACGTGTCTGGGACACTGCAAACTTTGCTCATAGAAACTCTGCCTTAACAAACTACTGAATTATCACAGACAGTTGGTTTATATATAAACGTTAATGTATACAACGGACAGTCTATGAACGACTTATTTGAAGCACAAATATAATACTCCTACAACACACTGGCTTTTTCAAAGACAATCCCTTTCCAGCCATTAACGGGTTAATGAGTGAGGAGAACGCTCTTCCGGTCACAGTTACTACAACGCTACCATTCACCCAGACGGTTACTACCATCTAATAATAACCGGCGAACTCTCTAAGTCACGACCAGGGCTCATATCGGAAATAATAATGAGATACACATGGTAACGTTGATAAAACCGATAAAAGAAGAGATAAATGACTTACCAGTAAAACTCGTTCACCCGCCGTCTCTTAGCACTCACAAAAGTTACACCGGATCTGTTGGAAAACAAACAATGGCATCTTTTAGTTTGCCGTACACTAGAAAGGTGCGAAGTGGAACAGTAGAAAGGCGTCGATGGGGAAATAACTTAATAATGAGTGCTCAAGTTAAAAGAAGCTTGTATTACAGCCGCCGCTTTTGTTGTGGGCGCTTCGGGAATAAACCGAAGAAAAACGCGTCCACCCACGTTGAGGAGAAAAGCGAGTTTCAAAACCCTAATATTCCAGATTGTGCCGACAGATGTAGAAATATCGGATTATTTCACCTTAATTCCTCCTTGGGCTGCAGACAAACACAGTGTCAGTGATCCGACTAGCTGAAAAGCAACGATAACATTCCACAAATCCGTTGGCTTTATAAAATCCTTCTGGTTGAATGGTAGATGGTGATTCCCGGTTGTTTGGTTAGTCTCCTATCCGTGTATCGAGCACAGAGCAGTGTCTGTGAGTAAAGTCGGGATCGAGCTGCTTTCAGCTCTTCTTTGCTTTTTTAAAGGGACACACAGCTCCGTGTGACCACGCAGCACACAAGAGCGCGCACGCTTTGTCAGTCTCTTTACTCAGCCCCGCCCCTGAATGCCCTGACGTCAGCGCGTGGCCACGGAATTCCCTGACAGCGGAAACCGAAGTGTCTCCGCCCGCTGACTCGTGACTGCCCCTACTCTCACGGTCACCGGGACAGCAGTTCCGCCTCTTGACTATTTATAACACTATAATCACGCCTCAGCATGCACGAATAATCGACAGACCTATATTCACAGGATATAAACACCAATGTTCATAGTACCAGCTAGATGTCAATGATACTAAAAAAATAATAATTATCACCAGTGAAATATAACTGTTGATTATGAAATTTTAACGTTAGTTATTAGAAACTTCAACCTAGTGATCATGAAATCTAAAATACAAGGGAAGAGTTTATTTGGAACATAACATAGAACTTATTTGAGACGTATAGAGTGATGAATAACCTGAAAGCACAGTGTTGTGAGTAATGCATTACAAAAGTAATTTTGTATTACAGTAACACATTACTTTTTCATGTAGTTGGCAGCATAAATGATCTTTCTCACGTCGTGATAACGGTCCCTGTTGCTGACCAATCGAAAAATAATAATCATTTGAATGTCTCCATTGTTCCATCTTTTGTACACTCAGCATTGTGAATTTATTCTTTTTATTTTGCTTTTATGATGGGGGTTGTGCATTACTAGGAATTGTTTGTGTTGCTTGATTACAAAGAAATATAGAACGTGGAAACAAGTAAGTGTAGTAGAAACTATAGAAAGAATTTGGCTAAACCTCAGTTTTAAGTGATTAGGAGTAGAGGAACGGCTAGGTGAGAAAAATGGAAATGAGCCCAAATGGACTGTACAGAAGTGAATACAACATTAATTTTATAGTGAGGCATCAAATTTTGGATGACTAAAGGCCTTTACGTTTTTTAATGCAGGAAGCAGAAGCCAGGTTACTTCGGTCAATGGTCACTTTAGACTTTGCATCCAGTCGTTGCTGAATTTATACAGTACGAGATCAGCAACAGAGGATTTCACACAGCATAATTTTAGACAAAATCGAAGTTGTTACGAAATTGTTTGTAAACTGCGTCTCACAACCAAGCACTCAAGAAAAAGATTTGAAAACTGTACGAGGTCACGTGTGCTACCTTGTGCGATTGTCACACATGTACATGAGCTCCAATTCACATGCGATTCTGGACATAAACAAATTGGGCTAAAATCTGAAACCGTCTGAAGACTGGCTTTAAAGAGAAGTATACATTTTTTTCCCAGAAAACTAATAGTTTGGCGTTTTAATGAAAGTTAAGTGATTGCTCATCTCATTCTCTTTCTCCATAAATGCACCTCACACAATGTGAACTGCTTCTGCGCCACCATGTGGCATGGAGTTAATCACGAAGTGAATTTCTACAAAGTGCCACCTATTGTTGAGGAGAGGGTCTGTGTGCTCATTTTGAAATGCAAGAGAAAGACGTAGGGAGCTGATGACGCAGCCGCAAAAGTGACGCATACGTGTGTAAAGGCCTCAAGTTTGGTGATGAGAAAAAGTATATCACAATGTCAGGTTTGGCATTGGTAGTTGTTTTAGGTCATGGTCCACTATATGTCACAATTGTTATTTGGTACTTTAAACATACAGTCTAAACTAGCAGTTCCCATAGCCACACACAACAGGTGCTGCACCCTGCTAGGTAGATGTCCTCTGACACAAACTCTTTCCGGGCATGGTGGTTTGGGTCAGATCAGACAGTGGCTCAATCTAACATTGCACGAGCTAGATGCATATTGCACAGTTCCGCAGAGACTCAGGCTAGAGTCCCCCCAGCCCCCCTCCGCTTCTCTTTTTGTCCCACTACAGTCCAAACAGTTAATAATGAAGGCAAAATGAGCAAAAAAATCTTTAAAATTGTAGGGATAGCTTTGGGTTTGCAAATGCAGTCCGTATAGTTTTTTTTAGACCAAAGTACCCTACTCGTGTATAACAGTTTTCGTTTGCATACACTTTAGCCCACTTAGATCAGATGTGACAAATAAATAGTGGTTTTATAGCGAGGACCAATTTGCTACAGTCCTATAATCTAAACGAATTAACCAAAAATGGCTGAACTCCACAATTAAGGGAAACATACATGTATAAAAGTAAGAGTGTTCACTCTTCCTGACATTTCATTCTTTTGCTATTTTTATTTTCAGAAAAAACGCCATCTGCCATGACAGGATGTTTCATGGAGGGTTTGTGAGGACACCATATTATGTCCATGTCATAGAGAACAGACGCCGCTTGCATTTGTGAGATCAATGTGTTATATTTAGCAAACGTTACATCAGTGGTTGTGAGACAAAGCAGAGCAGGCTTCTTGGACATCAATAGAAAGGCCTCACACAAACAGGACACAAGAGGCAACCAAAAAGGTACAAGCCCTTATATTACAAAAGCAGATGTGAAAAGGACTTCCTTGGGAAACAGTGAAGTAGTTCCTTTACTCCTCATCAATAACCCAGCCACACTTACAGCACGTAGTCTCTAGAAACATGCTTGATGAAGATGACGACATAGGAAGGGTGGATGTGCCAAATGAAATCCCTCCTAACCCCACACATCCTGAATAAATGTGTATTTTATCAATAGTAGGTCTGATTTCACTTCCTTAGCAGAGATGGACTGAGCTCAGTATAGCAGCTAAATATAGCAGCATTCTCATGACACAGCAGTATCATGAACACACACACAGAGGAATGAAAAGTAGAGAACTCCCCCAGAGTTGCAAGGGCAGAAATGAGTGGTATGTGTGTGAACAGACTGGGCCTTCAGAGCAACACCCTGCCCCCATCTTTGTAGGTTCCTCTGAGTCAGCATTGGGGAGTACTGCTCCTCATAGCTGCTATCAATGTTCGTTCAGTGTAGCTGTGCCCACCTGTACCCCTCAAAACACAAGACTTGATATCAGTTTTGAAAGCAAATATCCCACTCAAAGAGGAGGTGGATGATCACAAAAACAAAACATGGGAGTTTAAAATGATTCAGAAATGCTAAACCTTGTTAATGGATTTTGCCTACGACACTGTAGGCATAGGTCTTTGAGTGAGCTGTACTTTTTAAAACTTTGCTTCATTAAACCTGTTAGCCTTTCACAGTACAGATAAGCAATTAGTCAGGAAAAATGTAATACTTACATTGTAGATTTGTGAGGTCTTGCATTTGGAGAGATCTATAATTCTGTTTGTATTTAGTGAATATCTCCCAGTTTCCTGGATGTGTAATAGGCAGCAACTGAAGCTGCAATTTATCAACTGTCCACTTGAGACTGGTCTCATTGCTAAAAGTGCTCAACTTTACGACAAAAGAAAACACCTGCTACTCACCGGGTATTAAATTTATATCTCTTTTTTGAAAATGTTTTTTTCCTCACACAATGTACAAAAAAGGTGCCCTTTGTCATTCATTCATTAATTCATTCTTTCTTTCATTCATCTTATTACCTGCTTGTTCCTATTCGGGATCATGGGGGTCTGCTTGTGCATGGAACTCCAATGCACTTCAGGTGAGAGATGGGGGTTCACCCTGGGTCACCAGTCTATCACAGGACACACACATTCACACCGAAAGGGCATTTAGATGATTTCATTAACCTGCCACTATGCCACCCTATGTGTCTTTCCACACAATAAAAACCTGATGTGAGACTCAAGCAAACATTTAAAATGAGTATTCAACATCAAGTTTGCAAAAACAGTCAACTCTGTTCGGTGATCAAACAGGAAGCATCTGCATGTAATCCTGTAAATTATGATAGTAGAGTAGATAGCAACACAGTCCTCAATTTGTCCTCCATTACACCAGTTTTTGAAAATGAATCAGTGACAGAGCCATCCAAAGATGCAAATCAAATTTATGCACAAAACTGGAATATCACATAAAATATTTGCGAGAAAAGCACTGTTTCCATCCAAAGAGTCCAAGAGACCAAACTGTCACTTCCTGATGACCAAATATCAAAAGTAAAATGCAAGTTACTGAATTAAAAGGCATTTTTTTCATATATAATAAATGACTAGAGTCTGCATGACGCAATATTCGAAATCATGTCATCTTGCTTTTGGAGGCAGGAGGCTGCTCTTTGGGAACGCAGCCAGTCAAGAGGTGATAATCCTTAAAGTGATAGACCACTTTAATGACAGACTTTGACTAAGGAATGTTTGACCAAAAACAACATTTTGGATGTTGGGCAATGAAATTGCTTCGTTGGCTAGTCCATCTAAACATTGCATCAGGAAAACATTTATTCTGTAAAAGTGCTGTCTACACTGGTGCAGAGTATTTTAAAAATGATCCACCTTGGCCTGTGTTTTCAAAAGTACATGGTTGCATGAAAACAATGCACCATGCATGTCCAGGTGGAAAACAGCATAACCACGAAGAAAAATCTTTGTTTTCCAAATAAATGGGAACTTTTCTAAAACCCTTTCTAAGCTTCACAGGAAAACCTTTTTTTTTTCTCTAAATGCAGCTGGGTTCCTTGATTAGATGAAGCAGCTTTATTTTTATGTTTTACTGATGGTTATAAAACAGAAGTGGTTAAGCCACTTGACTTATGATCTTAAAGTCAAAAGGTTTCACCCCTGCAGGTAGACAGCTGCTCCCTTGCCCTGTAGAAACAGCTGTAAAATAAATCAACGCCACTGCACATAAACAAGCTCTCCTTTTACAAGAAAAAAACAAACAAAAAGCCAGTTTAAAGCTACGGATGAGAAAATGTTACATTTTAAATTACCTACTGATTGAAAATCTCTTGCCAAGCATAGTGCATAGTTTTAAATGTCATTCGAACCCCAAATGTCTAAAGAAAGGTCATAATGAGGGGTGGTTTCAAGATGAAGACTTTAAGACTTCTTAGTAATCAACTCATTGAATGTGAAGAGAGGATTCTGAGGATTTTAACAGGAAATAGACTAAACAAATGAAAGTAAACATATCGTAAGTTAGCACGGAACAGGCTGACATCTAAGTAATGTGAAACAGCAAGAAAAGAAAAAAAGTTTCCACAACGGCAGATGTGACCAGCTCAATGAGGTTGCTGTATTAGATACAAGCTAGATGATATCTTAGGGGGACAACAAGCCACCATGTGTCACCAAGTTATTGAATTTAAGATACACTATATTGCTAAAAGTATTCACTCGTCCACCCCACTCATTTTGGTAACTGAGACGTTGAGGCATCATCATATTCTTTGTAAGTCGCCTATTGAACAGTTTGGTGCAGGGCCGCTACAGAGTGGGTGGGCAGTTTTCTATCTTCTCCAAGTATGTTCACTCATCTACAGTGAAAAAGACGGTCAGTGCACCTCCGAGCCATGGTTGATTAGTGATTGAAGTAGAGATTGGGGTAAAGGTCTGAAGTGAATCTTTGGGAAAATGAATAGTCACGATTCACTCAAGACTGTCATGTCCCAAGCACCTTTTGCCGTTTTTTATCATTTCTCTGTTTAGTCCCATTAAAACCAATAAAAGCACCATATTTATCTCTGAAGAGCATGCCAATCCAAGGGGTGATGTCAAAATTCTCTTATGTCCAAATCTAGGGTCAGGGACAATCAAAAACTGTGCTATCTACATGGCAACACTGAAGGAGAAGTTTGTGAAAGTTACAAATCTGGAAGGATTTATCAAAATTTTTCCTGATTTCATGGTTTAAAAGCTCGGTAACAATGTGGGGTGGGGGTTTGATGTATATTTTAACAGTGGAAACAAGGCGTTGTGACAACAAACACCCTCACGGAATCAAGAAGCCATTAAGTTTATGACCTCTCATTAGGATCAACAGAACATTGGATGTGTCTTAAAGCTTTGGATGTTTTATTTAAAGATGTGCATTGGAAAGATCGTAGATTACTGTATGGAATAACATCTGAAACATGGACCTGTGTTGAGATCTATTTACATTTTTTATCTTTCTTTGCCACCCCTTATTGCAACACATTACACCCCTGTGACTCAGAACAACCCACTGTTCTGTACACATACAAAGTTTAATAAGGTGTCAACTAATGCCTGCAGAGGCTTTGTTTGCCACTGTACACTTGTATGCAAACATCTGAGAGAGGTATTTTTCAGTTTAGTAAATTCTGAAAGGGTACAAACTCAACAGTTTTTCCAAACCCTTTTATTGTTGGATGCCCATTTCTGTAAAATTGTTCTGATTCCAAAAGGTATTTAAGAACAATTTGGTTTAAAGATAAAATTGTCAATTTTATTGTTAAACAAACCCTATTTTTTTTAAATGACCCATCCTGGCTATTTAAATTATCATGGACTACCCACGGATAAGCCTCTTCCATAATGTGGATGTGGGTCTGTTCAATAGAGAACTGTTAAATACAGACAGGTGGTGTGATGGGTAGCTCTTTGGCCTTCCAGTTAGAAGGCTTTCGGTTCGAGGTTCGCCGGTGACCTTCCTGGAAGGAGTTTGCATGTTCTTGTGTGAGTGTGTGTTGCACCCAAAAATAAAAAAAAACAAGAAGCATAATCCAAATGGGGACAATGTAGGACTTTAAATGCAACAACACCTCTGAGACTCTGAGACCTAGAAAAAGGTGTAATAAGCCATGATGTAATGAGGTAGCATCTAGGGCAGGGGTGGGCAAAGTCATTCCTGAAGGGCTCTCTCCTGGTTATTGTTCAAGCCCTGCTTCAGTATAAACACTGGTAGCTTTAAACAAACCAAGGAGAGCTTAAATAGTAGAATCTGGAGTGTTTTATTAAGGTTGCAACAAAACTGTGCAAGGCCCTCTTTCCCCACCTTGGGTGGCATACGAAAAAACAGGCATGTTTAATCACTGCTCATTTTCTCTCACACGCAATACATTGACTGTTTGTGTGTCAGGAAGCAGTGTAGAAATAGAGGATTACTCAGATGCTTCTTGACTTTGTTAATTACAGTCTTTGGTGATCATTGTTAACAGTGGGAGTACAATGAAACAGAAGCATATATTGTGTTAGCAAAATAAGCAAATTCACATAGAATTTCAGCCTACGGTTGAATTATCACAGCTATCTTATCAAACTACATTTTTTACTGGATGTTTATCAATTTGTTGCCTAAGCGGATGGTCCTGGTGGGTGGGAATATTGCCGCTTTTACGAAAAGCACATATGAGTCAGCAGCGGGCTGATACAAGTAGACTCCAGTTTTATGCATATTTGACAAACTCCCCTCAAGTAAAAAGCACACCACAATACTTTAATGTTATTCATGGAATTATGTAAGTAAATGGTTCAGCGGACAGACACCAATGTATATATATATCACCATTGTTACCCTTTAACCACAGAGATGTTGACTCAAAACGGGCGGGTTTATTCTATTCAACCGAAAGAGTTGTGGGTGCTACTATATATTTGTGATGTCACAAAATAAAAAAACACCAAAGCCACCCAAGGTTGCAAACATAGTTCACCCTGGACAGGCTTGATTGTTAACCGAGTTCCTTTATTTGTGGACATTAAAAACCCTTGGTTTTTCCCCTAGACTGGAACCCTAAATGTATTTACCCAGTGACTTCTGTCTACAAAAGCCTACTAGTCTACTAATTGGCTAAATGGCCCCTTAAGCAACCAGTAAGCCAGTATGTGGAATTTTCTCTGGTGCAGAATGGTATATGTCGTAGGCGATTCTACACAGTTTTCCAACACATATAGGGTTAAAAAAAGTTATATAGACATTTACTTTATTAGGTTTTTTCATGTGGAGTATTGACTCTGCACCACGCACAGTTCCTCATTTCATAGCCAAATTTAAGCAAAGCCAGCCAACAGAAAAAGACGACAAAACATGCCTATGCTATAATACTCACATTCACTAATGCCACAAAGAAACTAGTTAGTAAAACTCCCAAACAGGACTAAGCTAAATTACTGAGAGAGTTTGAAAGAGTGTTACAAAGAGTTGAGTTTATATCACTTTACTTACCCATTAAATTCCTTAGCTCCCTGCAGCAACACTGATAGAACTCCAAGTGAGCACTACTTTTATTGGTCTCACGGCATATGTAGAAGATGGAAAAGTTAATGTGGTGCTTCTTCATGTGTGAGCTTGTTTGGCGTGAATCGATGTACAGTATGGGGCTGTTATGATGGTTAGTCAGCGGATGACTCAGTGCTACTCCACGAGTTGGGACAGTAGACCACATACCCCCCAAAAAAACACAAGAAAAAAACACACTATGTAAGTTTTTTTACTTGAAGATCTTCAATTTGAAGTTTGTTTATTAGCTAGCAAAATGTGTGCTGTTGCAAAGGTATTGTAGGTTGTTTCAAAGTGAGCTGGGTTTTTAAAAGGGCCGATCTCACACTTTAAATCTAGATTAGTTACTGGCAGGTACTGAAACTGCAATGCATTGACTGGCCACTTGAGGCTGGTATCAGAAGTGAGCAGATTCCTGTTGACACCCATGTGAAAAAGTACAAGTAATCCTGACTGCAGATGTGATACGTTCTACCTACTGAGCGTGGGGCCCCGCCCATTGAATGTTGGATCGCGATGTCACTTCCATGCTAAACCAGTTTATGCTTTTGCCGCAGTCACACTATGAAAAAATTCCATTCACTTCAATGGGATCACATGCAGCAATGTGTTGAGCCACCGGATTGGCGAGGTCAGGTCCATGAGTTTTTTTAATTTCTCAAAATGAAGCAAACATATATTTTAAGGATGTCAGTTTTGATATAAATTTGCATCCTGCAATAGTTTAAACAAGTTTTATAATTAATTGTTTATTTTTAAAATATCGTTTTGGATGGGTTCTTAGTGGCCGCAACCGCATGCTGTGAAATCCCGTGTTGTTCAAAAGTTTGACCACCCCATTAAAGTTAGGATTAGGGTAAGGGAGTACAACCAATGAGACAACACGTAGGTGGGGCTCCAGGCTCAGTGGGGCATTTCAAAAAGTCTGGTTGTAATAAAGCGACTTAATAAATCTAAATTAAATGAGTTTTTCTTGACAGTGCACCAACATGCTGTCGGAGACTGTCAAAATAAAAAATTAAACCTTTCAAAATCATAATAGTGGTACCATTTATCAATTCATGTATCAATCAATTCAGGCCGGGAGGTACAGTGGGTAGCACGTTGGCCTTTCAGTTAGGAGGTTGTCGGTTCAAGGCTCCCGGTTAATCTTCCTGGAAGGAGTTTGCATGTTCTCCCTGTGCTTAAGTGGGTTTCCTCCAGGTACTCCAGTTTCCCCCACAATCCCAAAAACATGTTGTTAGGTTAATTGAATAATCTAAATTCCCCTTAGGTGTGAATGTGTGTGTGTGTGTGTTGCCCTGTGATGGACCGGCAACCTGTCTAGAGTGTACCCCCGTGACCCCGAAAGGGAATAAGCAGGTTAGAAGATTAAAGGCAGCCCCCGATATTTGTAGTTGGCCTTTACGATTCATAGAACCTATTTGTTCAAGAGAAGGAACGTACCTACAGAATAATTTGATAACAGCTTATTTAATGGTTGACCATTAATGGTTGAACAACAACTATATAAAACTCAGTTTACAACTTAAATTAAAGCCCATTGCCAACTGGAAATGTTCTGGATTTTGTAATGACGAACATATATGAAAATGATAACTCAGGAGTTTATTTTCAGAAACTTTTAACTAGGATGTGCGCTAATATATGTACAATACATTGTGTTCCTAAACCGAAATAGTAAATGGAAAATGTCAATAGGGAATTAAAACTGCTAAATGTTTAAACTAAGCACAAACACAGCGAAACAAGAGCAATGTTTACAGTTAATACTTGGCATTTATCCTAAATGTTGAACGGTTGACACTATGTGATCTGAATGAGAGCTATAATGAGTACAAACAGAATCTTGTTTGGGTTTCTAAGTAGATGTATGAATATTCCATGATATCCGATAACATCCTACCATTATCCTGTAGTAGCCGACAGATGCCACAAGCACTACATTTTTATTTTTGACTTTATCAATATATTAAAAACACAATAACCCTCTGTGCCTGCATTTAGAAATGACTTGTTTAAAGCATATTTTAAATGTTCTCCCAAAATATAGCACATCAAAAAAAAAAACTTACTATAAGGCCATTGCCCACGTGTCTGCGTTTATATGTTTGTGGTTATGATTGGCATCAGTTTTCTCTGTGGGTGTGCTTTAATGCGTAGACTCTGGTGAAGATATGGTTTAAAATGCTTGCCACATATCACATAAAAAAGGTCAGATTCTGCAATGTATGGTTTTTAAAAAATTACACACATGCAAACATTTACCCACACACATGCCATTGTCTAATCAGTAACCAACAAAGCCGAGCAAAGATCCCAGCTGAACCCAGCCTCTCTTAAGAGCGTCTGTGCATTTGAACTTCCTCATGAATATTTAACATCTTTGAACATCTGTCAGGCATTCAAGAGGGTGCGGTGCATTTGTTTAGATCTCTTTCTACCACACACATGCAGCTGACCATATAACAGTAGCAGGAGTTAAAGAGACAGACATCAGACCACAACAAAACAGCCGTTTTCTCTGTTTTTCCTAGCTCAGTTCAATAAACAACTCTCTGTCTGTACAGCCAGACGAGACAAAACAGCATAAACGTATGCACATGCTCCAAAAAAACAAAGACAGCAAGCAGCACATCAGTCAGTCAGGTGAAAACTTGCTGAGGGGATCAAGAAACAGGCTCACACATGTTTCTGCACTTCACTACAACATATACACATACAAAAGGGATCAACTTCAAGTGTAAATCAATGTCACTGACTTGAAGTCAAAGAGAGTTTAGCCACCCATGCTTTACTTGGGTTTAGCAGAGCACAGCGAGTGCAGACAGCAAGCACAGACAGACTCTCATTACATACTGAACCAACCACACCAAATATACAGTCTTCCACATTTAATGTTGGCTTTTATGGTGTCAGACCATCATTAAACCTGTTTGTAGAGTTGTTTACTATGTTTTAAAAAGGGGAACGGACACACAGTTCCAGTGATCCAGCCTCAGTGTTTAGAAATCCGGATTGGGAAAAAGGATTTTGTCCACAATGTTTCTCAGTGCTCAGAAGCCAACAAATGAAAAGAATACAAAAATATGTATGCCAGGGTGTGGCACTTTACTCATCTACAGGGAAAACTTTTATTTAGATTGTTGCATGGTGACAGATGCAGTCCTCTTCTGAACGAAGCATCTTCATGAACGATTTAGAACTGGTTAAAATGAGATGATAACAAAAACTCAATAGCTTGAACTAGTGCCAGTTAAAACTTTTGTTTCAATGTTGCCGATGTCATAAACCAACCCACATGTCTCTATTTTCATAGCTAATGTATTTGATTAAAAGGCTAGAATTGTACGACATAATGGAAAAAAGCTATGCAAATCATACGGCGCAGTTTACACAAGCAGGGCGGCAAGATTAGTATAGGTAGTTAGTAGGTTGCCGGTTTGAGGCTCATTGTTAAAAAAAATGTGGAAAAAAGAGGATTTGAAGCGCGCTATTTATTTATTGTTTCCTGTACGATGTCGCTATGAAAATGTGGGACTTTCATTCTTTCTTTTTTTTGCGAAAAACCGATCCGATATGGCACTCTGAAACTCTTTTTCTCTGGCACCACACTTTTGGTCAAATGTGTGAGCTTACGTTCATGGTTTTTGATGGTCGCACAAAACTTCCAATTGGTGTTTAGAGTCCTTTAGAGTTGTTAGATTCGGGTCATCAGAGATTGACATGGCTCCCAACCTGTCCAAGAAAGGCTTCGGAGAGATGCTCCTTGGCTGTGCATCAATTTTGCAGCGATTTTCTGCACATATTTTAAAGACCCCAGAAAACTTGATGAATCAAACACATCGGTGTAAAGAGGCCTAATAGGTGCTGAACCCATCATTCATTCAACTAACCCACTTATTCCCATTTTTGGGGTCTTGGCTCGGCCAATGCCTATCTCCAGCGCACATTGGGTGAAAGGCGGCAGTACACCCTGAACAGGTCGCCAGTTTAAAAAATAATCGCAGGTTTTTGAGATTGAAGAGGAGATCACCGGCGAGCCTTGAATCGACAACCTTCTAACTGGAAGGTCTCAGTGCAGCCCACTTCGCCACCGTGCCTCCCTATACTGATATCAGATATGAAAAACATTGAGGTGTGTATAGCATCAGCAAATGTCACTAGTCAGATCCTAACCAAACACTACCAATAATGGGCCAACTTCAATTAATTTTGTTTTATTTAAAGAAAACTCGCATGCTTTGTCTTTAGCTGTTGTAGGCTGTATTGTATTGAAGTATGTAGGTGTCCATATGTCTATGTCTGTGCATGTATTCAGCATCACTGATGCAGAACTCAATCTGTTCCACACCTGTCCATTTCTGTTAACTCACAAATAAATCCTTTTGTGCTCTGGCTCTCTCCTTCTTTCTTTCTCGTTCTCATGTACATGCATGCAGAAATCACCTATGTTCATAGATGATTACAAATTTATTTAAATATGAATATTTTATTACATGCAACATTATAAAAGATGTTTTGTATTAACACTCTTTGCATGTTTAAAAACTGGGGAGATTTTGACGTTCTAAAAGCAAATCAAAGCGCCTGAGTGGGTTACTTTGGGACGCCAGAACCCTGTGACATGACACAGATGCAAGAGAGAGAGAGAGAGGAGCAAGAGAGGAGGATGGGCTGAGTGGGGGAGGGGTGTGAAATCACACTGCTGTTCTATTTATTCTCATCTAGAGCACTCGAAGACTCACACACACACAGCAGGGGATACCACTATAGCTGCAAGCAAATAGCTCCACATAAACATTCACTGAAAGCAACATCCACAGTTGCCTGTGATCCTGCTTCTAAAACAGATGGAATCACACACCCCTCGTACCTCGCACCTGCACAAGTGAAGCTGGTAGCATGTCCACGCCAGCTCAGAAGCACAGGGAAAGAAATGGAGCGTGTGCAGTATCTGAAGCAAACCTCTCCTATTTCATCTCTTATTTATGACGCTTGCTCGCAGCAAGGAGCTTTAAGTCTCTCTAGAAAAGCAGCTGTGTTGCTTAGAATTTCCACTAAATACATATCTAAAAAAAACATTATATCCTGGTAATTTCTTGACAATAACCCAATTATTCATCATTTACATATGCCCACAAGCATTTGTCCTATCAATAGAAATATATTTTTAAAAAAGTATTGAATGTGATCCTAAAGTTTGTGACCCAATCTCTGAATGGCTCATTTTTAGAAGACGCTGAAGTACACATACCGAGAAGCCACATTTCTGTTAAAACACCTGGAAAAGTGCTTTCAAGCTGTTTATACAGTTACAGTTACAATGTCTATGGGAGAGACAATCGTTTTCAGCAAGTTAATGATTTGTACTTTCAGTTCTGGCTTACCAGCATAGAGTGGGAGTGCATTTATGTGCACATCAGTAACCAGGTTATGCTCAGTAATCTGATTTCTGTCCTGTCATGTAAACGTGGAAAACAGGCTTCTGTTATTGGTTTCCTGCCTGGAAACAGTTTATGAGAACGCCAATTGTAGCAGGTTTTTTTTTTTTTTTCACAAAAACTCAATTTCTATTTGCATTTAAACACCCTATTAGCATTTTTAAATATACTCATTCCAGATGTTTCCTTGAATTCTTTTCAGACTACACAATTTCATAAAGACCTCTACACACCTATTCGAATTGAGATTTGCATGAATTTCTGGACATGCCCTGCCTGAAAATGGCATTTGTGGTACAACAGATGCACTCTGCGCCATTTCTGCATTCTTTATGGTTTTTGTCAAACAGCGTCAATCGACGTCAAATGCTGTTATGACTCTAACAAACCAGCAGGTGTCAGTTGATTCATAACAATTTTAAAATCATTATTCAGCACTGCGTGTGCACAAACATAGGCAACTCTGTTCGGGGTTCAAACGTGTGCATGTAATCCTGTGCAATAGTACAACAGTGGAATAAACAGCGACATAGTTCTCGCTTCAGTCAACATTACTTTTGTGGTTTGTAAACTCAGCAGTGAGAAAGCGTGGCGACAATGGCAAACTCCACCCCCAGACACAAAGATCTCCGGTTTGCCTGGTTACATGGAACCCATGGAACCTTGGCCAGCCTTTTTAAAAATGTGCCGTTACATGAAAATAGTTCTGCATTTGAGTGTGGACAGACAGCGAGTGAGATATCGGGCAAACCTAAAATCCGGATTTTTGCAGAGATTGTTTATTGAATTGATGGTAAATGCACAAAATAAGAAATAACTAAATAACTACTTTCAACAACTTTTACAGTTTATTGACTGAAGGACAAAAAAAAGCATTTGTGTGAATTAATATAAGTTAAACATCAAACTTTCATTTCAAAGATGTATAAACAAGAAAGTGTGGAATAAAGAGTGAACGAAAAGTTTGAAGTCTTTGGTCAAAATTAATTTTTTTGGGTCAGAAAGCACTTGTGACCATCAGTGACCGCTATCAGTTTAAAGAAATCTTAAAAAGACATGAGTGGTTGGCTTCAGAAATAAAATCAATATCAAAAATGGTAATTTGGATCATCTATGAAGGCTGCCTCATCTTCAGGAAATAGATCATGTTGCTGGGGTGTGAAAGGCAGTGTATGCAGAGCACAAAACACAAGCACAGATCAAAGTCCACAGTCCAGAGAGAGGCACTAAATCTTGTGCAGACCTGCAGAAAATCTCACTACCATGGAGCCGGCATGGTGGCTCCAGTTCTTATCTCACTGGCACACACTAATGAGGAGCCTTACACAATGTAAACACTTACATACATACATACACACACACACACACACCTAAACATACAGAGCTTATGCAACATATTAGAGTACAGTTAAAATCTCTCTCTCCTTTCTTTCCCTTTCACCCAGACTCCTTACACAAGAGGTCAAAGCTCACTGGAGAACTGGGTTAGAGAGGCAGCTCGTACTTAATGGCATTACAGAGGACAAAAACATAGAGGACAGCGAGGAATGAGGGCAATGGCTGAATAATAGAGAAATGGGGACAAAGCAAGAATCAACATATTTAGTCGATTTTGACCCTGAAGTGACCTTTCTCTCTCTCCATATCTCTATGATCATCGATTGGCAGGATGCCATTTCATTCATTGATGGGGTAACTCTATCACTCACATGACTCCATTTAAGTAATGTGAAACGCCCATTGATCACACCCAAGGGTCATGGAGAGGTCATGCACAATAATGCTTTTTGTATAAAGATCAATTTTGTCGGAAACTGCATCACCAAACGTAGCAAAGTAGAATTAAAAGAGCACAAGATGTAGAAGAAGAATTAAATACAGCACAAAGAGAGAAACACTCACAAAGTGTCAAACATAGTGTAGTAGGTTGATTTGAATGTGCGTTAATCACAGGAAGCTTAAAGGTCAAGGTACAAGAATCACCTCTTGATATTAGATAAAGCTTGCTGAAAAACTGAAATATTGCACATGGTGGCACTGCCCGAAATTCCAGCTACCTCATTATTTGACACCCCTCCAGTTATGTGAACAAAAGTACCAAGTTCAGTCGTCAAAGCCTTTTTTAATGAGCAAAAACCCCTTTTTTATTGCCATACTTTTTAACATTTTGCACATTATCATGCTTGCATTGGTTCTATTTTCTTAATCATTAGCCACAGACCGAATATAAACTGAGCAAAAACACATTGCTTATCACAAACCTTAAAGTCCTCTACACACTGATTAAAATTTTTGATCCGGAAGAAAGCAAATCTATCGAAAGCCATGGCCGTCAACGGGAGTGGGCATATCTGACCCAAAAAGTTGTTTTAGCAAAAAAAAAGTTTAGCATTGCCATAAAGGATTGCAAGTAGAATGACAAATAAAAGCTGGCTCCTTTGATGATGTGAGTAGGTCGTAAAAGAGCCGCTTGGTGGTGCTCACCTTACATTTAGTGACTTCGAATCCTTTATTTTCTCTTGATTTAACCTTGCAGTTAGAAGGTTGTCGGTTCGAGGCTCACCGGTGACCTTCCTGGAAAGAGTTTGCATGTTCTCCCTGTGCTTAAGTGGGTTTCCTCTGGGTACTCCGGTTTCCCCCACAATCCCAAAAACATGCAGTTCGGTTAATTGAATAATCTAAATTCCCCTTAGGTGTGAATGTGTGAGTGATTATTGCCCTGCGATGGACTGGCAAACTGTCCAGGGTGTACCCCTGCATCTCGCCCAATGTGTGCTGGAAATAGGCATCGGCAGACCCCAGAAGGGAATAATCGGGTTGGAAAACGAATGGGAAAAAAAGCTCCTGTGGGTTTGTTTCAAGTTACAACTGTATAAACTGAAACAGGTATCCCAAACTGTAAGTTGCTTTGGATAAAAGCGTCTGCTAAATACACAAATGTAATATTTTCCCATCCCTGATCTATGTCAAAGTGTTGCACAGGTCAGCGACGTTATTATGTGTTTATGTGTCTTTGGAAATTTCTGCCAGTGATTTTAGTCCCAATTTGGAATTGCAGACCAGTGAAATTAAGGCTTGTGTACGCCTGTGACAATAGCACAGTGTTAACTATCAAAAACACACTTTGAGAGAGTCGCAGCGTGATCGTGAGACATTTAGCAAGCTCCAGGGCAGGATCCAGGGCAACATGAAGTTCGCAGAGGAGAAAGGCAAAGACAGCAATAACAACAATGGTTTCGGTTCAAAAAGAACATCTTTTTTGGTCTATTTAGACCCTATAAATGAAATATGCAGACTCCCATTTTTTTATAATTCAGTCTGGCACATGTGACCTTGCATTGTTTTCAAATAAATTCCTCTAATGTTTGATTGCGAGAGTTTAATTCTGTGTGAAATCCTCTGTCTCTGATCTACTGTGCACAGTGAATTCAGCTATGCCTGGTTGCTGCATCAGACAGTCCTGCAGTGTGAAAAGATCTGTGACATGACTGCTCTGAAATCCAATCCATCTGAGCGCAACATATGTGTTTTATTTAAGTTCGTAAAAACAGAATACCCATTATATTTAAAGTGCCCTAGAATATCCTAACAGTGACTTTTAATAGTCAGCTGTGTGATTTCTCCGTCGAACATTCCCATGAGCAAAGCTAAGCGGCATCATTGGAGTCTGGTTGAAGCTTGGTTTATGAAGCCGTACTGCTGAAGAAATTTAAACTGGTGAAGAAAAATGCTCATTGGTTGAAAGTTACTATGACATTCTTACGGAAGCTCAGTAATCTATGTGACAGATTGCTAAAGAAATTTCAACTGGTGAAATATGACACACTGTGGTTGAAAATTGTGACATTGTTATGGAATCTCTGTGGTCTATGAGCCGGACCAGTTTACATTGGTGAAGCAATAGTTGAGGCATGTTTAGGGAAGCTGAGCTTCTCTGAGTACAATGAAGTGAGGGTGGAACACAGCTTATGATAGATTTCCAACAGAGCTCTGATGCTGTGATGTCACTGGCTCTGTCCACCCGTTATTTTGAAAAGGGTCCGTCCACATGTATCCGCAGTATCGTTTTCATGTAACTGCCCTTTTTTGAAAATGTTGTCAAAAGTGAATCTTATTTGAAATGTTCTGCACCTGGATTTTTTGAGTTCAGGAGGTAGAGTTTATCGTTGTCCTCAAGCGTAATGGCAGCCAGAGCGAAGACTACGTGAGCACCAACCCAAGGGTTCTTTTAATCAAAAGAGCCAGCTTCCATTGGCCGTTCTTCTTGCGAGAAATTTTTTATTGGCACCACTCATTCGGTCCGATGTCTGTCGATGTCCATGGTTTTAGAGTTGTGTCGTCGCACAAACTTTGCAATGAAAATTCGGGTCATATATGTATAGGCCTCATTCAAACATGTTCTTCTGCAAACTGTAAAATTAACACCAACCTCTGGTTTACATGTAAACCCACTAAAACAGAACATTCCGAATTCAACTGCGATTTCTGTATGTTCTTTGGATTTGTTTCCTTTATTGGCAAACTAGAGAGCAACGACTCTATCAGGATGCTCCATGAAACTGGCAATTATCAAAGATGAAGGTGGGGCTTATAAACACCACAAGCCACATACACACCAACCTGGTTATTTGGAAAACTGGTTATTTTCCCTATTATCCACACGAAGATGCTGTACCAGTTCTGTGTAATCAAAGTGAAGTTTATTGAAAATTCTGAATACTAAAATTTTGTCTGTAGGCTGTTTGGAGATGTCTGATAAACAATATAATTTTTTAATTCACAAAAATGAAAAAAAAAAAACTGTTTTGAAAATATTTTTTTTTTCGTGGACATGGCCACAAAGGATAACTTTGGAGCTGACTCTAGCAAAAAGCTTTAAAAACAAAGAAAGGACACTTTCTGACACTTTCAGGGTTTTTATATTGTTCAATCACTCTTTTGGTTTCTCAGACAGATTTATTTAATTTTCCAGACACTTTCAAGTATATTTACCAAAACTGAGGCATAATTCTGCAAAGCATTCACCTAAGAGGAAATGTTGGATTATGTTCTTGTTCTTTTGTCTCTTTATAAATCTCATTCCAGTACAAGCTTTGAATGGGAGCACTAACAAGACCATGTATTGAATTAACCTTCATGTCACTTTTCCTCTATATGTACCACTATAAATATAATTGCCAGGTGGTTGCCATGGTAATTTTCTTCAGACATTCCAGATACATGTAAAATACATGCTTTTGAATTTCTCCAATCCTTTGAACCAGCAAAGGCAGAGTGACATCAACATATGAGTCCATGTGTGCTAAAAATAATAGATGTCCTCAATATTTGGAAAGTGGTACCTTTCATTTTGTTTACTCAAGAGATAATGAGAGAGCGTCTGTTTGTCTGTCAGTATCACCATCCTTCCCAGGAGACTTGAATGAAACAAAGGAGGCTCAGGAAACACAGGTGTATGTTTGGAGCGATCGAGTTGCGCACCAATGATAATAAGGAATTTATGAGAGCATTTGGAAAACAGAAGGTTTTTATAACTTTTAAAAGAAAATTCACTGTTAATTATTCCTTGAATTTCTTGACTGATATAATTTGCTTAACGACTTTTGGTTAATGTTATTGTTAGGAGCTGTGCATTACCTTTTGTCTATTTAAAACCATTTACATGTCTTTACCTTTTTGTACAGAAAGAAAATAGTACTCCAATGAAGAATAAAACAAGATTTCCTAAGCTCCTGCTTTCTATTATTGGGGACTCTGCAGGTCGCAGATAAAAAATGAAGGGTACTGGTTTGAATACCTTTGATCGACACCAATTGTTCCCCGACTTCTTGAAAGACTTAGTTGGCATCCCCAAGTCAATAAACTCTTGTAACCTTTTGGCTATTCCTCTGAGTCCAATATGATTATCCAGCAGTATGCCTTTAAGAACCCATCAAATGCTGGCTCCTCCCCTAAGGGGTTGTCCCAAAGATATCTATGAATATTTTCATGTACGAAAAAACACAATAAAAATCCTCTAAAGCTCTATTACTGTAACTTAAGCCGTTGTTTTGCATCATCAATAACTTTCAAAGGAGAATTTCAAATCCTCACTGTCATCATTATGCTCTCAATTGTGAGAGAAGCCACCAGTCATCAAATATTTTTAGTAGGTCTTACTGCAAACTAAAAAAAACATAGGCCCAATTTGTGCTTCAAGCTTATGGGAAGTCTTTGTGTAGACAACTGGAGCTTGGTGTGTACCTCCCAAAATAACACATAAGGTCTGTGATTGTTCAGATTGCCAGAACAGCGTTTCTGGCATGACATCATACATATCCGAGTGTCTAAGCAATGAACATAAACACCAACATGGAAGAAATCACAGACTGAGAGATGAAGTGCAGAAATATAACCATCCGAATGTCTGTTCTTTCAGCAAAATAAAAGGATTGTCAGAGAACATCTGACAGTAATAAGATCTACGACAGGAGATCAAAAGAAAAATTAAGAAGTCAACAAAGCAGAAGTCCACACAGCTATGCACACAGGTTTGAGGCAAAAGTATAATTGGGCTTTAATCCTCTCAAAAGAAAGTGTCTGCTCTCTCCTTTCTTGACAATGGCAGTTGGGGAATTTATATTATTTAATTAACCTAACTGCATGTTTTTTGGGGATTGTGTGGGAAACCGGAGTACCCGGAAGAAACCCACTCAAGTAGGGGAAACATGCAAACTCCTTCCAGGAAGTTCACCTGCGAGCCTCAAACCATCAACCTTCTAACTGGAAGGCCACAGGGCCCACGGCGCAGAAGCAATTGAGGGGGCACATTTATGGAGAAGAAGATTAGATAAGACCTTAGATATTCCTTGTCTTCTTCTTTTTATGCCGGTTTCACTCTGCACGACTTTAGCCTTGATTTTGAGTTCCATACAATTGCGTGCTGAAGGGTGCTGAGGGTTTCGGTGCAAACGGGCACTTTGTTTTTTTAGACCCAACTTGTCCACTCACATTTTTTTAGAATAAACCTGGTCTTGCGCGTCAGTCTGGCAGATGTGACCTTGAGCTGTTTTCAAATCATTGTTTGTTTGCGAGATGCAGTTGGAGCATGGACAAAGTTTTCTACACTTCTGTCTAAAATCATGCCTGTTGCTGATCTCTCATGCTATGCGAATTCAGCCATGACTGGATGCTGCCCCAGACAGTCCGCAGTCTGAAGGGACCCGGCTTTTCTTTTCTTCATCTGCCCCTCCAGGAGTACAGCTCTTCGTTTTGTGCTCGAGCGCCACCTATCGCTGCTTTTCTAAGCTGACGACATGTGACCAAAAGAGCCAATTGCTTTTCTTAAAGATGCATAGGTGTGTAAAGGCCTCTAGTCCCCTGTATTTCTGTTATTACCCTCTGTGATCAGGTGAACGATGTTACTTCAGAGCTTCTGCGCGCCACTAAAGTGAACTTGAAGTCTCCAGTGTATTCTGCCAACCTTTGGTCTTGTTGACAACCTAGTCAAGCTATCCCTACCCCTTATTTACTGTGGTCGGTTAATGAAGTAATCCAACATTCAGGTTGTTGGATGATGCTCCACTCCCAACAACTAGAGCACTAAAAAGCACTAGATACATAAAACCATGACTCTCACAGTGCCCCTAGTCCTTTTCAGGTGTAAACAAGTCTGAAAAAGACTTCTGAGAAATAGAACTCAGCCTTGGTCTGCACAGGTCTTTAGGAGCCTAGAGCTAATGCTGTCTGTGCATGTAGCCCTCCTCACCATGATCTTCCTCTGCCACATTCTCATCTCACTGATGTTTTGTAGGGGGCAACATGTGGTGATTGGTAGGGGAGATGGTGGGACTTGATAGAGATGGAAGGTGAACTGAGACAAGTGTGGTTGGCATATGCACTTTATATTCTTGCAAAAAGTTATTATGGATATTTCTAATGTATTTGAACTTTGACATATCATTTGCCTCACTTACAGAGTCTGACCAATCATTGCAAAGAAGTGCAATGTTTTGAGTGTGTCCATTGTATTGATAATAACTACATTTTGTGAGTCTTAAAAATGAAAATGTCTTCATGAACAGTTCCTTGTCATTGCTCATTTCTTTACCCACACTAGTGCAGAGGTGGTTTGCTATCCAGCAATCTTCTCTTATATTTGCACATCTTCCAAACGAACCAGCTGGGAGTCTACACCTTCAGCACCTCCCCCTCTCCTTCTTCAACCAAAGAGCACAACACCAGCGAAGCAACATTCCCCTCCCCCATCGCCCCCACCCCTCTCAGTCTCCTTTTCTTCTCCAGTCAGCCCACTCAATCATTTCTCCCTCCCTCTCTCTCCCCATTCCAATGAATGCACAATCCCCCGTTCAGTCTGCCCTGTCAGGGTTCAGGGGACAGACCCACACCCAAGGCACATCTGCAGAGGAACAAACAGCCATCACAGGGAGTCATAAAGACAGAGCTCACAAAAGAGACTTGAGTCACAGCCAACATGATCAGGAAGAAAAACTACCCAAAGTAGCTTGATGGTCTCAATTTGTCCCCAAGTCTGGTTTTAGATTCATTAAGGACGTATCACCTGGTCTGACTCAGACACTTCTGCAAAATTACCTAAACTAGCTTATCCAGAAAATCTAAACCCGACAAACCAGTTGGTTCTTCAAACTAAATTTTAACTTAATCAATTTTAATTAAAAAAAAGTTTTAATCAATTTGGTGCCAACTACCAATCACAACACAAATGACCTCAGACATACACAACAATCAAAGTCATTACTGGCACAGGCAGCAAGATTAGCACTTTGCTAATGACCATGGGATTATGGCTAATAACAGTTCTCAACCTACCAGTGCTAACAGCAGCAAACACAGCTAAGAGAACTCATTGTTGAATCTAGGCTAAAGCCAGGAGCAGCCTTGGGGTGACTTGCACACGCGCTGATGAAAACAGGCACCGGCGACATTGTGTCAAATCTGTTTCAGAGCAGACAGTCGTAATTTGCTCTTGCCCCAGTGGAGGGGATATGAAAGAAAGAGGATGTCCTTCCGGTGGAGAACTGGTAGGAACGGGGAAACCGATTACAGACAGATGAACGTGGGATTGTTTTACAGATCTCTTGATGACAATGATGAAGTGTGCTCTTCCGGAAAGCTTCCGTAGTTCTTTATCTTAGTGGAGAGCTTTAATGAGGGGTGGAGCCAATTTAAACACTCACTCAAGAACACAGAATGACTCTGGATTGAGTGAAATACTCCAGGATACCGGTAATAGCTCTGAATTGTGGACACACAACTAAGAGAAAGCAATTGACCAACACAGTATACCGGGATTTACTCGACTTTTCAGCTAGCGTGTCTCTTGACCACAATGGATAGCAGGCATGCAGGAAAAACAATAGCACAAACTACACAAAAGAGCATTCAACATTTTCAACAATAAAATGGTGACAATCAAGAACATTGTATAGAATCCGATGACTGTGACATTGAACATATAAATGCATTATTATGTTCTGTGCACTAACATTAGTGTCAGTGACAGTCACATACAACCGAAACAAAACCAGCCTGACTGACTGAATACAAGTTCCTCTGTGGAACATTCAACCTAGACAAAACAGAGCAACTTTGTCTCAGTGCCCAGTGTGTATTCTGCTGAGCTGTCCAAACAGTGCCTGGATACTCTCACAAGTTCAGTTTAAATGCCCTGCCTCATGCACAAAGAAATAGAGTTGTGGTGCTGAGAGACATTGTGAGATGGTGTGAGGCTCTTACCGTGTCTCCCAATGTTATTTCCTGCGTTTCTGTAATTCCACACTGAGCTGCTCATTCGGTCTGCTCTGTAAAATCTCTGCTCTTATTTTCCCTTTAACCAGCTGCTGGCTTGGCGACCTTCCCCCCTCACACACACCGGTAGTGGGGCTTTGCACACAAAAACACACCATGCAAAAGCTGGCAAAGTCAATGGGATGTTGAATTTTGGCTCCAAGCAAAACTGTATTCGCTTTAAAGTAACAGGGAGGAAATATGAGTGTCTCCCTTGTTCTCTCTTAATTCTCTCTCTCACACTCTTTCTCTCTGCTTTTTTCCACTCAGTAGTCAAACAAAGAGAGGAAAGGAGCTGCTCTCTCTCTCCCTCTCTCATACACACATACACATGCTTAAGCCCAGCCCCCGCTATAGGCCATCCTCCCTCTCCAGTTTTTTCACATCTTTAGCTCTAAACAACCCCTCCCCCGTCCCCTGTCACCTCTCTTTCAGCCCCCCACCCCCCACCCCCAATATGTGATGGAAGGGATCTGAGAGCGGAAGGAATCCTTTTACTAGATTTCATCCTCTCGTTCCCATCTAATATATCAGAGTGATCTCAGAGCTCAGTGAAGCTGCACCTGCAAAGGACAGAACACATGTTGCTGATTTCTGCAGACAGCAAGCACTAAATATGCGGATATAAAAAATTTACAATTTATTTATTTTTTTCTAATTCTGCTAACAATTTCCTACATTTTGAGTCAATCATATACCTGTTGGCGGCACGTTTGCGCAGTGGGTTAGAAGGTTGCTGGTTCGAGGCTCGCCGGTGACCTTCCTGGAAGGAGTTTGCATGTTCTCCCTGTGCTTGCGTGGGTTTCTTCCGGGTACTCCGGTTTGACCCACAATCCCAAATACATGCGGTTAGGTTAATTGAATAATCTAAATTCCCCTTGAATGCGTGAGTATGTGATTCCCCTGCGATGGACTAGCAACCTGTCCAGGGTGTATCTCTGCCTCTCGCCCAATGTGTGCTGGAAATAGGCACTGGCAGACCCCTGAAAAAGGGAATAATCGGGTTGGAAAATGAATGAATATACCTTATTATAAATATATGAATGAATATATGTTATTGTATGATAGATAAAGCCTCTGAATAGAGATCTTCTGATGGCTTCTAAGCAAGGTGCTCTTTGTCTGGGTATAGAAAATATTGATGCAATGATGCTTCCTTCCTGAAGATGGCGTTTATGGTACACAGGAAACAGGAAAAAAGAAGACGACTACAGAGAAGAAATCAAAGAACACAGAGACAAAGATCAAGGATTAAAATCGGTTTATTTTGTTGGTGGAAGATAACGAGGAGCTTTATGACAAAAAAAAAATAGAGAAAAAAGAGAATTTGTGTTCACTATTTCTTTCCTGTGCGAAGATGCTATGAAATTGTGGGATGAGCGCCACCAAGTGGATATATTACATCCCACCCATGTCATCAAAAGAGCCTGCGTTCATTGAACATTCTCTTTGCGTAAAACAAATAATATAAATCTGAAACTCTTTTTGGTTGGCACCCCTCGTTTAGTTAGTTTCAATCGATGCACGCTCTCGCATAAAACTTTGGATCGGAATTCGGATTGGTGTGTAGAGGGCTTAAGTACTCTTCAGCATTGACAGCACCATTAATCCTGACTTCCAGCTCTGTTTGAAGAAATGCAGGCCCAAATTTACTTCACCGTTGCTACTATCGTGGCTCATTATTGTACCTTTCTCCAGTTGACAAGCAAACTTCCTTCTGCAACAGCCAAATAATTAATATTTTTATCAGTCCAAAGCACCTGCTACCATTTTTCCGAACCCACAGTTCCTGTGTTATTCTGCATAATTGTGTCGTTTGGACTTTTTCGGACCCCATCAGAACTACGTTTTTTTTAGCTGTAACTCATCCATAAATACCACTTCTGACCAGACTTCACCGGCAAGTAGATGGATGCACTGTCGCACTGGTTCTTAGCTCTTTCATTTTCAAATGGTAGAGAGAATCGCATCCTTGGTTGGCCACTGCATAAACATTTAAACGAGAGAGACCTTGTTGATGCAAGATAACTATCTTGTTTCTTGTTGCCGTGCTCAATTTTGCCATGACATGCTGGTTTAAAGACAAAAGTTAATGACACCAAATATTGATTTGTAAATTTACACAAATAAGCAATATCATTATTGATATGTTTAAAGCATTCTTTCACACTTGCCTACACCTTTGCCCGGTACTGTACTTTCATACAAGTTCAATAAATAAAGCTGAAATAACACTAAAACTGTAGACATTTTTACTAAAGAATCTTAATTCCTTCCACTTTCTTATCTATTTCTACTGTTCTTTTTGCTCGCTTTTTATCCTGTTACCTCACTTCTAAAAAATCTCGAGAGCACAGATGAGGAAATCCACATGTAGAACTTGGAAAAAGATTAAAAAGCTGATCAAATAACAGCTGACTGCAAAAAAATGCCGTTATTTTAGGCGTAAAAAGTTTTGCTCTGTGTCAAGAAACACTTGCACTTAAAAAAAAAGGTTGGCTCACACTATTTTTAGATTTGAAGAATTCCATTCCTGTGATCACACAAAGAATAAAGTTATTCTAAAAATCTCCATGAGAGAGGAAATGAGGGAGAGAGAAGCCAAATAAAGCCACAAACTCTGTCCTCCGCTGTGGAGTTACATAATTTCCATTGAATTGATTTATTGCAGCAGGGATGTGGCTCTGTGCCAACAAGAAGGGAAATATGTAACTCTGCCAATAGATAAAAGATAATGGACTGTGTGTGTAAATGTGTGTCACAGCATTAGCAAAGTCCATTGTAGAGTTATATAACAATGTGGGGAAACATCTAACTGGGTGACACAAATGACAAATTACCCTGTGTCAGCAAGTCCATTCAAATGATGCTTTAACTTCTTTGTGATGTCAGTATCAAATACATTCATGTGCGCTTTAAAAGTTCAGACTAATCCATTGATTCATCTTTTGAAATCCCTTGCAAACCCTCCACTGAGTGATCTACGCAAGCTGAATTTGTGTGAATCTTGTAGATTCCTACACCAGAGCTGAGCAATAGATTTAGTTTGTTACACATATAACTTTTTTTTAAGTACACTTAAAGATGTATACTTTTTACCTAAGCAAACATTTAAAGAAAAAAAACTTTTACTTTTGTCACTTGGGTCATTTTAACTTGGTCATATTGATAGATTGGTCTTACTTCCTCGTGAGAGGCTAGTCATCACGCAGTGCTACTTTAGTTGAAAACTAATGGCTGAATCTGCAAACGAAGACATTGATGAGGTTTTGGAGACAAGTTTGGAGACTTCAAGATGTTAAAAGAGCAGTTTCATACATGACGCCATTTTTGGGTCGAGGCATAAGGTGTGTACATCAGATATCTACGTGGGGTATTTAAAAAGGGCATGTGCGTTTAAGTTGCCTTCATTAGAGGATAATAGTTAAGCTGACACATATCTGACCATCACAGTCCCCCTCTGCAGCGACAGGTTTCTCCTTTCTGTGGAATACATAAAAGTAGTACATAATTACCCATTCTTTAGTAATACATAAAACCCTTTAAAAGGGGAAGTGGGGGTGTGCGTCATTTAGGTTTCTTTCACCTCATTAGTGAATCTTGTGTTCTTAGAACCATTTTGACAGTACGCACATTTCTCAAAAGAGTAGAAACAGTCCTAAGGCCTACACAACGGTCCAAAATGAGTTGGAATGAATTTTCGTTTAGCAGGGTGCTCTTTCTCTGCGTCGAGGAAAAATTGATGCAATGATGCTCCCTGCCTGAAGATGGTGTTTGCAATACATCAGATGCACTCCACTCCACACAGGGGGACAGGAAGAAGAAGACGACGACAAAGAAGATTTCAAAGAACACATCGAAAAAACTGATGAATGTTGAGCAGTTTATACTGTTGGTTGATGATCAATATGACAAAAATGTGGACTATTGAGTGCTATGTGGGTGCCGCCGATTGGTTCTCTTACGTCATCAAAAGAGCTAGCTTTCATTCGTCATTCTCATTGCGAAACACGGATCCGATATGGCACTCTGAAACTCTTTTTTAGTTGGTAGCACTCGTTCGGTCCATTGTGTGATGTCCCGTTGTCGCCCATGGTTTTAGATCGCCCATGCGAAACTTTGAAATTTTTTTTCAGGTCGATGTGTTCAGGCCTTAACTCTAGATTGATGAATCTCTCATTCATATGCCTTTTCTTCTCGTGCAGAGTAATCAGCATGTTGTTTACGTTGTTTACGTTGTTTTTATCAGTCAAAGTTGCAGTAGTTCACACCTCAAAAGTTTGCACTTACTTTTTTCACTTTCACTTTTCTTGCCACTGTATTCATTCATTCATCGTCTTTCCCGCTTGTTTCCTTTCAGGGACACGGGGGTCTGCTGGTGCACAAATCCAGCCCACTTCAGGCGAGAGGCAGAGGTACACCTTGGACATGTCTCCAGCAACACACGCACATTTTTGGAACTGTGGGGGAAGCCAAAGGAAATCAGGCAAGCACAGCATGAACATCCTCCCAGGAAGTTCACCGGAGAGCCTCAAATCTAACTTACTGCTACCCACTGCACCATGCACTATGCCACCCGCCACTTTATCTAAATTACAATGAGATACAGACCTTCCCATTGCCCAAGAAAACCCAATGGAAGAGCAAAACGTTCGTACTGAACTGAAATATTTCAACACTGTGTGCTGGAAAAGAAACATTACTTTGGAAAAAATCTATACTCAACCCATCTCCGGTTAGAAGAAAGAAACAGACATCCAGGAATTTAAGGCTTCCATTTTGGCCCAAGACACATCTCAACATTTAGAGCTTCTAATTCCCCATTTCTCTTTCCCGTTAAAATACACACTGAGGAACTGCTGATTAATTGGCAATTAGTATCTAATGAGCTACAGCTGTGTACAATTACCAATCAGCAACTTCCCAACAATGAAACCCATAATGCACGGCGTGTGTCTTTTGCTTTAAGAATAAATAACGTTACATTCCTTTAGGAAAACTGTCAATCAATTTGTTTAAATGCTGTTCACTCATTAGGAACTATTATAAGCTGATTAGTAACAACAGCAGTGCCAGAACACATTGAAGAAGCCATGGAAATCAAACTAAATCCAGAATCCAAAAATAAATCATCTAACATAGGAATATACGATTTAAATGAAGAGTATATAAAAATATAATGAATATTTGTGGTTATTTAAAAAAAAGTATTATATGCTATCAACGATTAGCAATTCTATACATAAAATCTCACATTAAACAGTGTGCCTAATTAAAAAGTAAGCTCATTTGACGACATGTAATATTGGACTAGTATTAGCACTTTAACAGTTTGACGACCAAACAAATAAAACAACAAAAGTTTCTCGGGTCTTGAACTATTTATCACCCTTCTAATGATATTGAGTAACAAAAAATGAAAAGCACACGTATGGGAGAAAAAAGTGGTCACATGACTGTCATGCTGCATTTTTCATTAAAAACTGATACCTCAACCCATCTGTTCAAAATGAAGACAATGGTGACAACCACAGAGATCACGACAGAGAGAGAGTGTTGCATGCATTATTCCTATTGCCTAATTCTTTTCATCCATGAGAAATCGTTTCCTCTGAGCATGTAAATTAGTATTTGTGTTATCATCTAGCATCACTGTGAAATTAAAGGTCCATTAGCACATTCAGCTGACAGTCAACCATCATAGGAATGCATCAATAATCCATTAATGTGCAGACACAGAGTGACATGCTGTGAATGTGAGCAGAAGGTTAAGTGCTATTCAGTAGGTTGGTTTACCACAGCTGGCCAGCCTTGAAGAACATGTATATACCTTTAATAGTGATGAGGACCCAATTCATCACCACTTTTGGATCCATTTTTGTACCATTTGTGGTAAAAAAGACTCCAATGCTGGGTAGAAGAGGTCAATGTATGGGAAGAAGTATTTGAGAGGTGGATGGGAACAGAGCAAAGGATCCAGGTTCTTGCCAGAATAATACGTTTTACAGTTTTGGCTTCAAAAAGACATGGAAGACATCAGACATACAAAACTCTAATAAACAAAAGTATTAAAGCACCCCTGCCTCAATAGTACAACTGTCTTTAGTCTCGATTTAAGAACACCTAATGGCAAGGTCAGACTGCACAATTTTAGCCTACGAAAAGGTTTCAAATCAGTGCTCCTGTGTACAAGTGTGAATGACAGGAAACACGATCTGAGAGTCGCAGAGTGGTCGTGATGTATTTGCAGGCTAAATATCTGGAGACTCTGAATTATGCAGAGTAAAATTTGTTGCGACTGGAAATAACATCTGTGGTTACTTACAGCCAATGAGGGAGCAGCATCCAGAGCAACAAGAAGTTGGGGAGGAGTTGCACAAGTATAGAAAGAAATACCAAAATGGGGTACTTCTCTGTCTATTTGGACAAAATAAATAAATAAATAAACAACAACAATAATAATAATAATAATAATAATAATAATAATAATAATAAAACTTTCAGTCTTGCATTTTGGTCTACCAAACTCTGAGCTCTGCAAAACTGAGTGCCGAGTTCCAGTTCCAGAGCCTGAATTCTGAAACACAAAAGGCACAGTCACCCCATTAGGAACCCTACAGATTACAAATGTGCTCATTGATTTGCAAATGTAGACTGGTGTGAGAGCATTTACATATTTAAAAACAATAACCAGGAGCTTGTGAATAAGTTTGTTCTCAACTGGAAACCAATAAAGGTTAATCAAAACTGAAGTTATGTGGCATTATCATCTAAAGGTGAACAAAAGGTAAATAGCATTACACCCACCTATATTTATGCACATTTTGGAATATCACATAAAAAATCCTGGATGGAAACGTCAAGAGGTGCATAATTCTGATAACAAGCATTAAAAATTTAGCCCAGGACTGAGTAGGATACACTTTTCATCTGATAAAATAATATGTGCATAAACTACAACGGACATGCATTTATAGAATAAATTGCAATGCAACGCAATGATAAAGTGTTTTTTTTCTGTCAGAACTGGCGCACAATGGGAGGGCATTAATGGATAAACCAATGAACAGATTTCATTGCACAATATCTGTAATGTTGTTTTGGTCATTCTAATATTCCTTAGGCAAAGTACTATCTTGACCGGCTCTCAAAGAGCATGTCAAAGATGGCATGACTGCATTTTATGCAATATTCCAGTTTTGCGCATATATTTAATTTGCATCTTTGGACGAAAACATGGCTTGTGACTTGTTAAAGGGATTACAACAATAATAATACACTATTTGCCTGGTTGCCACTTTACAAATGTAATAAACTCATTATTCTATGGGTTCGTTTGAAGGAAATTTTCAACTAATCAACCCTGGGTTTCCTTAAAACAGCCAGACAAGGGGGAGATGGGGGTTGGTCTCTGTGACATCCATGGGTACATAAACTTGGAGGAAGTGTTATAGAACTTGGTAGGAATTTGGACTTGGACTAAACAATTTGTCTTTTTTTTCTCCTCCATCATAGCCAACAATAATCATGTATTAATAGGATAGCTATCATTTTAAGTAAAATGTAAAGAAAATTGAATGTTGCGAGATCAGTTTCAGTAGCATGTGGCTGGAATAATTATTGAGAATCCTTCACAGGGGTGGCACGGCGGCACTGAATGAATCCTTCACAGCTCTGATTGGCCAACAATTTTGAACAAGCGGAAAAGGTGAAAAGAGGAAATGGTGGCCAATGTACACATTTGAATATGAAGAAAGAAGCAAATGTAGACATATTTCAAGCATTACTTGCTAGTGTTGTTTTATTGGGTCAGATTTGTCTATTGAGTAAAGGTCTGCATTCCATCAGTAATATTCTGGGTTATACAGAGCTTCCAGCAATAAAAGCTATTTCTAATTTAACAAAAGCATTTTGCACGTTTAAAAATGCTCCATCAGCTCACATGTCAGAAAATAATACCCTTTGGTACTTACACAAAAGTACCAAACTGTAACTTTCGAATTTGACCATTTAATTTCCAACAAACACATACACAATGAGTCTTAAAGTCTTAAAACTACGCAGGGCTTCAATATTTTACATCCCAAAATCCGCTCTGTGTCAAACAAGTGGTGGAACGGAACAGAGCGTGAAAACTAACAATGATGTAAGTTACACAACACAGTTATTTTAAAACAAGAGATTTTCCTGTTCTTCCACACTTAAATTCACCACTGGTTCAGTTCAATTGGAAAACCCTGGCCTAAATAGTGATGAAAGCTTGATGGTTTAATTGAGAACATTAGTTTGCTCCTCCTGAAACACGTTAAAAAAACATGAATGAGAATGTTCTGTTGAAAGATTTACTGCCTCCCTGAGATGGAAGCAGTAGATTCTGTACATTTTCTGAATCCAGGCATCTGGTGGGTGCAGGACAAGAGTTTGTCGTAGTATGCTGCTTACACTGGAAATGTTCTGTATGTGAGTATCAAGGCCTCTACATGCTGATTTGATTTGAAGTTTTGATGGGCGTCAATGGGAGCACATCTGACCGAATGAGTGGTGCCAACGAAAAAGATTTTGGCTCTGCCATATTGGATTGGTTTTTCCCAAGGAGAACTACCAAAGAAAGCTGTCTCATTTCATAACTTGAGTAGGACGTAAAAGAGTCACTTGGTGGCGTTCATCCCACATTTTCATAGTCACTGTACAAGGGAAATAGGAGAGAAGAAGAAATAGAAGAAAAAGACAATGATAGAGAAGAAATCATTGATCGAATCATGGATATCAAGTGGTCTATACTGTTGGTAGCTGATCACAGGGGACTTTTGGATAAACACACACAGATTGAATCTATTGTAGTGCAAACGCCATCTTCAGGCAGGGAGCATCATTGCGTCAATACATCGATCCAGTGGAAGAACACCCTGCTGAGAACCCATCAAAAGATTTGTGTGAATCTCTTCGAGGAAGATCAGTCTGGCCGCTGATTTTTTTATCATTTGAAGAGGTCTGAAGAAGTCCAGTGAGAAGACATTGCAGTAATCTACACCAGTGTTTGATCTAAATGTTGAGTTGAATGCTCTCTTAGCAGGCGTCTAATCGTTATGATGTTAAACAAAGCAAATCTGCATGACTAGGCTGTAGCGAGAACTTTGTAGGAAAGACAAGAAGCCTAATTTTCGTTTTTCACCCCCCTAAAACAGGAGCCAAACGTCTTCCTGTTTAGACTAGTGTCTGCAAAAGGAGTGGGGGTAGGGCGGGCATCATGCTATTATGACATCACAGCACCGCACACATAAGATTAGTCTCAAAACTTTGTAGAGCAACAATATGTTAAACACCCAAGTCTGCTCTGTGCCAGACTTCTGTCTGCAAGAGCAGTGGGCGAATGGATCCAAGCATGAAAACAAGCAACACGTGAGTTTGTTGGGTTTGCAGCTGAGCTCTTGACATGCTCAGAAAGAAGAAGCCTGAATCTGGAATTTGTCTGCTCTGTTTTCCAACCCCCTCCGCCTGCAGCTCCAAGAATGTACCTCCACACAGCTGGCCAAACACACAAACAGAAATTCTCTTGGAAAACCGTTTCTCCAATCAAAAGCATTCTTTGGGGATGTGAAATATGCATCATTAAAGTCTACAGCAAATAAAAACATTTGCTTGTGCATGTAAATAAAGATTTCATGTGAATGTGCAGGCATGGAACTATTTTCATGATAACAACACAAACCTGTAATGCTGCATAGTACAAAGTAAAACAAGTTTTAAAAGTTGCACAGAGCTGGTGTGCTCTCTTGTTTGGAATGTACAGCATGTCTGCATTTCATGACTGGGTGGAGCAATCCACAACAGTAGAAGTGGGGGTAGGGATTATCCAGCAGGGGGTGCAGGAAGAGGTCAGTGAGTTTAAGGGATATTTTTAGCAATGCTGGCAACACACGCATCAACAAGAACCTTTAGGAGCAAGAGGAATCTTGTTTCCAAAAGTGCAAATATTTGAGTCTTCACGGGGACTGGGAGATGATTAATAGGGTTCCGAAATAAACATAAACAGGAATCATGATGATAGTTCACACTATGCAGTGCACCATGCACCACCGGGATGCTATTACCTCACATTTAAAGCCAAAGTCACGAGACTAAAGAAGGAAACCATTGTAAGTATGTTCACCAAACTGCACAATGCCTAGTGTGAAATGCCTCAGGTTAGTTTTTGGATTAGACACGGCATACCAAACAACTGGTCAACCAATAAGATTACAGAGGACATGACACAATATCACTTTGAGTGCATCACCTAGTACCCACCGATTCGAAAAGAGATTCCCATGAATCTTCGGATGGCTTCTCAGCAGGGTGATCTTCTTGTGGATCAAGTGTGTCTCACATGGCCAGCAGAGTGAAACCAAATCGCGATGATCCCCCTCATGGTGCTGGTTGCAGAATGATTTTCGGCCAATGCCGAGCTTTAAAAAGCACTTCCTCAGAAATTACATTATTTTCTAAATGTATCCATACGGTGAAAAAAGTTCATAGTTTTTTCTGGTTTATTTATTTTCATGTGGTTCAAGGCAATTTACAATGCCAACAATTAAATTCTGAAAAATCACTGTCAAATTCAAAATCACCTGCATGTGAGAGGGGTGTGCGAGTCAGACTCGAGGCATGTGCACCCTTCAATGGTAGCTTCCAGTCTAGCTCGGAAATTGCCTCATATTAGCCCAATGGCAGTGTCACATCGTCAATATTTTTTTACAGTCTATGGTCTGGGTCGAGGAAATATTTTGGCGTTTTCGCAGATGCACTCCTTGCCAAACAAGAAGGCGATGACCGAGAACAAATCACAGAACACAGAAACAAAATCCTGGATGTTGAGCGGTTTATACTGTTGGTGGCTGATCACAGGAAGCTGTTTGACAAAAATGCTGAGAAAAGAGAGAATTTGTGGCATGTAATTTCTTTCCTGTTTCCTGTGCAAAGCTGCTATGAAAATGTGGAATTTTCCAAGCCACAGAGCGGCTCTTTTATGTCCAACTCACATCATCAAAAGAGCCGGATTCATTGGTTGTTTTCCTTGAGAAAAACAAATCTGATATGGAAGTATGCATTTTTTTTGTTGCCGCCACTTTTTTGGACAGATGTATAAGCTCTCGTTGCCGACTGGTTTTTTTGTTTGTTTATTGTTTTCCCGGCTGTAGCCTTTATTGATTTTTTCGTTTGAACAAAGAGGACAGTGGAGAGTGACAGGAAATTAGGAGGAGAGAGAATAGGGTAGGATGGGAAAGACCTGCGTGGTACCCACTACAACACGCCACAGGACAGCGACCATGGATTTTGATCAAGGTACGTTGTTTCACAAAACTTTGGTGTGTAGATACCCAATTCTGCATCAAGCATACACACAACCTACACTGTAGCCCCTGCGTAGGTGCAAACCCCTGCTCAAGTTACACAAAAATGTGTAACTTCACATAGGTGAAGATGCAAAAGTAAGCTCTGTGATTGGTTGGTTCGGTAGCAGAGAGTTTATGGACTAATGTCATACACATGTGAATGTCTTCTCCTGCGCAAACAGGAGAGTGTTAAGACCTCAACACACCAATCCGAATTTTTTCCTCCGAAGTTTTGTGCGAGAACGTGCCTTGATTGAAAACCATAGCTGCCAACAGGAGCTCACAAATCAGTATTTTCTAATAACATGTAATCTAACAGCATGACATGAACTGCTGATTGTGTACCTAATCAAAGACTTTCACCAGTTTAACTTTAAGAATTCACACATTAAATGCTCAAACAGCCCTAACATTAACACAGATGCTCAAAGCCTGGCAAACATTTAAGCCATCTCAGCAGGCTATGGCTTAGGGTCAGAGGGTAAAGGTGAATGATCAGATGGAGAGTTGCCCACATGAAAAGCAGAGCTACGACAGGTTCACAAAGGTCATCTTCATGAAGGTCAAAGTTCATCTGGGCCAGCCGTGCCTCACCACGTGTCCGGAGCAGGTGGCCTGGCAACTGAACCCACGTGTGGGCAGGGTGAATATCTGGATGTCTAAGCACGAGCTCACCCATACTCAGTTTTGCTGATCTGGATCCAAGTGGGCTGAGATATGCTTGTTCTGTATTGTCTGGGTGAAGAGGCAACCTGGTGTTTTCCCGCTGGATACATAATAGGGGGTGACTGTAATTCTGGTGTCAGAATTGAGCAGATTCTCTTCGATGAAGGGTCACCTTGGATGTATATGTGTTATTTATTGTCAGTGTGGGGGAAATCAGGTAATTTCTTTCCCATAAATACATCCCTCACGTCAGATCTATTTTTTTACAGTCCCTTTCCATGATGCAAAGTACGTTTTTATTTCACTTAGCCAATGGGAAGACCCGATGTAGTAATTATTAATGACTCTTACCTTTAGAAATGTCCTGTTGAGTTGCAAGGCCAGACAGTAGTTTGGAGTTCAGTTTGGGTTGCGGTTGCTTCCGTAGTGAAAAAGTATGGCTTTCCCTGTGATAAGGCCAGTGATGTGGGAATTAAGAAAAAAAAGTACAATTAATATATATTCACAGTAATGTGTAGTTTTATAATTATTTTTCATTTAAATTCACCAATTTGGATGTTTTTCTATTTTCTTAATTTCAGTGCTTAAATCTCACTGCCTGCCTGGCCTCAGCTTGGATTGTGCAGTCAGCTGGTTTTGCTGACTCTCTGATGGTATTAAAGTCTTCAACCACTTGTATTATATGAGCTGAATTTACATAGTTCTGTCTCATGCATTAGCGATGCCTGCGGCGGTGATCCACCTTGGCTAAAGAATAGAAGAATTATTCACGTAGCGACTTTCTTCACAGACTGTGATCCCGTGAGACACAGAGACTATTAAAACTGAAGGAAGAAAAGCAACACTTCCACAAACAAGTTATTGAATTATTGTCATGGACTTCATTTACAAGTAAAGACAAATTGATCATAACGATTATTGTGCTTTTTTGTATTCTGTATGGAAAAAAAATGTTGAAATTAAGTAAAATTTTGAATAACCAACTCTGTTTATATTTATTTATTTTATTTGACTAATAAAATATCAAGAAACAATGCAAACAAGAGAAGTGAACCGAAAAAAAAAAATTAATAATTACATTAACAAACAAAATTATACATTTAAAAAAGAAAAGGCAACATAGACATTCATAGGACTTCATGAGAAGAAATGTTTTTTAGAATATATATTAAACCAAGGAGGAGATTTTGAAAGCTACTCTGTTGGGCTCAAATGTTTGTAAATCTGACTCATCTCACTGATTCACCACCCATGAACCTCACCGCCGGCACTGGACGAAGCTAAACTCTGGCTTTGAGCAGTTGTTTGGTCACCAATGGCTCTCAACGAACTCTGGATTTGGACCAAGCATTTATTTCGTAAGAGTTATCTGGGCATTGCAAATGAATATAAGTGACGCGGTTCCAAATCTGGACGACTTCTATCCCACTATCAATGTGTGCATTTTATCTGCAAAGTTTGGAGGTTTCAAGTCCATATATTTAGCCATAACCATCCAAAGTTCCTGGGTAATCATTTTTAAAAATATGAAAAAGCTATGGAAGAGAACCTGCATCGCTAAACATCAGTATCAGTTTTGTCTCAACAGAACCTTGGAAACTGCTTTTTGACTTATTTTGAAAAAGATTACCCAGGAATGATGCGCTTCCAGGGTGGTGATTGCTAAATATGTGGAATTTTAACCTCCAAACTTTGCCTCAGAAACCTTTGAGAGATCACGTGTCCACAGCATGTTTTTTATGGCACGTTAATGGTTTGGTTCAAGATAAATGTAACCGATTTTTTTTTTTAAAACAGTGACACTTTTCGTAATCATGGAAAATTTGGGGTCTCAAATGTCTATATGGAACTGTGATATTGCCAGTATACTCCGGCATAAAAATAGTGAATATAGATCAAAAACAAGTATTGACTGATGCAAAATGTGTTTAAAAATTCTGATAATTCATATTGTGCAATATTGACAATGATGTGTAGCATCTTCTAGTGTTGTGTGCACACATAAGTGAAGTTGTATATACAATCAGTAACAACTGTGTAATTCTATATTTCTTTGCTGGGAGCAAAAAGTCTGACCCTGATGAAGCTCTGATACTACAACCTCCCAGTGCCACCGACTAAAACAATCAGGTTCAGTGAGGACCTTTTTAGAGCCATTGAAATTTGGATGTTTGCATTGTTTGGCTGTCCACAATCACATTTGCCATATGTGTCAATAATTATTATTATTATTTTTCAAGCTTTAAAGGATCATGCTGCAACTGAAATGAAGCGTTTCAATTATTTTTGCTAAAAAAAAATAATTATTTTTGAATAATATTGCTTTCTATAATATACAATAGCACATTTGTCCAGTGTTAGGAATTGGAAATACAGAATATTTCCCCTTTAAGAAGTTTACACTTAGCGCAACAAAGAGATACTGTTTGTATGGTTTTCTTGCAGTGTGAGATAAAGTGCCCCTGTTTATAACTAGAACAACCATCTGTCTCATGCCATCCAGACACAAGTAAACAGAAACATGGTGCTTTTCACACCTGGTCCAAGCATGCACCTCAAATGAGAACAACTGTCAGTGTTTGCTGGAAATGAACCAGAAGCTTTTCTCTCATCTCAGAATAACCCAGTGTTTACATAATTGTGACAACTGGTGCATTTTTAAATAAACACTAAAATATGTATGAATGCATTTATCAATCCACAAATAAAAAAAAAATACTATGATTTATGTATGTGAAACATGTTTAATAAAAGCTTTTTTTTTTTTTTTCCATTGTTAAGAACGGGAGCCCAATCAAACACCTGCAGATTTTGTGGTCTTAAAATAAAGCAAAATGCAACGTTTAATTTTAGTCTGCTTTACACTTATCTGATTTGTATTTACTGGACGTTAATAATTTGCCTTTGCCCACAGCTGCAGGGGAACAAAATCAATACTTTTGTATTGCAGCATTCACAAAAAGCACAGTTGCGAGTCATGTCTGGTAGAAAACACAGGAGGAAAGAACCACTCTCTGAGATATACAGGCACAGTTTTACAGACAAATTACTTTTATGCATATTTATTTTAGCACATTTGTTTTTAGATTCTCAAAACCACTCAGTGATTGGATAGTTTGTCATGCATATTAACAGCCAGATAACGTTGCATCATCATGTGACCTCTAGGACGTGCAATGGAGTGCAAAACTAATTAGTTGTTAAAACAGTAAACAGTTGAAAATAAAGCAAATGGTTCAGGTAACAATCTTCACAGGACAGAGACCAGTGTATGCATGTTGATAATACATGTTAGAAAATGTTGTGACCCATTGACCATTGGAAGTCTCTGCGAGAATGCCTTTTTGAGCCACATGGACTGCCCGAAACCAATGAAATGTTTCACAGATCTCCTCTGTGAGGCATCTTCCGAAAGACATTAAAGAGAGACGAATCACACAAGACCAGGTAAATGGCACATGCATGTGGATTCCCTTAACTTGCTCAAAAAAGAGTGAATATATGACATGCTCTGAATGTGCAGTTTGTGAGTGTAAGGAACACCGCTGAGTACTTTGTTCGCTTCTGAATACTAGAAAAGCAAAAACTCTAACAGGAAGTTTGTTTTTGTGCAATGATTGAATGCATGAATCATCTCTTTCCCTTTTTTCCATACTCCAAACACAGAGGTTTGGCCTGTCATGGTTAGTGAGTCAGAATTTGGGATTTAATGACGTGCCAAAATGTAAAAATAGAGCACAAGATACTCACACAGTGACCACAGACAGAGTCACTTTTGGCAAGCTTCTCAATAGCCTGTGGTGTCTGTGTCCTTGGAAGACTATGGGACAGAGACACATGTAGCTCGTGCTGCGGGCACCCCCTCTCCAGTCTGACTCCAGAGGGGAAATGTGAGGGAGCCAGACAAGCTTTGATGTTTCGGAAGTTTTTCTTTGGTTTTAAAAATGACCTTGAATGCTCTTTACATCCCCCAATACTGCTAAATGGTTATAGTGGACGCAATTATGCTAAAATTGCACTAATTAACCCTTAGATGTTTTGAGCCTTTTTGAACTTTTTTAATACTTTATAATTTGCTCTAATAATTTTCCTTTAAAACAGTTCTTGTGGCAATGTTTGATATAATATTTTAGTACAACTCCTTTGTTTTTAGAAATATATATATTTTTTAAATTACACAAAAAATAGACTACAAACCTAAAATTGTACAAAAAAAATTAATAATCAGGAGCATAACAAACTGTTTTTATTTTTTATAACAAAATCAAAAGTGTTGAGGCAAAATAAAAATTCTAACAAAAAGGCAAACCTTTCCTAAACTTTATACACGGTTCCAAGCACTTTTTTTCCATTGTGCTATTTTTTTGTGCTAGAACAATCCATATCACAGGTCTTGTACTTTCAAGGCTTATCCTTTTTCACCTCTAGATGGAGCCAATTTGCGGTTTGTTAAATGAAACTGAGACGATTGTGTATTTTCATTTGTTTCATTAATATTTAAATTACATTGTGAATTATATGTCATAGCTCTTGTAATGTTTATTTAAAGCCAAAAATAGGTTTCACCTTTTTGAAACCTACATGTTATATTTGAAATAAAAATTAAACAAAAGTTGTATCGCGTCGTTCCTACTTAATTCAAAACAGCCGCTGTGATTGGCACACACACCGGTGCATTGCTTTTTTCAAAAAGCCATATATTTACTTCACCAACTTAAACTACCATATTTTTAAAGTGAAAAAGTACATAAAACATTAAATAACACTAAAATCTGAATTCTTTTTAAAAAATTTATTGAACTCATTCATATGCAGTTAAAAAACAATATTTCTATGCAATCGTAAAAGGAAATATATATATTTTTTTGCCACAAACAGCTGCAAACACCTCTCTTGGAGATGTTTGGTTGAGTGCTGAAACTTCATGGGGGGATGGAAACGTCTGGACACAGAGGTCATGAGGTTACAGGGTGTCTGAAAAAGTTTTTTTAGTCAGACAGACAGACAGACAGACAGACAGACAGACAGACAGACACACCCACACAAACATTAATGCTCACTCAGTCGCGTAAGATCAAATTACTGCCCCCCTTTTTAGTTACCTCATTTAAACACGTTTACTACAGTTCTGCTGACTTTTCAGCAAGAACACTTCAAACCATCAAACAAAATCTGCTGCACTGTCATGGAGCTAAATTGTGAAAGCAAACCACTATGATCCCACAGAGAAAAACATGAAAAGTTACATCTTTCGGAACTCATGTACTTAAGTGGAACACAGGTCAGAGAATGTTCGAATTGTTGGTTGTGGTAGGTGATCAAGTACTAAATTGATGTGCTAAAATGCAAAGAAACCTTTTGAAGTTGCACACAGGTACGTGTGCAATGATGTGACCCACCTATTGTTTAATAGTGATTTCAAATAAAATGTGTAGATTGCAAAAAAATGTGAAGTCATCTTACACACCCCAAATCAGTACTATCAGCGCTATCTAGAGATAAAAAGAAGAGATAACCCTTGGAAGTACAAGACCTGTAAGATGGATTGTGTTTTTCGAACTTCGAAAAAGAGGACAATGACACAAAAAGTCCTTGGAGGAGTGTATAATGTTTAGGAGAGATTTTGTCTGTTTTTTAGTTTGTCTAATTTTTGTCATCGCCTTACTACTTCTGGTTTTTGTTATAAGACATTAAAACTGTTAGTTCTGTATTTTTGCCGTACAAATGCATAGAATTGTAATTTTGGTACAATTTCAGGGTTGTTATGGAATTACTGTGTGATGTAATGAAAAAAATATTTGTAAAAAATAAAAAAAATAAAAATGCTCAAGAAGGCCCCAGTCTTCTAATCTGGTGGATACACTATAGAAAGAAAATCCGTTGATTTGAATGAGATCACATGTGGCGATGCCAAAGTGAACATCCACACTTATGCGATTCCATATTCCACTGCGATATCATGTGATGGGTCATGTGATGCGATTTGAGCCACCACATTGGCAAGTTTAGGTCTGTGACCTTCATTGATCACTTAATATGAGGCAAATTTACATTGTTTGGACATCAGTATTGCTACAAAGTAGATTTAAGAGCACCCTGTTATAATTTAGCTGACGTATATAGTGAATTTTTGTAAACTGTCACACTGTTTTGTGAGTGGACACAATCACACGCAGTGAAATTCAACCCGGTTCAGGAGTAGTGACTGCCCCATAACGGTTAACTTTTAAAAAACGTACCATAGGAATTTCTGGACCACTTTGTAAGTAGGAAAACTTAACATTTTGCTATAAATACAGATGAAAATGCATGTGTGCATATGTTTTAGAAACGATTATGTAGCTAATGATCCATCAGAGTGAGAAGAGGCTAATTAAAACCCAATGTAGGACCACACTACCAGAACCACCCAGAGCCTTCAAGACATGCACCATGGGTGGTGTGAGGGGCATGCTGCTACCATTCAACAGGCATACAGTGAGGGCAAAGAATTCATTAACTGAAATACTTACTGGTTTGATGTGAGGCCACACACAGCGCAAGGCACATACACTGCCACACAGCGGCCACCATGAGTGTGAGATGGAGAAAGAAGGTGATCAAAGTGCAATGATATCAGAAAGAAAGAGCTGAAGATAAAGCTGGTGCCGTGCCAATGTTTGGGGTTTAAGAGAGCTGGATGTGGACCAGCTTTGTCCTCTTAAACTTCTGGGTACTCTGGAAATGGCAGCTGCAGTCTTGGCCCAGAGCCAGGCCACACGCAGGGGCCGACTGTGCAGGAAAATCCTGTTCCAGAAATTCTAGATCAGCAGGCCATGCCAGCAGACAAGCTACCCTGCAGGACTGGCACAATCGTCCACCACAAAAACTGTGTCTTATTTAATATCAGATGGAACATTTGTAGAAATCTTGGGTCAGTTGCTTCACATGGATAATGTATTGATGATGCATTTTAAAGCAAATGTACATTATTGGGACTTCATTGTTGCCCTACACACAGGGGCCATTTTATTAGGTACACCTGTCCAACTGATCGTTAACCTCAATTTCTAATCTGCCAATCACATGGCAGCAATTCAATCCATCTAGCCATGTAGACCTGGTCAAGATGATCCTAATCGAGCATCAGAATGTGGAAGAAAGGTGACAAGTGACTGCTGATCTACACAACCATCTTTAAGAATTAAAATATCCAGTGAACCTTGAGGCGAACGGGCTACAGCATCAGAAGACCACACCGGGTGCCACTCATGTTTGTTAAGAAAAGCTACAATGCACACGGGCTCACCCAAATTGAACAATAGAAAATTGGGAAAACATTGCCTGGTCTAATGAGTCTCAATTTCTGTTGAGACATTTGGATGGTAGAGTCAGAATTTGGAATCAACAAAATGAAAGCATCGATTCGTTATGCCATCCTGGTGGTGGTGATGTAATGGTGAGGGCAATGTGAAAGTGAGATCATCTCAGACTGGTTTCTTGAACATGACAATGGCATCCACAGTCCCCAAATCTGTAATGTATAATACAGTTTCAGATGAATAATAAATAGATATTATATATATATATATATAATAAAGTATTGCAATAAACTGATATATTTGCTATATTTGATAAGTTGTCTTTGCATTCCCTTTGGCTGCACTACGCACAACTGTGGATCAACTTTGTGCATACAATCAAAAATGCTACAAAAGAATTTACAAAAAGCATATTTGCCGTTGTGTTTTGCACTAACAAGCCACTGTATGGTTACTTCTAAATTCAAGTTCCAAACCAAAAGTTCATCAGTACCTTTAAAAAAAAATCCACTTATTGACCTGAAATTGGCTTTCAATGCCTACAGGATTCAGTCTCCCCTGCAGCATCTTTGATTCATACAGAACTTACAGCAGACGACACTTTGCTTTGATTGAAACCATGCACTCGCAAACCCACAAACACTCCTTTCTTAATGGTGCTGCCAATACGGTCTCAGCCTTGTTTCAGGAATTACATCATCACATTAAATGTTAGTGCTCTGGGATTTTCGACTAAATGGCTGTTTAAGAGTCTGCACATGTGTGTAGAAGTATTAATGCTTTGTGTCTGGGCAAGTGACCTCTGCATTGAATAGACAGACCAAAGAGATCAAGTTACCCCATTTCCCCCCTTTTTGTTCAGCTCTGTCCTTACGATCTCTTCTGGGTGTACGGTTTCTCCAGGCTCCAGACAAAAGCACTAATAGGACCCTTACCCTAGACACCAACAACACAAAGACTCAGACAGAGAGAGAGACAGTGAGTGAGCGAGAGAGAAAGAGAGAGAGAGAGAGAGAGAGAGAGAGAGAGAGAGACTTGACATTTTAGACTTCTTTATTGTAAAATTTCACATTTGCATATTATTATTCAGTTCAGAACTTCCATAAAAGTAACAACATCTTCATATATACAACATTCAACATTTTCACCTCCAAATTTTTCATCAGTTTATAAAGTTAAAATCTATTAAAATCCTAGATTTTACCAGTCTTTTGAAAATTCTAATGGCATCACAGTTTGTGGTTTGTGCAATCTGGTTTTTCCTGCATAAGTATATTGCCATCTTTGCTTGTCCAAGTATGAAATTGATGAATTGGCACTTGTACTTGTGTTTTTTTCACTTAAAATCAGAGATAAAAGAGAAGTGAAGTCTACATTAAAAAAAGATAGAAAATACTTGATAAAAATGAAAATAGTGGCTGTAAGTGGGAACAATTAATTAAAGCATGAAATAAAAGAGTTCACAGCCACTATGCCATGTAACATTCTGAAAGAGAGAGAGAGAGAGAGCGTGAATGTGTGTCTGATACCACATCTTCATTCTAATCAGAAAGAATAGTAGAGTGTTAAAAGATGGAAAGCACTGTGTGTGGATTCACTACCTGTATTCAAAACCTGTTTATGTTTCACCCTCCAGTAATCGATGGCATACTTATTATTGACTACTGACTGACTTTATAACAGGCACCAACAACTGGCTTTTCAAGATGTTCCATGGGGGCCCCTCATCTGTACCCCAACCACCAAGTCCCTAATGACCCTTTAAGAGATATAACAAAGCAAACTCCTCCCATGTGACCTCTGCAGTCCCACGTAAAAGCTGACAAGGTTGTTAGGAAGAAAACAACTCAACTAAACCTAGCAACACGGTACAGAGAAGCAGTAGGGTAACATGAAGCTATACACACATACACAGACGTGCACATACACATACATTATGTTAGATGCGAGAGAAGCATGAGGGCCCAAATTGCATGTTCACAATAAGAATTCTTTATTCACTCAAGGGCAGATAAGCCACAAGGCTAAGTTCACTCAGTAACTCAAGTTCTGTTTGGAGGTAGTAGATAACCGGGGCTAGCAGCCAGGAGCCGTGGAGATCTCACAGAGTCCAACGACCACAGAATCCAGAAGGGAAAGAGAACTCACTCACAGCAGAAAAGCACAGAGATCATGAGACTAGACAGGAATGATCAGGTGAGCAGCGATGATCTCAATGAGGATTGGTAACAGTCAGTCAAAGAGTGAGAGGAGAGCTGGGTATGAGGAGGAAGTTTGATTTGAGATCTTTAATCAAGCTACAGCAGCTGACTGAAATGATGAAGGGAGCACATGATGGAAGGAAGGACACAACACACAGAAAAGAACTTAACTCTTGGATGCATTGAGGGTGGGTTTTGTGAAAGTCACAGATGAGCAATTTGACGAGAATGTCACACGCAGGTACCCAAGATCACTCCTCGGGAACATACCCCTCCCAGCTGATGAGGTACTGGTAGCCTTTACCTCGATGACAGGCCTTGGTAATCGTGACGAACTGAGGGAACAGCTGCCTCCCTTTCCTGGTAAGGTAAGAGGGGAGGCTGATGTCCAAGAGAGCAGGCGAAGGTGGAAAGATCCGTAGCGGTCGATGGAAGGGAGTTCCCACCCAGTAAAAATACTCACACTGGGTGGTAGGGAACTTGGATGCAAAACAACAAAGCAGAAGGTCCTGGTTGGCTCTCTCAGATTGGTCAGTGGTTTTGAGGGTGGAAACCGGATGAGAGTGAGGCGGCCGACAGTAGTTATCGGCACAGCTCCCTCCAAACCTCGATGGTACATTGCGGGCCTCTGTCAGAGACTATATTGGTAAGCAGACCAGATGGACAGCTTCTTATCTTTTCCTTTAAAGCTCTGATCACACGTACCTGGTAATTTAGAAAACTTAATTTTTTGGTGCGATTATGCTGTTCGTCCACTTGTAAATGGAGTATTGTTTTCATGTAACCACACTTACGGTAAAAACAAGGTTTTTGGGGTATTGGAGGTGGAGGTGTCAATCTTGTCACACCCTGTGCTTGCTGTCACTGTTCAGTGTCTTCTTTGTTTGAAAAGACAAGTCTTCTGATTAGCCGATATGATGGGTATAGTCTTCAAAGTATTTTATGGGGAGTTTTAACTTTTTTTGTGTGGAAGTGGTTCTAAAAAAAACTGTTCATGTGGATATGCGCCTTAATTTGTCCTGGTGCTTGTCTCTGCGTTCAACCTGTCTCAGTAGTCAAAAGTTGGGGTAAACCCTAGACAGGTCACCAGTCCATCACAGGGACACACGTATGGTCACATGCCCTCCCAATGACAATGTAAAACACTCACTTAGAACCAAATTCTTGGACTGTGGGAGGAAACCAGAGCACTCAGAGAAAAACCAGGCAAGCACAAAGAGAACATGCATGCCCTTCTAACTGCAAGCCACAGTGCCACCATGCAACCTCACCACACAGTTAGCTTTAGAAAATTGCGCTCATTCATCAGTGGGAAATCCAAATGCAATATGAGGAATGTTCTATTAATAACATCGGAGGCTATATTTACATTGTATATATCATTTGAGCCTTTTATAGCGTATGCCTCTCTGTAGCATTTCAACACACACACCCAGGGCAAACACCCACACAAACATACACTGTACCAACACAGGGAGAAGGGGGTTCTGCATGAGGAGGCGTCTAAATAAAAGCAGTGCATAAGACTCCAGGCACAGTCTGTCTGTGATTAATGATTACAGTATCTCAGGCGGGAGTGTTGGAGACCTCTAAAAGTGCAGAGGTCACTGGACAGAGTTCAATATAATAAAATCCAGCAGAGAAATGCTTGAGGGTTTCTATGTGAGAGTCAATCCGGTGGCTGTTTTGAGGGTAAGGACAAGACTGTGTGCACATTATATGAGCCAAGATGTTTTTAAACCATACTCATGAAAAATACCCCCTCCCCCCTTTCTGGCACTAGCATTAAAGGCAGCACATTGAAACTAAACGACTCATTGTGTGGAGTTATTCCAGGTATTCAGTAGAGATGTGGGTGACTCATAACATTCTAAACCATTTCTCCTGAACACCAGCAGGATTGAATGGAGAACAATTATCAGATACTGCCACGGGTGGCGACACTGCTCAAGATGAACCAAAAATAAAACTAAAATTGAAGAGTCACTCTTTCACTGATCAAAAGGGGAGTCTCTCGGGTGCCCTCACCCCAATTTGTCTATTGGCGTCTGGATTTCCCAGGCCAGAGGCATGGGCTTCATGTGCCGGGCCTGGCGATGGCACCAGAGGTCCAGTGGGGCGGCTCCTGCAGCTCTGGGTAGTGGAACTCTCCTCCAAATACCTGGAACGTGGCTGTCCTCTCTTCAGCCGACTCTGTCGCACAATTTGAGTGTGCGCTCCAGCTAGGCGCAGCTGGTGAAGCTGATTATCCCTGTACCCCATCACAGTATGCTAAAATGTATTTCTAGAGCAAATTTCAAACATATTTGAAACGCTCCACACCCAAGGGTTAATATGGACAGGGATACAGGAATTTTTGCCTTCGGAGGGTGGAATTTGTAATCAAGCTCTATCACTTCCACTTTTTTTTTAAAAAATAAGAAGTGTAATGGTGTCTGAAACGAGGACTATGCTGTTGGTTATTCCACTATTGTGTCTTGTAGCATGCACAGGATTACATGCCCATGTTTAGGATTTTATCACAGAACAGAGGCGCCTGTGTTTGTGCACACACAGTGCTGAATAATAATTTTAAAATGCCATGAATCGACTGCCACCTGTTGGTTTGGTCATTACAGCACTTCAGCATTTTTTGAATGTCTGTGTGGATGAGTTTTTTGAAAGGGACACGTTTGGTCGCTTTTTTTTTTTACACAGTGTGAAAAAAAATCTGGGTATGTGTGGCCATGGCCTTAGATCTGTGCCACACCATCAGATGACAATATTAAGACCTACAGTTTTGCTGTTGTCTCAAGGTTATGAACAAAATAATGTAAACACTGATGGATTTAGTGAACTGACGTGATTTAGTGAACAAATCTCAGAAACCACTGAATAACAAACTTGGCAAAACAAACCTGAAGGGTTCTTCAAGTTCTTACACTCAGATGAAGAATGTGCTTTACCCATGACAAAGATGAAAACTCTCGCCACATAACTCAATTTAGCAAGCGCTGAACAAAGAGCCAGACAAAGAAGCACAATGAGTCTCAGACATGTTTAAGGACACTGTTGGGAAGGGGATCTGTCACCTGAGAAAAGGAGGGAATGTGAGAGGAGAGGGATAAAAGAGATTTCACGCATGTAGTCTGTGTTCTGTAATTCACAAACCTCCAGTCAATCTGCCCTCAACACAGGGACCTCATCTTACAAAGCAACACACACAGTCACGCATGCACGCTATGCAATTTCTCCCCTTTCTGTCTAAAGATTATCATTTTCAGTGCCTTCATCTTTCTCGCTCTCAGATATGTAATAAGAGGAGAAAATAAGCAACCATTGGCCTACCACACACAAAAAAAACAGTGATCAGTCAGGTGGATTTGTCTGTCTATGTGTGTCTGTTTTTTGTCAGTCACAGAGAACACTATTCCTAAGAGCTTGCACTGAAAGACAGCTAAAAATGAACATAGTTTAAGATTTTGTCTCTTAAACTGTCACTTCATTTCATCTTCACACACCAGCACATCCTTCCTCACATAACTGATAATTGCCATCTGGTCTCACCTGTGTACCGCTTCTCTTTCTGTTCTCTCTTCCTGTCATGAGCTCTTGCCCATTCTCTCTTGCCATCGCTTCCTCTGTCTAAGAGGAGAGAAACGGTATGTACTTCTGCTTTTCAATAAATAGAGAGAAAGCATTCAGCTTTGTCTATTTGTACACATGTTTACATACACAAAACAGTTGTCCTCATTAGTTTACATTTTTTGATTTCTTAGCCATTTTCTCTATTCATAGTTAGAGGTTTTGAGAAACCATTTATTGTAAAATAACTGTTTAAATTATAATGACCACAGAAAAGTTCATATTTTCTGTTCCCCCCATTTAACATCAATTACATCAGTGACCCACCTTCATGTTTCACAGTTCATCATAGGCCTTGTTGACTTCTTTCCAAATGTTATTGCTGTGTCCAAAAAGTTTTGCTTCATCGCTCCAAATAACTTTGTTCCAGAGGTCTCTGATGCTCTGTTTGGCATATTGTGAGCTGTCTATTTTGTGGCATTTACAAGTCCTTCACAAAATTAGCATATTGTGATAAAGTTCGTTTTTTTTAATGTACTGATAAACATTAGACTTTCATATATTTCAGATTCATTTACACACAACTGAAGAAGTTCAAGCCTTTTATTGTTTTAAAATTGATGATTTTGGCATACAGCTCATGAAAACCCAAAAATCTAAAAAATTTTGCAAATCATGAAAAGGTTCTCTAAACGAGCTATTAACTGTTGGACTTTCGAGGGTCCAATGCGTGTTCAAAAGGATTTTAGGAGACAGATGCTGTTGGATTTTTTATATTATTTGTGGTCAAAACCCCCTTATTCCATTGCGTGTTCAAGAACCGAAGAGGAGAAAGTGTATTAATAAAAAGGTAGATTTAATAAGTATTATTGCGAGAGAAAAACAACAATCAACACGGTGCACCGGAGAATCTTTCAAGTCCGTTCATAGGATGATTCTGATTCTTGTCCGTCCGTTCTCAGCTTAAGTATCACAGTTCACAGTTCAGTTTCACTTTCCGCCCCCTGACACATTTTCTTTGAAACAAAACTAGAATATTCTGGAAGAATATCCTTATCTCTTTCTGCCTGGGAAGAAAAGGGAGTCAAAGTAGTCTATCTCTTCTCCAAAGCCATGTATAATAAAACCATTCAATCTCGTTATAGTGAGACCTGACTTTACAAGACATCATAGAAAGTTAATTAAATTTCCCACATAACCTAATCATCTGAATCAACTAATTACTCCCAGCTTGGTTAATTTCCCAAAACCGCAATCATGGGTAAGACTGCTGACCTGACTGCTGTCCAGAAGCCCATCATTGACACCTTCAAGAAAGAGGGTAAGAAAGAAAACACATAAAGAAATTTCTGAATGAATCGGCTGTTCCCAGAGTGCTGTATCGAGGCACCTCAGTGGGAACAAGAAGTGTGGCAGAGAGTGCTGCACAACTATAAGAGGTGACCTGACCCTGAGGAAGATTGATGGAGAAGGACCGATTCCAGACATTGGGGGACCTGTGGAGGCAGTGGACTGAGTCTGGAGTAGGGACATCCAGAGCCACCGTGTACAGGCGTGTGCAGGAAATGGGCTACAGGTGCCGCATTCCCCAGGGCAAACCACTTTTGAACCAGAAACAGCAGCAGAAGCTCCTGACCTGGGCTACAGAGAAGCAGCACTGGACTGTTGTTACAATTTTGCACGTCATTCGGAAATCAAGGTGCCAGAGTCTGGAGGAAGACTGGGGAGAGGAAATGCCAAAATGCCTGAAATCCAGTGTCAAGTACCCACAGTCAGTGATGGTCTGGGGTGCCATGCCAGCTGCTGCTGTTGGTCGACTGTGTTTTATCAAGGGCAGAGTCAATGCAGCTAGCTATCAGGAGATTTTGGAGCACTTCATCCTTCCATCTGCTGAAAAGCATTATGGAGATGAAGATTTCAGCACGACCTGGCACCTGCTCACAGTGCCAAAACCACTGGTAAATGGTTTACTGACCATGGTGTTACTGTGCTCCATTGGCCTGCCAACTCTCCTGACCTGAACCCCATAGAGAATCTGTTGGATATTGGGTAGAGAAAGTTGAGAGACGCAAGACCCAACACTCTGGAGGAGCTTAAGGCCGCTATCGAAGCATCCTGGGCCTCCATAACACCTCAGCAGTGCCACAGGCTGATTGCCTCCATGCCACGCCGCATTGAAGCAGTTATTTCTGCAAACGAATTACCCACCAAGTATTGAGTGCATAACTGAACTTAATTATTTGAAGGTTGAGTTTTTTTGTATTAAAACACTTTTCTTTTATTGGTCGGATACAATATGCAAATATTTTGAGAATTTTGGGTTTTCATGTGGTGTATACCAAAATCATCAATATTAAAACAATAAAAGGCTTGAACTACTTCAGTTGTGTGTAAATTAATCTGAAATAAATGAAAGTCTAATGTTTATCAGAGCATTTCAGAAAATAATGAACTTTATCACAATATGCTAATTTTTTTAGAAGGACCTGTGTATCGAAATTGGCTTCCTTTTGGCAACTCTGGCACGCAACCAATTTTTCTTCAAGTGTCTGCTTATTGTGCTCCTTGAAAAAGCCACGGCACATTTTTTCAGAGAGCCATGCATTTGAGCTGAAGGTATTTGTAGGATTTTTTTTTTTTTTGGATCCCTTACAATTTTTCTGGCATTTGTGTCAGAATTGTTTGTTGGAGATCAGAATAATGTGGTTAAATCTCTGGAAATTTGATGCTTTATGGTAAAATTCAATTAATGACACAACATTCTGTACCCTCTTCTCATAATGAATAGACACACCTCTTACTGCTGATTGGTATGTTACATATGCGCCACTGAATGAATCCCTCCAGAGTCACATCAAAGATTTGTTCAAAATAAACAAATCGTTCAAGAACGAACCATCAGTACACCCCACCTTTAAGTGAACCCAGCAACTTTTGTCACGTTTGCTAATTTTTCAATCAGTTCAAGTGGGATTGATTCTATGAAAAACCCCAATCATTGCTAATGGGAAGCTATGAATAGCAATGAATGGCTTATCTGTATATGGATGAGCAACCTACAGCCATAGGACTTTGCCTGAGAAAAGTGCTGAGCTCTGTTATGTAACCTGATCTGCCATAGTGCTCAGAAGAACTCACTGACCCAGAGCACTGCAATGATTTCATTCAGTCCACAGCTAATGTCTTTGCTGCCTCCTGCACTAAACAACCACAGCAATCAGTCTTCTGCATGCAACGCATCTTCATCTTCCACCAGCCGTTTCCTGGGAGAACTAGAAATCAAGAAAAACAGAGAGGGGGGTGAATCAGTAATAAGATACATGCATTAGTGCTTACACAGCTGGATCTGTGCCAGAGGAGATGGTGAGAGGGGGATGAGGCAGAGACAAGAAGAGGAGTTGAGTACTTTGATCTAATCTACTGTATCTCATCAACACTCTCCACTTCAAGCTTTTACACTCCTCCATTGGAGGATCAACAGAACACACAGAGGATTATGATAATATGTGTGTATTTTTGATGGAAAAAGAGAGGCTGGAACGTCTAAAAAATGGATTAATTGGTGGAAGCTCTTTAGTGAGCGACTGGATGAGAAAAAAACTACAGCAACCTGGAGAACAACATTAGAAAAGTCAATATCTAAGAGATTTTGTAGTTAATATTAAACTCTTGCATTGAGCATCATGTGAAAACACTTGCTGTGTGACAAATTGAGCACAATTTATGAATCTGTTTGTTTTGAAAATGAGATGGTGTACAAAAAGTTACCTATAATCCCCTCTTGAGAAAACGCCCACAGTGACATCACAAGTGGGTCAGGCTGATCTAATTTAGGAGCACTTTGGGTCAGCAGATAATACTCTTCAATAACTACATCTGGGCTTTGTCTGGGGTGCTCTGGTTAAGGTTTTCTTTTCCACCAACTTGTTTTTAACGATATGGCTTTTGGGAGCTTTTCTACCACATTCTGTACCCTTAGGTGTTATGTACCCATATGAACAAGGTTCTGAAAGTAGGTCAAGTCAAACCAGGGTGATACTATTCTCTGATTGGAAAGGGAAGTGTGACGGCTCTTCCTGTTGATTGCAGACTGGTAAACCATGTAAACTGGGGTGGGGGGGGGGTGGGGGGTGGGGTGGAGGGATCTCATATATTCGACTAGGCTTCTTCATGGCATGGGCATAGCGAAGAAGCCTGATTGGCTCAAGATTGAAACCTGTTAAATACAACCAATGTCTAGTACAAAGAAAATTAAACACCTTCAGTTTTCCTAATAGTAAAATCAAAGTAATATACCATAAAAACGTTATTGAGCCTAGAGCAGGGCGATTACTCTGATGAATTATTTAAAGTTTCTATATTGGCATGTTCCGATGAGCTTCAGAGAGGCACAGATTCTTCAGATGTGTGGAAATGGTTGGGGTTTGCATCATCAGACATTGAACAAGCCAGAAGATGGCATCTAGTCGTTCATACGATGTAATTCCAACAGTTCCGAGTTTCCAATGGATGAGGGTCTGTACCAGCTTCTGGAGTCTCTGGTGGGTAATGTGCAAAACTCTGTCACTCATTTGTTGATAAACAGCATGCGTAATGGCGGCTGATACTAGGATTATGTTGCTGTTTATTCCGCTATTGTGGCTTGCAGCATACATAGGAATACATGCGCATGTTTGATCACCGAAGAGAGGTGCCTGTGTTTATGCACACACAGTGCTAAATAATAATTTGCAAAACGCCATTGAATCACCTGCAGTCATTACAGCATTTCAGGGGTTTTTGAGTGTCTATGTGGATGTGTTTTTTTCTTCTTCTGAAAACGGATCTGTGTGGACATGAGTCAATGGCAAAGTCAGTGTTGATTTTCTTTTTTTAATCACACTTACTGTAGGCCAATCACAAAGTTGTACTAGTTGAGATTGATTCAGCTCCGTTATAGAACCTTGATATGAACACAAAGAGGAAGTATGGCTACATGTCTCATCCAATGAGAATAAAAAAACAAGCATGTGCTTTAATAAAAACAAACACAAATACCACAAGTAAAATAACTGGCACACAGCATCACTCACAGGAAAGAGCAGCATGAAATATTCAACATGTGCTCTGTTCCCCCTGCACGTGTAGAAGTGCAAAGAGAGAGTGAGAGACAGGAAGGAGGAATCAGGAGGGGGAGATGGAGTCAATGAGTGCAAAGGGAGAGCAAGAGTGAGAGAGAAAAACTCAGATGACTCTTTTTCCAAGCAACTCCCCCTAGCAACAGGCCTCGTTTAGACAGTGCCCTATTGGCCGGCTGACAGCCTGTATCCAAAACCCATGCAGGATAATCAGCCAATAAGATGTGGTAGTGGGCTCTAGCTGTTGGGAGAGCAAAGCTCTTTAGATTCCACGCTGAACATGGCAACAGAAGCATGGCCGTGACTTAAAGATGCAAGAGCACACAGGAAGCAAAACAGAGGGCAGTGACACACGGAAAACAACAAATCTGAGATTTAAAACATTGTGAATATGTTTACTTAACTTTGTTCACAAAATGTCAAATAAATAATTAATAGCAAAAATCAAACAACAGCTTTTCTCAAAACCAACGTTGTTTTCTGTGTCAAAGCCCAATTGGAATGGGACTAGTTTTGGAAACGAGGTAAGTTTTTTTTAGAATCATTTCAGATGATCTCTGTGATTTAATTAATGGATTTTGATGGACTAACACGACAGAGTCCGCTATGGAGATACAGTGGTACCCCCAGATATGAAATTAATCCGTTCCAGGGTGACGTTCGTATCTCAAACATTTCGTATCTCGAAGCAAGTTTTACATGTACGCCTAATACGTCAAACGGCTTTCAGAACCAACCGTATAAGTAGATCTGTAACGTTTCTTCAATCCTTAAATCTGCACATTGTTAATGAAATAAATGCTAATAAAACAGAATAATACGTAAACAAATGTGAAACCTTACCTTGAGTGAAGCAATGTGTCAGAGGAGGTGGAACGGATGGAAGAAAAAATTACGGCACCACGTATGGAAGTTAACTTTCTCAAGATATTTCACGAATTACTAACACAAACACGGCTTCAAGCACGAGCGCAGACAGATGGAGAGACACTTCTGAGAACGCGTGACTGGGTTTCTCTAGCTTGTGCTACAGAACAGCACTTTCCACGTTATAAACATTATTTCTTTTACGACACCTTGACTCTAACATTTGTTATAGTACATTATTAGTAATCTATACATAATGTTTCCCTTGATTTAAAACTGACTTAAAGTGTTTTAAAGCGTATCAGCCCCTTTTTGCAATGGGAGATAGGAGCGCCAGGACACGGAAGCGCAGCACGACATTAGACTAAACAAGCAGATAATAGAGTAGAACTGTTGGTGTTTCTTCCTATCTCGAAGCAAAAAATTTCCAGTGAGACCTTTCAATATATCGAACATTTCGTAACTCGAAGCTTTCAAATCTCGGGGTACCTCTGTACGTGTCTGAGTTTTAGTTGAAATCGTTGCACAAAACCGTTTAAGGATTCTAAATGACAAACTGCCATTAAACACAATTTGATCTAATGTATTTTAAATTTTAAGCACATTAAAACATAGACCGTAATTGTTACTTTTTTATTGTTTTTACATGATTTAAACATTAAAATACTGGTAAAGAAAACCGTATATGCATATTTTAACCTGCTGGTTTTATATAAAGCTTCTCCTTGTGTTAATTTACATCATATTGACTTTATGCAATTGAGTCTCGCACCAAACTTGTATAAGAGTAGAAATTCTTTATTAGTTTATGAGATTTGCCTCTTACTGTAGATTAATTTATTTATTTTAAATTTGTATTCATTACGTAGTATCTACATTCATTATTGTAGCGCAGGATGAAATACTACCGACAGAAAATATTGTAAACATTTTGTACAAGGATTAGATTTGGTCAGTACTTTGTGGTTGTTTGTTTCTTCTGTCTCTAATCAATCCACTCACTGAGGCCATGTCCACAATTACAATTTTTTTTTAACGAGAACATGTTTTTTTCTTACACAGTGCACATAAAAAACTTGTGTCTACACGTGTCCATAAAAAATAAAAAAAAAACGCTTCGCCATTGACACTCAAACTCCCAAAAAACACTGTGATGACCCAACGGGTAGCAGTTCATTCATGGTGTGAGGAAAAACACAAGCATTTCTGTTCAGTTATCAAATGGAAAACATCTTGTACATGCGGTAAGCCACAAACAGCTATTAATCTGTCTGTTGTCAACACAGCAGTGACGGCAACGACAAACTCCACCCCCAGACAGAAAATACTCTGGTTATCCTGTACGCATGGACCCAGGATGCGGATCAAATCAAATATGATTCACCTTGGCCAGCATTTAAAAAATGCTCGGTTACATGAACACAGTGATGCGGTTACTTGTGGACGGACAGCGTAACTGCGCAGAAAAATCCCCGTTTTCAAAATAACCAGGTACATGTGCGCAGGGCCTCTATCACCACCACAACCAAGTCTAATCTCTGCATTTCACTCCTCACCAAACAGTGTCCAGGTGTCATCATCTCTTCACCGGGATCTGCCGGTGCCTACCTCCAGCACACATTTGCAGAGAGGTAGGGGTACACCCTGGAATAATATAAATGATGAGCAAATGATAAGCACATGGACAGCTTCCCGGATTGGGGGGGGGGGGGGGCACCTGTAACCCATCACTAACTCCCCACTACTGCGTGTCCTTGTGGCTTGACTGGTCTGTTGCTGTAAAGTGTCTACATTGGGTTAGCAAACTGTCAGGGTGTTCGTGAGAAGGCCGATCTCCTCAGTTGTCAGATCTACAGTTCACACACCCAGACTCCCCATGATAGCATCTGGCCTTCTTGGATCACTGCGTCTTTTCTGGGTTCAAACAAATCTTCATCAGCTCCTTTGAACTACTCGAGTCGTCATCTCCATGGTCTTCATGGTTTCTCCAGTTCCTGGCACTTCTTCTCTGTTTACTCCAAAAGGGACAATACAAAGCTGAGTTTTATTCCCCTTAAGGGGCATCACTATTGTTAAAATAACTTGTAAATATTTTCCTGTGTTCCATTCAAACACAAACACACATCAATGAATATTACAAAGCCACGAATGTGTCAACTTAATTAGAAAAAAAACTAAATTAGAAGACAAAAAAAGTTATAGACAATATCATGACCCAAGAGGTGACAGCATTGGTTTAAACCAAGTTTCTAACAGGGGTTTTGATTTTATTCGAAAGCCTCTTAGTCTCATGGATGCTTAACAGCTCAGAATGTTATCAACATTGCAGGATTGTTGCATCATAAACAAAGTAATCCTCAAAAACAACAAACTCTTAAACCAACACAACCAATCAAAGCTAACTGAGGGTATCATTGGAGCGAATCCCCCAACCAGACACAGACAAAACAAACGCACATGAAATGTTGAAGACAGTGTGTGGGATGGTCTTTAGCAGAGAACAAAGAAAGCATGACAGTTTCTTTTAAGGTTTTAAGAAGCATAATCCTGTTACAGGCTCTTATCAGAAGAAACACGCAAAGAAGCAGAAAAGCAGACAGTTATACGGTGTAAAGAACAGGCATTCACGCAGAAACATCTTGCAATTGCTCCTGAGCTCTTTGTTCTCGCGGAGAGCCTGTCTCAATATTTCTTCGGTTAGGGAAATACAGAACAAAGCGACAGTAGAACTGACTCTCACCAACCAGTAGCTCAAGTGGCACTTCTGTCACCATTCAAATAATATTTAACAAGGTTAAAGTTTCTGCCATAAGTGCCTCATGAGCTATGTATAGTTGGTGTACCTTTACACTAATAGTTTAAATTAATTACACATTGAACTACATCATTTTGTTGAGATATTAGGCCACTTGATGATTATGATTAAACCACACTATAGTTTTTGCACATTCATTTCTCCATTTGTATTTCTATATATCTCCATAAATAAGAGGAATAAACAAAGCAACTTCATCCAAACAATGAAGCAAATGTGGAGCTCTTGATTTCATGAGGAATGGAACATTTATTAAAGTAATTCAGCTTTAATTTAATTGATTCTATATTTTTCCAAAATGGTTTAACCAGTCTGTCCAGTAAACCAGAGGCACAGTTGTTTGAAAGCAGGGAGAAGTAACGCAATCAATAAAGTTTGATTGTGAAAAAATAGGGGCTTGTTGAAAAATGTTGTTTTTCTAATATAATGAAATACCTTTTAAATCAAGGCTATAAGCCCAAGAGGTAAATGACCTCTGATGTAGTTATGTGTCGTTTGCAAACAGCCGGCTCTAAGAGCCAATTCTTAATAGTGAACGAGAACAGCCGAGTACCCTCGTGGAGAGCTGAATCTTTTGCCGCAAGTAGGGCCGGGGTTCATTTGGGAACATCATGCGACTAATTACTATTGCGTGAAAGAAGGAAAGGTGGTTCCGGCAAGGTTCACAGAGCAGAGAGAGGCTGGGGAGCAGTAAATGCAAGTTCTTTGAGTTCATAATTGAAAAAAATTTAGAGAAAATGAAAAAGAAGCAGCGACTGGCTGTATTTCCATGATGTTTCCATGAACACTTTTCCCTTTATTTGGGTTATTTTGTTTTGCTGTGGTTGTGTTCAATTGTTCAATTAAAGTTTTATTAAAATGTTAAATAATAGTAACTGTGTATTTTTTAAATGAACAGTAAGGAATAAAAAGTTGCACATCATTAGAAAAAACCCCCACTCACAATTGATAAATTGGGATAGAATAGAAGGCTCTAAGTGATACTAAATAAAGAGCCATTTGGGAGCAGACTCTTTTAAGGGAGCCGAGCCAAAAAAGCCAAATCTCTGAAAAGAGCCGAACTTCCAATCACTACTTTGACATGATGTGGGTCTGTTTAAAAATAAAATTAATCTTAGAGCCAGATTTTCATAGTTAAATGCAAGTTTTGTATAATTTGGATCAGTAAGAAATGATCCTGATAATTTTTCACACATTCACAAAATGTTTTGGCCATGTCTTAGGGGGTGGAGTGCCCTTCCTATTTGCTGGTAGGGGAAACACTGAAAGGTGTACTGCCCTTTAACAAAAACTTGAATAATTATTGATCTATATGTGTCGACATTTGACAGTGACGTGATCATCAGAAGCTTGTATTTGACAAAGATAAACTCCTTTCTACATTATGAGCACTGGGCGTATGTGTCAGAAATGTCTGATCTGTGAGTTTAGAAAGAGATAGAAATATATTTTACTATACACTAACTGTCTTGTCTAACTTTGGATCAATAATATGTTTCTTATAATCAACAAAAACACTGCAGGTGTATAAAGTACAAGAGCTTCTAGTCCTGTGTTAACATCTACACATGAAAGGGATGTACGCTCAAAGCCCTGATTTCTATGGCAACAGAGTTTTAACGTGTGCCTAAAGAAGAAAATGTCTGTTTTTGTTTATATTATTAAACACTGGTGTAGACAAAAATTAACCTTTTTGGACATTTTTTACTACAACCCCAGCTTATTTTTCTTTTAACAAACATTTTGTTTTTCATTAAATTACACAATAATTCCACAACAATCCAGAAATACAAAAAAGTATGAGTATTAAATTTGGTCAGTTTTCCACTGCAATAAATAAATAAATAAATAAATAAAAAATAAGGAACAGTTTGTTATGTTTTATAACAAAAATCAAAAGTGTTATGACAAAATAAAAATTCAAAAGTAAAGATAAGGTCAAACAGTGCAAAAATGTATAAAAAATCCAAACCTTTCTTAAACAAAATACACTGTTCCAAGCACTTTTTGTTCCATTGTGCTTTTTTGTGCCAGAATTTTAATAAACACAAGCCATATCACAGGTATTGTACTTCAAACGGTTATCCTTTCTTTTCATCACTAGATGGCACTGATCTCACATCTGGATTGATTGATTGCTTCTGTGGACAGGTGTCTTTTATACAGGTAGCAAGCTGAGAGGGCTGCCAATGTCAGCTCGTTACCTTTATAAGATCCACCCGGAAGCTAGAGATCTTGCTGATGGATAGAGGATCAAAAACTTATTCCTCACTGGAATCTGTGTAAGAAGTTTGTTGTGAAGAACTCACTTTAATTTCAAACAGAATTTCATTGCATTTATGGTATCAAAACTGCTTTTGAGTAATGTACAAACTTTAAATGTACATTTTGACATTTCACTATTGTTTTCTTTTTGGCTCATTTTGTTCTAGGACATGACAGACTGACATGCTGATTAGGAACAGAACATCAGCATGAGTCTAAGCTCAAACCATCCGCCAATGACTCGCACTTGAATGAGTCAAATAACAAGCAACAAACACGAGTCTAAAAGGAATCTTGTTCTCAAGATTACTGACCATGTGTAGTCACAGTTCTTCCAACCTGGGATTCGTGTCGGAGGCCAAATCACGAGCCTTGAATTCACATTTCAGCCTCCCACATCCCACATACAAACACGGCATTAAGTGACTTATCATAATGACGCAGATCTGTGACATGATCCATGCTGTTCAGTTGTTTAGCCTTAGAGACTAATGAGAGGTTAAAGTGTTCTTACAATGATTTAGTTTACCACCTCCAGTGCAAGCAAAACATAGCCATCTTCAGAGCTCTGAACAAGGTAGAAACAAACACATTTTTCATTTTTGAACACAAAGGCTGAATTGAAATTCCTTTAGACTGGCTAGTAATGCATTCTTTTTGTGCATAATTGTCATTATTTGCCTGCCATGAACAGTTAATCTCTGTAGTCCAATAAAATGGTCCAAGTAAGAGACATAAGTTTCAGTTTAAAACACACCTACATAGAAAATTTTTTAGAAGTTTCTAGTAGAAAAAGTCAATATCTTCCTCATGAAAAAAATGGCTATTTTCAGGAGACTATGACTTGGCCCTGTGGTGTAGTGGACGGTGCGGAGGATATGTATGTGCACTTGTGCCGAGTCCCGAACCCATTGTCATTTTTTCCCACTATTTCTTCCTATCGCCATACTGTCCTGTCAGTTTTAGCTAAAAAAGCTAAAACTATAGCTATTTTATTAGGGTATTTTTTTAGCTACCCTTTGGAAATAAGTGTTTGATAAAAACATAAATGACAAATGAAACGGGTGTTCGGCAAAACTGATGACAGCCAAACTAGTTTCGGGAGGAAGCAAGATAAAAATCTGATCGCCAACGCACTGATAATGAAAATAGAGTCGGGACGTTAAATAACCGCCCGGCTGCAGTTACACTCTAACTGGCGCCCACGCTCTATTTATAGTTGCAGTGAGCTTCAGTCTATTGACAATTTAGAAAAAGCACCACACCTCCATCCGCTCTGGTTAGAAGTGTAGTAAACTAGTAAAATATTCCTTGTCTCCCACTGCTCTATTGACATCTAACACGTGTCTTACTTCAAAGAATGTCAACGAAACTTTCCCCTGGACTTCCTTCCTTGGTCACATGCACAACTGTGGCCTAAGTTGGCTGCACAGCTAGCATCCGACACTATCAGCCATCTTTATCCAGGGTATTGCCACCAGCTTCTTATAGAATGGTGGACTGTTCAGGGGTGTTGGACACACCATCTTTGAGGAAGAAATGTAGCCAGAATCCTGAGTGATCACTTAAATGTTTAACAGTGAAACTAAGATAATTTATATACACACAACCTGAAGGGAACTCAAGGCATTGGGACTGAACAGCTGTGTAGAGTCTACAAGAGACTAACTGGAAAAAGCTTAATGCTAGGGACCATTAAGATCGGACTCTGGAGGACTGGAAGAAGGTCATGTGGTCTGATGAGTCCAGATTTACCCTGTTCCAGAGTGATGGGGTAAGAAGAGAGTCAGAAGAAGTGCCTACTGTACAAGCCACTGGGGGCAGTGCTATGTTCTGGGGTTACTGTAGTTGGTCAGGTCTAGGTTCAGCAACAGTATGTGCTCAGGAATATTCCAAGATGAAAAGCCCAGATTCCTCAGACTCAAATTGTGAAAGAGTGGTTCATGGAGCAGGAGACATCATTTTCACACATGGATTGGCCACCACAGAGTCCAGACCTTAACCCCATTGAGAATCTTTGGGATGGGCTGGAGACGGTCAGACCATCATCAGTGCAAGATCTTGGTGAAAAACAAATGCCACAGCGAATGTGTGCCATAGTCAAAGCAGGACCAACAAAGAAGTAGAGTGAATTACATTTTTCAGTTTACTGTAAACCTTTGAATGCATAACCATAGACTACATCAAATAACATAATCAAAATTATATAATAATTATAATAATAATAATAATCATAATGCAAATATGCTGTTTCTTGTTACGGTAGAATGAAGCAGAGAGAAGAAAAGACAGACAAGGGGCGAAAGCGATAAAGGGCAAGAGCTGGACAGCTCATGATTGATATCTCTGGCTGCAGCAGCATCTGGGTAATGTCTGTTGGTGCCGGGGTTAAGCAGGGGACATGTGCATGTGTGTATGATAAGTGTGTGTTTTTCGTGCAGCATTCACTCTTGCTCTTTGCTTCTGGAGCTCAGTTCAACTTGGCAGTGCTCGTGATAAAGCATCAGAGTGAATTGCTGCAGTGCGTTTCTACGTGCAGCGGGCAATCGTTCCTATGTATCCTGAGAGCTCTCTCTGTCTGTCTGTCTGTCTGTCTGTCTGTCTGTCTTTCTCCCCATCAGGGCCTCTTCAATACAAAGACCTGGAACACAAAGAGCTGAGAGTGCTGACTGCCTGTGGGGTGGGTGGGGTGAAAGCTCCTTTCATTTGGGAGGTGGAGAAGAAGGTTTTGATGTATGTACATCCCTGCATATCACATTCAAGAGAATGTGGTGCAGAGAGTTCATCCTGGAATGAAAATAACCATTGAACTTGGACTTGTGTTGGTTAAATCTTGCTCCACCCTCACCCAAGTGGACTTCTAAGCATGTGACTTTTAACATGTCACTTGATTGGCACTGTCGTACTATTGGATAGCACAAGACACGTGACATTCACTCTTTTTTTTACACTCTTTTATACTTTGTTAAATTTCACTCACTGTCTGTCTTTCTGCTGTAGCACAAATGCGTTAACAATAGAATAGGGATACAAACAACTAATACTACATTCCACAATTTGTTTAAAGTTATAATTAATTTGACAAAAGATTCATAAGAGGACCTCAATCACCATAGCATCCTCTGCAGGTCTTCAATGAACTACAATCACAAAACAGTATTATTCTAAGCAGAAATTAATATGTGAGTATGTAATAATTATCCACGATACCACAGGTATTGACAATTTAAAAAGGTTTTATAAAGTACAATTTATAAAGTACAATATTTATTTTCTCTTAACAGTTGTTTATTTTAATATTTAGGACCACACAAGGAACACGTTCATATTATTATAGAAGTCAACCACACGATTGATTAAGGGAAATGACTACCGAACAATATTATGAACATTTACTTTAAACCGTACACAAGTTTGCTGTCCACACTGTGCTTCAGGAACGGATGAAGTGACGTGTCGTGTGCCATCCAATAGAGGGCCAGTCAGAGTGGTCCAATAGTAGGACAGTGCCAGTTGAAGTGTGCCAGTGAAAGCCTGCAGCCAGACCCTCTTGGAAAACGCTGGTGGACCATCTCAAATTAGCTAACAACTAGTCTCAGCTTCAGACGTCACAGCCACAAATTGTTGGCTAAAAATCTGATGCTCTTTGTAGATACTTTTGAAACACTTCAAGAATCTTGAACTCGCATTCTGATTGCTTCCTGGATTTCCAAGAGAAGCGAGTGTCATGTTTTTCATTCTGCTGGGAAAAGAAGTGCAGCCGTACGGCAGAGAGAACATCTATTGTGTGAACAGCTGATTTAACACGAGAATTGTACCAGAGACACTTTCAAGAAGAAACCGTTAGATATGGTGGAAGAGAAGCTGGGTAACTTGTTTATTCTCAACATATGTCTGAAATGGCGAGACCAGTGATCAGTCCCACTATATAACCAAAAAATTAGTAAAAATATGAATGATGTGACTCCAGCATCAATAGCCATGTACAGGTGTTCAAATCCAGCTGTTTTCACAATTCAAGAGTTTGCCTCCAAGCCTTATGGATAAACATTTATCCTTAGGACAATCTCTCAATTTCTTGCGGGTCCAGTGTTAAACACACAGCCAGTAGCATTTAACCCTGGGGTCAGACATGCTCTCTTTGTCCCTCGTCCCCACAGGCTCTTCTGCACATGTGTTCTTCTGCTCTCAAGCTTAGCTGGGCCTCAGGCATACATCACTTCCTCTATACAGAAGCAGTCGCACAAACTCAGCAGCCCCTTAGGACACATTCGCTACACACACACATATACACGTGGAAATAAGGAAAAAGCCTAAAGAATGGATTCCCTTTCCCGCTATTTCTACCTTACTCTCATATCAAGCCCCACACACAATCAACAGGAAGTACTTCAGTCATTCCAATCACAGACTCTATCCTCCAGCGTGGGGGCTAAAAGTGTGACGTGTCCACACCTTATGGTGACTTCCTCTTCTTTTGTCCTCATCATGAAGAGGCATGTGTAAAGAACATGAACCCACACAACTCACTGTTAGTAGTGCTGACTCAGCTCATATCACTCAATGCTTTTTGTTCAAACCGTTCATTACATCATTCCCTTTCTCCCTTCCTTCCATCCATCAGTGCAAAAATGCACAAGTGAGAAGGTGACTGGAACAAGCCATCCAAGAGTGACTCCTTGTGAGGGCTTAGTTGTTATTCAAGCAATTGAATTGAACTGCTCTGTGGACACTGACAGGTGCTTGACAGTTGAGAGACACAATGACAGATAGTCACATGACAGCATGTGTTTAACAGAAACACTGCAATAACTCTCCATTCAATTTAATTCCCTTCACCTTGATTCAAGAGCTTCTTGTCTAATCTGCAGACAACACACGGATGTGTTCACATGTGAAGGACAACCCTCTCTGTTCAGGAAGTTCACTGAGGTCTTGGATAATATGGAATTTATTTTGTGCCAAAAATACGCACATAATTTCAGCAAAAACAAATAAATTGATAACAAAGAAAAAAAATCAGCCTGAAAACAAAAAATAATCAAGTAACTAGCATAAAAAATTTTGATTTTGATTTTAAATGCAGTCTTTTTTTTGTTTGTTCCGTTTTAAGCTTCGGTTTTGCTTCTCAGAGTTTTGATTAAGCTTGCAGAATGTTTGCTTCGGCTTTTTTAATTTTGCATTTGCGATCCTGAAAGTTACCCGGCGCCAAAACGATCAGTGCACTGATGCACCTGCACCACTCATGTTACGTGCTGACCTGCCGCCACTGCGGGCGGTGTAGGAGCGCTCATTCACTAACATGGGTGCTGACGTTACATGTGAAACCAGCATACATTTTTTTGGACAAGACCAAGATAAACTTGGATTGACATATTCAGGCTTTTGCATTGTGTTGGAGTAAAAAACTGCTTAGTTGCAATGGTGGGAGTTTACACCAGATGGCAGTATATTTAATTTAAATCGAACACAGGTGGCTGGTTGTGGTCATTTGCTGAGGTGGTGAGGATTTTGATATTTTTACCTCTAAAGTGAGTGGTTTGTAGTGAGGACCAAGGACAGCAGCACAACGGCTCCAGTAGTGGCTACAGTGACAGCTAGAGACCGGATGGAGATCCCCTGGACTACACTGAGACAATGGTGACGGTCCTAGACCAAGAAAGGGATTGTTAAATAGGACTTCCAGAGATGGTGGAGATAACGGGTTGCATCCACAGCAAGATGTTGAGTCGGATCCACTAATAATTGACCGATGGACCTTAAAAGCACAGCAATGCTGTATTAGTAAAGTATTAGATGTGATCATTTATGCTCACCCTTGTGCTTAGTGTCATATGTAGCACCTCCATCAATGGCACTTTCTGGGAGAATACTTTACATTCATCACTGATTGTAACCTGTATACGGACTGGTTGTACTGTATTTTCCAATCATTACTGATTGCATCCACACACAGAGTTGATTTTTTACAACATACTGCCACCCAGTGGTTAGTGTCTGGGATTGAAGCCTGAACACAGTTTGATCAATTACACCCTGTGTCCAGCTAGTTGGCCATGAACAAAGTGAAGTGTGAAGACAAGTGCCTTTTGTACAGGTAACAAGTTCAAACAGGAAAATAAATCCAGGCTAAAGACAAACTAAATGGTCAATAACTGCATTTCCACCCACTTTTGTGCTCATTTTGGAATATTGCATGAAAAAACCCTGGATGAAAACAGCAAGATGTGTATAAATGTTGAAATATGCGCACAACTGAGAAGGATAAATGTTTTATCTGATAAGAAAAAATGTGCATAAACTACAACGGAAACACATTTACAGAATGAATCCCAATGAGTTTTTCTGTTGGAACTGGGGCACGATGGGTTGGCATTAATGGACTAACCAATGGACCGATTCCTTAGCCAAAGTCATCAAAGTGGTTTGGAATGATCACTTCCCAAAACTTCCCAAAAGTCTTGACCGGCTGTATTAAAAAAAAGAGCAGTCTCCCGCCTCCAAAAGCAAGATGACTGCGCTCCATTTTTCTTTTGATATTTGGCGCCAGTTTATCAGGAAGCGACGATTTTGTTCTGATCTGATTTTTGGATGGAAACATGGCTAGTTTTTTGTTGGTAAATCAGTAATAAAATACTTTATGTAAGTTAACTATTCAAAAATCGAACAGTGTGACAAAGTACACAGTCAAAGCGTATGTACATCAGAAATTACAGTGAGTAGGAAAACAGAAAAATCTGCAGTGCATTTCCAAACAAACTCCATTATTGTCTCATACTTATTTTTATTTAGGGAAAAAATTGACATTTTCAATTCGAATTCCAAAATGCTTCATGTAATTAATTAACTGGTACAATACCTTTGGTTTCTACAACTTAAACGGATCTAGAGTTTCGTATTTGTTTGGTAACTGCATTTTATACTTTAATGTACCAAAATGAAGCACCTTGTGTCCTGTGTTGAGCACTGTGTAATTTATCATTGGCGCTTTGATCACAGAATTAGAATTAGAAAATAGTACTGGTGCAAGAATGTGCTCAGTTATCCAAGCTCATGAGCAGAGCGGTTCCTCTCTTAATCCAGTGCTCATGTGGAACGGCTCCAGACTTCAGATCAACGGTTACCACAAAAGACTCCCGACCAGAACTGCCCGACCTCACCGGATAGTAGTAGCATGGACATGAGTACATATCTGCACACATACACAAGAGAACATCACATACATCAACAAATGCATGATAGGGATGGAGATGTTGGTAGGAGTGTGTACGGACTCTTGGCAACCCTTTTGCGGCTTTCTACGGCTTTGAAGTGGATGGTGGGCATCGGGCAGAACAGCTGCATAGGCTCTGCCTCCACCAAACAGCCAGCTTTCTTATCCCAGCCAGCCCCTTCTAGATACAGGCCCTGGATCAGCACTCCATCCTAGAGCAGAGATAGAAGAAAGGAGAGCGTGGATGGAAAACATCAGCACCAATAGAGGAGGGGTGAAGGCTGTTTTTAGGGAAGAGGATACATAACCAGCCACAAAAAAAGTGTTGGAACCTGATAAAAACACAATAATCCTCGTCATTAATAAGCTGTTCTGATTCTCTTTCTCTTTTAATTAGTTCAAAGATATTATCTCGTTTTCATTTCATTTTCATTTATTTGCATTTTTACAAGTGAAAAAAGTGATAAAGGCTTCTAAAATACTTCTACCAGCATCTTTATGTTGGTGCGTGCAAGTACACTATGCATAGTAAATGTGTAGTTTACCACATTTTCGAGGCACAAGGCAGCTAGCCTGTTTGGAGGAAACAGACACTGCTCCCAATTTGGCCTCTACTATAGTGAAGACTGGTGGTGGCATGATCATGTTGTGGGGATCGACACACTTGGATAAAAACCTCTTGTAGAGTGCTCTTGATTTTTCACTGGAACAATGTCTCTAAGCACACAACCAAGATATTAAAAATTTGCTTCAGTTCTGTTAATGTCGTTTTGTGGTCTAGACAGTGAAACATCTGAAAATGGCTTGATAAAATGTTTCACTTCTATGTCTCTTATTAGTCTCTTTTAACTAGTACTATCTGCTAGTATTTTGTATTGCCCTCTTGGGGTAGTTGTCGATGAGGTTCTTTATCTTCTCTGTTGGTAAGGAAGCCAATCATAGACTGTAAAAACATATGGATGACGTGACACCGCCTACAGCCATTGGGCTAAAATGAGGCAACGGTAGAGCTGGCATGGGCATGGCTTCCTGATAAAGGACGGAACCCTCATGGTTTCAGAGCTCCGCCTCGAGTCTGACTCGCACACCCGCTCTCATAATAGGCCTTTCTCTCCTCTCCAAATGTAGCATTTATGGTTCTGGCCAAAAAGTTGGTCTCATTGCTCCAAAGTCTCTTGAGCTGTTTGAGTGCTCCTTGAAACAGCCACGCCACATTTTTTAAGACAAAAGAAAAGACAAAAAAAAGAGTTGTTTGACAAAGAATGGATTTACCCAACCACTAACTTTGAGTGGAAAAAAATGTTTCGTGTTGTGGCCAAGAAATTTGAAAATTTGCCAGAGTATGTAAACTGATGAGCACAACTGTAATAATTCTCCACGTTGCTTTTGATTTGCAAGAAAATTAAGTGTTCTTTCAATTGATAGTGAAACTTTTGCTCAAACTTGTCTAGTAGCTGCCATTAAATCTATTATTGCTTGAGCTGACTCCATGAACGTTCAAAATGTTAGCCGCTCACAGCAGTGAACAATTCAAAACTGAGGCAGGCGTTTTTAAGATGACCTTCGACGTGGCTCAGCTTTGAAAGTGTGTTAAGCTTTCTTTAAATGTTACAAAAATACATGAGATTCAAGAAGTTAAAAAAACAGTGGATCTCAACAACAAGCAAAAAAGGGTAACACTTTACTTGAATGGTTGTGCATAATGCTGACATGACGCTGCCATAATCATGACATGACACTGTCATGAACGTCAATGAATGCTTATGACAGTTGTCATAAGGTGTCAATCTGTAAATTATGACAATTTTGATACAAAGTTGACATTGTTTCAGATGTCTTTGTTATGACAACTTGACATTAACCAAGACAACATAACCGGTCATGAACATGACATAGCAGACCTAATTGTCAAACTGTAAGAAAGTATTGTTTTATATCTTTAACAATGTGAGATATTTTATACGTAGGTTTGAATTTGTTTATAGTGTGAAGAGAGAGAGAAAGAGAGCAGATGGCCCTGCATGAGCTTCTAGCAGTCTGAGGATGGCAGCAGATCTTCACCTTGGGAGCAAAGAGCAAATTGCTGTCACCCACGGTAGTGACGGTGATCTCCCAGGACAGAGCGTCTACAGAGACCTGCAGAGTACACACAGCATTATCTCAGACAGCATTACTACACGAGACAAGGGTGCATCAGAGACTAAAATCCACAGTTCACCGCGACATTTGCAAATGTAAACCTGTAAACCCTGCTACAGTAATCCGGGAAACCGGTCACCTCATGTCACTGAGGTTAGAATGGATCGACAAATCAGATCTGTAATCCAAAACAGCTCATTAGCTAGTCAAGCTGTTTTTATCACATCTCCTGATGCACATTAAGATCCATTACAAATTGCAGTTTTCACCTTTTCTCACAATGATTAATCTTTCAGTGGGACAATAACACTATGCACATAACCAAACTAACAACAAATCTGTGAATGTCTTTTTGTGGGCGACACAGATCTTGAATTCTATCTTTTTCTTTAAATGAGTGGTTCCCAAACAATGCTTCAAATTTCGGTTTTATTACACATTTTATTTTGATTTATATGAATTTTTATGTATTGTGAATGAAGTTTATGTGCTCAGGTAAATCACACATGGCATCATGGAATAAACAAACTAATAAAAATGTGAATTTCATGCAATTTTACTAGTATGAAGATCAATTGTGGCCAGATTGTACCTTCAAAATACATTAATCGAGTTTAGGAATAAAAATAAATTAATTTTGGTAGAATTAATTGTGAAAGTATGAAGCTCACGTTGTTCTGACGGGCAGAGCCCTGCAAAACTGCGGTCAGGAAGCCTGTGGGGAAGGTGAATCCAGACAGCCAGAAAAGCACCGGAGGATGAGCGGTCAATGCCCAGCGAGAAAACTGCTCAACTCGGTGGCACAGGTCCCGAGTCCAGGACGCCAGAGGTTTGAGTGACGGGTACGCCTTGGGGAGGAAGCGCAAAGCTCATTACTGAGACTTGCTACACACAATCACAGGACTTCACTCTCAAATGGTAGATGCATACCCAGTGACATTTAATAAGATCTGACATCCTTTAAGTTTAGATTCTTACAAATATTTATTTGCCATATCAGCCTCCAGGCCACACCAACAGAGTTCAATTGGTTACAGCATCAACCAAAAGAATACAAATCCATTTAATCTAGACAGAAAACATTACAATTTTATAATAAAAATAAAAAAATCACAGCTGATAAAAATTTCATAAGATTTTCAGGCTCAGTATAAAAGACTTTAAAATAATTTAATAATTAAAAAAAACATAGAAATGTGCTTCATAGTAATTTTGCATTGCCAATATAAGCATTGCAGAGCATCTTTTCTTTTAAGTAAATGCTCATGGGTTAATCTGGTAACTCCAATTTGATACTTTTCGAACCCACTAACATCATGTTTTTTTAATTATTATTATTTTTATTATTATTATGATTATTATAAGATTTTTTTATTTTATTTATATAAACCTAAAAAAATTAAATGGTCTTTGTCTTTTCTTTTACATTGAACAATACTGGAAGTTACTACTTTAAGCAAATTAAACAAACCTCCTTAAAACCTAAACAATAATGTAAATCTAATATTTAGGTATAAAGAAAATATGCTTCTTTTATCAACATTTTTTGAGTTTTATTAAATTTGAGCATTTAGTATCGCATTTTGCACCACAGTATTACACCGGAGGTGAGAATGTATGACGACTTCTCACTGCGGCTGCAAAATAGACGTGGCAGACGGCTACAATGCAAACTAAAATACTGGATATCAGGAGAATAATGTTTCTCACCCTTCGATCAGGAAGAAAAAATAAATTGCAATGTTTCGAGCACACATGCACCCATGCAGACACTCTAAGGTTTCAAACGCTTCTTTATTTTTTATATATTAAAAAAAAATACTTTCAGGCTGAGTCATTCTGTAAGCATATTTACCAAACGAATACATCGATTTTCTTCTTCTTCTGCTTATACAAGGTTGAATACGTCTCTTCGCAGACGTAAATGCCCAATACACCTCCAGGAGGCTTCTGAAACAGATGCTCAAGCCAGCTGAGGTGGAGCAACAGAGATGTGGAGGAACACCGGCTTTACTACGAGCTCCTCCCGGGTGACTCAAGCTCATTTCAGCCACCTCTATCCGAGAACATGACCCAGAGCTCATTGACATAGGTAAGGGTAGGAACGTAGATTAACAGGTAAATCGAGAACTTTGCCTGTCAGCTCAGCTCCTTCTCCAGCACGACAGATCAGTACAGCGACCACATTACTGCAGAGGCTCCACCAATCTATCTGTCAGCATCTTGTTGAACAAGACCCCACGTACTCGAACTCCTCCCCTTAGGGCAAGATCACTTCACCAACTAAGAGGGAGCATTCCACATTTTTCCAACTTTGGAGGTGCTGATTCTCATCCCAGCCATTTCGTATTGGGCTGCAAACCACTCCAATGCAAACTGGAGGAGTGAAATCAGAGGAAATCAAGCCCCCTCTTACACCTGGAATTTCTATTTAAAACAGAACCGGTGACAAAAACAAGGCCTGACAGAGGCCAGTTTGCATTGGGAACAGGTCTAACTTATTGCCAGCTATGCAGACTGGACACCCCAGCAAAGGACCCCGCACCCAATACTCATAGAGCACCACCCATTGGGCGCCATGAAGGAACACAGCTGAATGCCTTCTCTAGATCCACAAAAAACACACGTGGACTAGCAAACTTCCATGAACTCTCCAGCACCTTGTAGAGGGTATAGAGCTGGTCTGATGTTCCACAACTAAGTTGAAATCCACATTGCTCCTCCTGAATCCGAGGCCCAACTATCAGTCGGATTCTTCTCTCCAGTACCCTGGAATAGACTTCCACTGGGAGGCTGAGGAGTGTGATTCCATAGTAGTTCCAAATCTTCTGGTCTCCCTTCTTGAAAAGAGGAACCACCATTGAATATAGATGCCTTGATCATCAGTCAAGCTTCCACTCATTATATCCAAAGATCTTTGACAAGACAAATTCTGCTTTTAGAGAGTTCTAGGCATTTGATATAAGATCCTGTTGATTTCAAAGTCTAGACAGACACTCTTTCTGGCACAAAAGCCAATATTGTTCTGCAAACAGACAAAACCACCCCATGTTGTGCCAAAATTGTACTGCTCTTTGGTTTTATTTGGATGATTTGTAAACAAAACCAAAATCAGAAAAAATCCAAACTGTAACTTTGTAAATGCAACTGCAATCCAGTCTCTACCAACATTTGGTTATAAGTTACAGAAATCAGTAAAAGGTTGTTTGTAAAGTAGTAGATACAGATGTGTAGTTTCTTTTTTAAGTGTTCTGGGAGTAGTTTAGAGCTCCATTGCTATACGTTGGTTTCTCTGATGTGTTTAGTGTGTCTGATTTCTTTATTTAAGCTTTTTTTAGCTTTGGTTTATGTCATGTCAACTCAGAGCTCTTACACACAAAGAACTGCGTGGAACAAATCCATAATTGATTGTCCAGTATGTCTCTAATCACTTTATCATTTTATATATAAAATAAGGCATTCATCTTGAGAAGCACTTTCCTTTCCTCTTTTCCTCTTTCTTCTTTGTCAAAGCGCTTTCTCAATCATTTTACTCATAAAGAATAAAATAAAAAAACTACATAACAACATAAATGTGACATACACTGAGGCAGTCAAAAGAAAGAAATAAATGAAAGATTTGATAAAAATAAATAAAGTGTTTGCAAAATAAATTCATCAGGTCCCCTTACCTTCCCCCAGAGAGGAGGAACACGAGCATCGTGTATACAGCTAAAGACCTCCTCGAGACTGCTAGACATCACAACCAGACCTTTGATTCCCTTCTCCAGCTCTAAGAGAGAAAATCTACACAGGAAAATTAACCTGTGTTAGCGTCGATACCCAGTTTATAGCCTTTCCCAGTTCCATTCTTTCTGATAGTCAGACCTGATGGTGCGCAGCAGAGCATTGTATCTCTGGATCTCCTGAAGAAGCACCACATTCAGAGGGGAAAGGTCATCCTTGAGCAACTTCCTGGTTCCTTCATAGTCAATCTCAGCTGGGATCTTTTGCAGAACATCAGAAGAGTGTTCCAGTACCTTAGAGTGGATGGAATAAAAGCCAAATTTAAATCTGGAATCATTTCCATACAACTGTTCTTAATTTTCCTATTGTTAACACAAAAACATCCAGTAAAGAATTGTACTCCTCCCTCATTATTAATTCATTTATATATTTTAAAGATTTTGTTGTGGCCGTAGCCTTTATTCTGAACGATTTGACAGTATCTAGTTGCAGTAGGGCTTCAAATAACGACTATTTTTAAAATCGATTAGTTGGGCGATTAATCAAATACAACTAAAGCATTTTTTAATTTGATGTTTTACTTACTATATAAAACCATAAAACATATCATTTATGCATAGAAGTAAACTTTAAAAAATGCAAAAGCCTCAAATAGAGTTTAATGATCTTTAATTCTGAAATTGTAAACCTCAAGTGAAAAACAAAGTTTGTTCTTGTACTGTAAAACATCTCAAAATATAAATAAATAAATACAAAGCAAAACATTTGTTGTACTTTTGAAACTTACACATTATGAAATTAGGACTATGAATGATATTAATCAGCAAATGTTTGAGAAATATATAAATAAATATATAAATAATAAATAAAAAAATGGTAGTCATTAGAAAATAAAAAGGTAAACTATCACTGCTCAAGGCTGTGCATATGAACATTTCTTATTCAATGATTACAAAATTTTGAATTGGAATGCAAAAAAAAATGATATATGCATAAGTAAAACCACAGTTTTTAATAACCACAAGTTATTTTTGAAAACAGATTAGTAGTTAACAAGCTAATAGTCTTGATGAAAGGAAAGAATAATTTGCATTGGCGTATGAATGTACTGCATTCACTGAAAACCACAACAATTACTAAAAGTAATATTCCACTGTTATATTCACAACGTTTAATAGTGCGGAGAAAACTAAGTCACTCTACTCTCACACATTGAAGGACCGGATGAGAGAATATAAGAAACTTGGATGACACCCATCTCTTGACGTTGCCACCAAAAGATCTACCATCTACAAAACCCCCAATATTTCTAGTGGATGATTAATTATGACTAAAACTATATCTCAGTGTATTTATATTGTTTGTATAAACCATCAGTTGTCTGTGCTTAATTTTTGGGACAAAAATTGCAAAGTTGTATATTTGATTATTTCATACCCTTTAGTTCTGTTGATGAAACATGTTGGCTGTACAAAACGAACAGAAAAAACATGCTCTCGTTGTATTGGACACTTTTTATGACCCACCCTTGAAGAAGCTTTGTGGTGTGATTAATGATCCATGTTTCTGTACCTTGTCTTCTCTGCTTGCTCCAGTGCTGGATGCATCAGTGCTGGAGACCTGTGGCTGTAGAGACATCAGTGTGTGGAAGAGAATTCGAGTCTCACAGATCTGGCTGGCGATGTCAGCGTTGGGGTGCTGCCCGAATAATTCTGGGTGCTCTAGTGTGGGTAACTGACTGATGTAGTCGAGATATGAAGAGTGAGGTCCATCACGAGGAATGTAGTGAGAAGCCAACGAGGAAAACCTGCAAATACAAACAAACCAACTAAATAATATTCCACATAATGTGGGCAGGTTTCTTACATTTACATATTTTAGTGATCAAAATGTATACAAAGTCGGCACTCTCCTAAAAACATACAGCTACAAACATAAATATATTTGACACTCTAACACAAATAACCAAAAGACAACTAGTTTAAAGAAAGTCATTTAACTTCACAACAATTTTTGTCCATTTGAATCATTTTAGATTGTTTAATGTAACATGTTTGGGAGAGTAATTAAGACATGACGCCTCCTAATTAGCGATTGGTCGAACAAATTGTTTGATGGGACTCTGAGGAACGAATTGTGTTGGAGAGGGATTCATCCAGTGGTGTATGCGCAACATCCTTATGGTTTTTCGAGTGTAGCTCATTCACCATTAATAACAAAAGAATGAAAGTACTTGAGGACTCGAAAAAGAACTAATCTTTTCAGTTTCCAGCACATACTGCATTAACATCACATGACAGTTCTCAATTTTAACCAATGCAATATGAGCCAGAAACCTAAAAGATTAGTTATTTTTCTGAGTACTCCAAGTCCTTTCATTCTGAATGAAAGAGTCTTCGGAAAAAGAACCAATATTTTTGATTTCCAGCTCAAAACATTATAAGGAAAGAATAAGCGCACTCAACAAAATAACTAACGTCAACCACATTGATTAATTCCATTCTCATTTCGGCCCAGACTCCTTTTCATTAAGGTCAGAGAAAGGTAATGTGTGGAACGCAGGTGACTTCCCGGATCAGAAGAGAGGTGAACTCGACTTATTACCCAGGTAGGGTTAATTAAAGTACTTTTTTACTTTATTAAAGTAAAATTGGCGGCACGGTGGTGCAGTGTGTAGCACTGTGGCCTTCCAGTTAGAAGGATGTCGGTTTCCTCTGGGTACTCCAGTTTCCTCCACAATCCCAAAAACATGCGGTTAGGTTAATTGAATAATAACCTATTATTAAAAATATAAATCTAAATTCCCCTTAGGTGTGAATGTGTGAGTGGGTGTGTCCAGAGTGTACCCCCGCCTCTCGCCCAATGTGTGCTGGAGATATCCACCAGTAGACCCCCGTGACCCGAAAAGGGAATAAGTGTGTTGGAAAATGAATGAATGATAAAGTAATGTTTTTTTTGGATTTGTTTTATTTGTAAACAAATGACTTGGAAAAAAGATGAACGAAACTCAAAGTTTCCAGACTTCCAATCCCTACTACTAATTATTCCATTACCCCACGTCCTTATAAGCTTTTAGGGCTTTTATAAGCTTTTTGACCCATTCCACTCATCAGCTCTCGCCCCGCCACCTTCCTCCCCTACTCCACACGCATCTGAGAAGGAAGCCTTGTACGTTTGTCATGCTCACGAACATAAAGCAGGTCCTGAATGCTCATTTAGAAACTTTGATTTGAAATTAATTACTTTTATCTGTCAATTATGGTATGTTCTATTTTCTTATCTTTATGGAAAACACTTCCCAATTGTGGTAGAAGTGAAACTTACCAATTGTGGTAAAGAAATGTGTTCTATAAACAAACTCCAGAGAAATTTAACAGAACACACAGCATCATGAAAAATGAGGACTCATTTTAAGAAGGGCTTGTTTGTAAAAAATGTTCCAAGCCCTCACCAAAAAAAAAAAAAAAACCTCTGGAAGGATAGCATGATTAAAAAGAAACTTTTCAAATGTTCTTGATCAAAATACTCTGTTACAACTTCTGTTTAGAATTTTTTGAGTTTGATACACTCTCTAAGTTTAAAAATTAAACTTTTTAACTCTTTTCTGTTTTGTAGAGTCTGTAAATTGTGATTAACCTGCATTTCTTGGATCTTAAGAACTTAACAGGACACATGGAGACTAAGGGGCAAGGGGCTAGCCAACTACTGTCTGCTCTGTCTATCTCCTCATATGAGAGGTGGCCTTCCTTAAGGTGCTCAGGTGATAACAACCAGACTTGGAGCTGCGGTAAAGTTGTTTGTCCTATAACCAGAAGGTTGGCAGTTCGATCTCCACCAGGTCCACGCTGCCATTGTGGCCTTGGCAAGCCCCTTCACCCACAATGCCCTGTATGGATGTAAGTGACTAGTGGGGAGTATTTAGTGGTGGGCAGGAGGCTGTGGGCACAAAATGGCAGCTACTTTCTGTCAGACTGCCCCAGGGCAGCTGAGGGCTACCAAAGTAGCTTATCACCATTGGTGTGTGAAAGTGGAATGAATGAATAATGTTCTGAAAATTGTCTTTTCTCTATGTACATTAGACTGAAAATGAATCGCTCCAATCTGGTCTTCTCAATAAAACCAATCCCTTTATCAACCTCACTCCATTCGTGCTTAACACAACAGAACAAAAATATTCTACAGTCTACAAAATGCCCTCCTTTCAGTGTCAGCTGTTTTCAGCATCTGCAAAAATGTGTGATTTGACTTGAATTCCTCATGTAGATTTCACACAAATCATGCCTCATCACTAAACTTCACAGATCCTATAATTACCTGTAATTTCAAGTCAAGTAATCCATGCTTTTTCCTTTCTACCAGAAACTTTCCAACTGCCTAGACTGTGCACTCAAGTCACCATGGAGGCACTGATTAAAGATAATTATAGGATGTGGTTACTATAGTACCTGCTGTGTTTGTGCATTTGGTGCATTCTTGGGTCACAGAAGACAACTCCAAAAGAGATTCGGCTCCTGGCCTCATGGGGGAGCTGTTGGTCTATGTTAGATTGCTCTGGAGGACACATGGGAATCCTCACAGTGGGAAACAGAGGGCTATCAGCAATCAGAGGCTGAGTTTGTTTGATGACTTGACATATATTCAATACAACAAGAAGAAGTTCTATCACTTATTTGTGATGTTCTTGTGATATTGGAACCAGAAATAATCTCACCAAATGGGGATGCTCCAATTCTTTTTAGAACGTTCAGCAACAGGGATTGCAGGTGAACTCATTCAAACGCTAAATCACTGTACCAATGTAATACATTATTTTCATTTAATGGCAGGTTTATTTCAGCAACAACTGAGAACTGAATCCAGGTGAAGCAGTCCCACCAATCCTGGTTCTTCGAAATTTTCAATTGGAGACTATATCTGTTTATAGCAGTGACAGCTGGTCAATAAAGGGCGATAGGGTACCACCTCACAACTCGCTCCTCCTTGAAATAAATGTGACTATATAGAAAATAAACAAGACTGGGATACAGATTTGTGGCCAGAGAAACTAGAAAAATAGACAAATTAGCAGAACACAAATATGTTAAATCACTTAAATGAACACCATTTGACAGAAGGCAAAACAATGTAGTGTTCTCAAGAAGGCCACAGTTTATCTATAAACTGTAAAGCAGTAAATGTGAAGTTCTTTACGTAGTTTAATAATCTATTGTGATGATGATAGTACTTATCGATTGCTCTTTCTGACAGTTCTTTCGATGTTAAGTTGGCCTATACAGAGGTTTCAAGTATAAAGCTACAAAAAGTAAAATAAGTAATACTCAGAGTCAACCCCAAAAGCCATAGAAGAGCAAGGAATACATTATGGCTGCAAGGAACTCACTTAAAAAATGGTGTATCGATGACTGCAGGGCAGAAATATTGGTTAATGTATGTGGTCAGCAGACGCCGATCCCAGTCATCAGTCACATGTCCTCCATAGTTGATTCCAGCAATGAGGAACTTGAGAGCATCCCAGGGGATTTCTTCATACTCGTCCAGATACAGACTCAGGAGATTCTCACTCACCTGGGACGTAAAGAGTGATAACTCAAAAACTGGCCAAAATCAAAGGAAGCATCAATGCTTTTTTTCATAGGCTCCACTAATGACATTGTCTCAGTCTTGAAGGGAGAAAAAAATAGGATTTTAACAAAACACCTGTGAGTTGGAAAAATTGACATTTATACATTTATTGAGGGAATGACAACGGAGAAAATAGCTACTTAAATGTGACAGAAGGCCAAATTATTTTTTTGCAATAAGAACTAGTAATTTTTGCAGCCATAATGACTATTATCTCCCTGACCCTAATTAGCAATAAGAAAGTGTAGATAATGGATGAGTGGAAGACCTTTAGAGGTTGAAATAATTTAGCAAATTCCTGCATCAGTGTGCGGCTTCATTACACTCTATTCTGGTATATTTCTGTCTCCCTTTCTAAATTAGGGGTCACGGGGTAAGCAGCAGCCAATCCATCAACATAGCGTGATAGGCTCAAACACTCACTAGAAGTCACAAGTTCACTGCGGTGCGTTTTATTATAAAATATGGCTGCAATCCCATTCCATCTTCCAAAAGGAATGTGTCTTTACTTATTGGCAAATCAGAAGCCCCCAACTAAATTTTAAGCCAAATATTCGGATTTTACTTTTGGAAAAATGAATCTGAATCAAGAATTTTGGAAAATTTTCACGTTTAGAGAAGTGTTTGGTTTCAGCTGCCTGGTGATGTGTTGAAAGTGTTGATTAATTAACCACAATCATGTAGAAAGTGACTTAAATAATAAAGAGCAAAGGTTCACAGATTTCAAGACAAAAAATTGGAGTGGTTAAGAATCTTTTCCTTTTGCCAGTATCTAATATTTGATTTTAAACATGTCATTTTATAATCTTTTGATACAATTTAACCTAAAGATTTCTTTTTGTTTTAAACTTTTTAGAAAATTCATAACTGTCTTAAGAATGTTTCTTTTTACTTATTGTAATATTTCAATACCTGTTTAAAACCTGCTTTTGTTTGACAATGTGTCAAATATTTTGAAACCCACTTCACTGTTTAAAATGTTTTTTTTTAATATGCTTTAATGTTACAAAAGCGATTTTAAATCTTTTTTCTGTTTTAAACTTGTAATATTTTTAATACTTTTGATATTTTTAGCAATTTTTATCATTTTATTTTTAATTTTAATTTTTTTGACATACTGTAGTTCTATCCCCCAAGCGTTTTACTGTTTATCTACGCAGTAAGCAATTTTTACTGGTGATGGAACATTTATTACATCCAGTGGAGTTACAGTGAATTTTTTTTAAAAGTATGGAAAAAAAATCCATATTCATACTGTAGTTTCGTATTTAAAACTAAACATTAATATTTTCATTAGCTGAACCTTCACAGTAACACTGTAATGGAGTATAGTTCCTTACTATAGGTAAGGAAGTATATGGTAGGCTGGAGACTGGCTGAAGGGTTTCCAAAATAGTACGTGACTACATTTTATCTCAAGGGGAGCTAAAGAACGAGGTCATGCTCATGAAATCTCTAAATCTATTATATGCTTAAATAGTTAAAAAAAAATCATTATGTTTTATTTCATTTTTTTGTTTTTTTGTAAGCTGATTTGGGAAACGTTTACTATAACTATAAATATTACTATAACTTGAGAAAAGTAAAGGTTAATGCTGTGTTTTCCACCAATATATATATATTCCAGGTTATTCTGTACCTCGAAGTCTGAGTCATTGAAGCTGTAGATGATGTTCCAGCCAAGCTGCAGGAACTTCCGCCTCTCCAGGATGATGCTGTGAAAGAAGCAGAGGCTGAAGAGAAGCTTCCTGTAGAGTGGCGGCCGAGAGCATCGTGAGAACTGAGCCTCAGGCACCCGCTGGTACAGACGCTTCATGTTCCACTTCACCCCCTTTACACAGGGACAAAAACAATGAAATCATACAGTTCCAAACCCATTTCCAGTAAGTGAAGGTGCATGTACCCTTGGGGGCTCAGTGGTGATTTTGATGCCTGTCTGCAGGATAGCAATGGGGAACTCTGGGTGAGGTGAAGAGCTCAGCCACAGTCTGAAATCTGGATGGCATTCTTGGACCTGCAACTCGTCTACCAGCTTATCCAGCTCACACATCCAGGAGAGAGAGAGGTGACAGTTAGCCAGGAAGACCCAGTGACCTGTCAGAGGGAATTAGATTTAGATGTTGTAAATAGTTTTGTACATTTTTACAAGAAAAAGCTATTGGTTCTTAGGAGAGATAATAGAAAAAAATTATTTTCAACATTGGTAAAATTGGTAATTTTGCTACTGCTGCAAGTAATGGAATGAGTAAAACAAACATTACTTTTTTTGCAGTTCAAATACGGGGGCGGTCGATTGGTTCTGGTTTGTAATAAGAGCAACTGTGACTGTGAAAAGCCTGCTAAGCACATGGACAATCCTTAAAGGACTCAACGCGGTCCAGCAAACCAAGATGGACTATACATCTTGGCTCATACCAGAAGACCAGATGGGACTTCCAGGAAAACTCAAAGCATGGATGACTCAACACAAAGTCCTGCCAAAGCTCCTTTGGCCCCTGTTTCGAAGCAAACAGTCAAAATGATGGGAAGATCCACCAGACAGTTTTTTCAGAAGTGTCCTGGGCTCCCAATATGTCATAGTAGCATTGCTCTGTTCGGACATGTTGCAGCTTCCAATCAGTGGATTCGTCAAAGGAATCCATGGTCACGCATGCCAGGGAGGTCATGATGCATTGCGACTCCTCTGACCCCAAAGTCACTGCAGCGGGTGTCCTAGTTTGGAAAGCACAGGAAGCTATTGATGCATGCCTACAACCAAGCCAGAGGAAGGGAAAACAGTCACATGGTGCAGGATCAGGCCCTCAGACGAAAATGGTCAGCATATACCATCAAGATGCCTTGACGGGAACACATAAAAACATGAACAGCATAAAATCACTCTGGAGACTCGAACCACAGTGCATCAAGTTCCTTATTCAGTCCGTGTATGACATTCTTCCATGTCCAACCTACCACTTTGGGTGACACTATAGAAGACACTATGGCATGTACTATGGCATGCCAGAAGAGAGGCAACTTGGAAAACATTCTCACTATCTCTCTCGCTATCCAAGGGCATTGAGCAGTGGATTGTATTGCTAATATCATGATCAGGTTCTCAGCAGTAAGTACCAGCATTGTCATAGCTGAGAAGAAGGCACGAGATCCTTGGGAAACGAGATCCTTGGGAGGGCTTCTCGCCACTGGCGACAGCTCTAGTTCCCTGAACTCATCTCTGTTACTTCACATCTGAGACAACAAAGCAAGTGGTCCTGATGGAGCTTGCTGTTCGCTGGGGCGGGCAAATTTAGGAGGCTAATGTGAGTAAGAGGGCCAAATATGCAGAACTGGTGGTGGATTGCTGGACCAAAGGCTCAATCCTTTCCTCACTCGTTAAGACATACAGTGAAGTCAAAAAATATTTCACTGAATATAAATCAAATAAGTTCATTCCTGTTGTTTTATTTTACTCATTGACATGGACGACATTATACTACGTCACAAACCAGTCTGTTGACCATCGCAGTCAATTTGGCATATCTATCTCAGCGTAGAAAAATCATAGAGACAAAGGGGTTGGTTTGTTTTAAACATATTGACATGGGGAACATTATATTGTCAGTGACCCCTCCATATCAACCAGACTGTTTACCATTGCAACCAATTTACACATACCCATTTCAACCCATTCCAAAGAAAAACTATAAAAAAATACCTGAAGCCTTCTGAAGGGGAAATCATAGAGAAAGACTGAAGGATGCAACAATATGTAAATGAGGTGTTAAAACAGGTGGAGAAAACATCACGTCACCATTTGTGACCCCATCTTTGATGAGCCGTGTGGCGATGGGTGCCTGGCCTTGTCCCAGTGAAAGAGCAAAGAAGCGCTGAGCCATGCCTGAGCTCTCTGCCAGCTGAACCAGTGCTGCTGTGGGGTCGACACCAGGAGAAAGCACAAAGATGAGAGGAGTCCTCGTTGAACTGTCCGACACAACCTGACAAAGAGATGCAAATCCAAGTTCAATGGTTTTGTGCAGGACTTCATATCTAGTTCACTGTTTCTATCTCGTAACCAAATGAAAGTCACAAAAACTATACTTACTAAATACTAAAACCAAAACCGAGGGGGGGGGTATCTATCAGATTTGTGTAAGCCTAAAGCATTTTTGATTCATTTCTCATGTCTTAGTTTGTCTTAGACAAGGTAGAGCTTGAGATCTAGCAAGAAAAGTGTGCCCGCATTCAATTTCACAGAGTTCAAAAGCTGAAAATGTCAAATTCTTATAAAACAGTGTCATGGACAATCTAAAACATTTCAGCTAATGTAATGCAAAACCTGTTCTTTTCACCTCATCGAAGACTTGCGATCGTGTATAGAGGAAAAAAGTTACTTTACTTCCACACTGGTCTATTTCAGCTCAAAGCACCCCCCCCCCCAAAAAAAAAAAAAATCTGTGTTTGTGTGTGCATTTCTCACATCTTTCATATCCAAGATAGGTGGCTCTACAAACTGAGCACCGAGGTTGTTGATGATGAAAGTCGTGACACAAAGAGCCACACGGTCCTGTCGGAGTGATCGTATGATGAGCATCTTTTGCAGCTCATTGCAGCTTTTTTCCCATTCACCTGCATAGATGAAGGGGCAAATGAGTAACAAAGAAAACAAAAACTGATAGGGGAGAGAGGGTTGATAAAGGAAGAAGCAACTATTGTGTTCCACCTCACTAACTTAAAAAGAGCAATCTTTTGACTTCTTTTTTTGTTTTCATGTTGCTCTAATGATCTTTGTCCCTAGTTAGGAGCAATGAAGCACAAAAGAAGAAAACTGAACACAGTTTGTGTTTGTAATGACTCTCTTATGCATTCGGCTCAAGCTACAAAAATAATAACTGTTTAATGTTAACACTTTTCACAAACGTATTCACATGTTTGTCGTACTCCGATTTTTTCATTGGTGATGAGCACAGTGCACATGCAAATTCACTTTCGGTTGTTATGGTGCTTCAAAGCTGAACAGAATTACCTTGTACATATAGTGGCACTGTCTCACCTTCACTTACAAAGAAGAAGAAAAACGTCTTGCTCTTATCTGTGCACGCATCTCCGGCCTTGACTCTTGAAAGTTGAACCTGTCTGATTAGGTATTATTTATTTCTCTTGTTTTGTGTAATTGGGGACTGCCACTTGTGAGCACATGGCTGTTCTGTTTCTATTTGCCATGTGCTCTCCTTTTTAATGTCTTGACCCTGTCTCTTTCATTACCAGGTTGTTGAACTACCCCATCCGCCCTTCCTCTTTACCTCCTATATTGTGTGCCCTTATAGTCTCTATGCGTGTTTTGTCCAGTGCTGGTCCAAATGTGTTTCTGCAGCATGCTGCAGTTAAGTTTGGTTCTGTGGTTATCCAGGGTCTTTTGTTGAATAACTGGTAGAAAGCAACAGATCTGCTTTAAATATATTGTCTTCAACTATCCTTTAAAAAATAACAAACTGGACATCAACATCAACTTAAGAACTTAGGAGTCCTAGAACAGACTCCAATCATCAGCTCTAATGCTTTTAAAGGGCTATGAGTGCCTCCTTTTTTGGGGTTTCATCTGTTTGAAACCCTTTTTAAAAAATGAAAAAAAAAAGGGGCGCATACAGCTGTGCAGAATACGTTGAGGTCTGGGTGTGGCTGGGCCATACCAAATATTAAAGATATGCACCTATTAACAGCTGTGATAAAATGCACACATAACTGCAGTGAAGTGGGATTGTAACCGCATCGCAAACTGGGTTGATTTCCAATGTCCAGGTCAATCAATCTCCAGTTCTTGTTGCTTTCTCGAGGAAAATTCTTGCTTCAAATCCAAAGTTTTAACGTGACGGTTGTTGGTGGCTAAACCACCGCTCGAAGTTAGAGTTTAGTGTGACTTCATCAAAGGGAGAGCCATGCATTACCTCAGCACCTTTCGAACTAACACTTGCGAACCTTTCTGAACTACTGTACGGTCTTGAAACTTGACCAGACATCTTAAGAGTTGGGTGTTATTAATAATGAATATGTTGTGTCTTCTCATAGGATAATAGAGGTCAGGCTCATCAATAATTGAAATACCGATGAGTCATAGATGTCGTATAGGACAAAGACACATCACTTCCTGAGAAATTTATTTTCAAACAGGAAGTCAGAAATCTTGAAGAAAACATAGAAATTAAACAGTTTTGATTGATTTGTCCTAAAGGTTTAACGCATGTAAAATATCCTATTGTTTACATCCTGTGTATTGAGGCCCTTTAACATGGTCAACGGTTACATCCATTAGATAAAGGGCATCTCAGATACTGCCCCAAACTGGTTTGAGTTCTATCTCACTGTTAGTGGTGGCTGGAGTGGTAAGATGTTCAACACTCAGAAGTACCGCAATTCATTGGGGTTCTTCAAGGTTCCGTTGTAGGACGTCTCCTATGCCACTTCCTTGTGTCCCATCATCCACATACACAGTTTCTCTTTCCATTGCTATGCTGGCTATCTGTCCTTTCACCTGCTGACTCTCTGAATGACATCTCGACATGTATGAAGAATTATCATCCCCCGGAAACATGGAACTGAGCTGGTGGTTGTTCTCCAGAATGAAAGTCCAAAATGACTTCACTACTCAGCTGGAGACCTCACAAATCACCCCCTCTCCAAAAATTGCCAAAAAACAAAACATTATCCAGGGTGTGTAAACTTAGGAGTCTGACTATATCTACATTAACATAATCTAATATAACTCAAATGAATATTTACTTGGAGATAATTCCCTGAGCATTCCTCAGATGCATGGATTTTACGAGGTAAAGAGTCAGCAATAAACAAACACTGTAAAACCAGTGTAATCCAATCAGGTTCCTTAGTGAGCTCTATCTATTACCAGGCAGTGGTGCTTTCTCAGGTTCCGGATTGGTGTACCAGAGGTGCCAGTCTCGTGGGTTCTGCTCAAACGAGGCCATCAGTTCATGGAAATTGGTCAGTTTATTCAGTTCAGTGATGTTGTCCCAGTTAGAGTCTGACAGCCAGCTCGAGCAGGGGTTATCCATCTGCTTCTTTGAATCTAGAACCTAATGAAATAAAGATTTTCAACTTGAAGATTTTCTTTGTTCTCAAGGAAAACAAAGAAATAGATATTTTCTCACAATCCCAATTCTTCTAAAACCCTTACCAGTCCTCCCCTGAGGAAAAAGTTGTATTCGCCCATGTTCAGCTTCCCAGATGTCTCCAAGATCTTCGCACACATGTGGAAACTGAAGAGGAGCTTGTGACACTCGAAGAGTCCTCGACATGTGTATCTGCAAACAGTTCAAACACACTTATGATACTCAGGGCAGAAATGATTAAAACACATCACAGTACTAATCTAAATTCTCCTTAGGTATTAATGTTAGGTGTACCCCTGCCTCTCGCCCAATATGCGCTGGAGATAGGCACCTGCAGACCCCTGTGACTCCGAAAGGGAATAAGCGGGTTGGAAAATGAATGAATGAACATCACATTACTGACAAACATGAGGTGACAACAAGCAGGAGATGCTAGATGGTTGTGATCATGGCTTTATACAGTAGAAAATATGTGTATGAGTCAAGATTAAAAATTAAGATATTAAAAACGGACCAGAGAAGGCATTTGTCTCAACTTGTCAGAAAAAAGATGATGCTTTTGTGCACCATTATTAGTTGTTCAGGCAGTAATAATCATGCAGGCAGTGTGTTGATAAAACTATTAATTCGTGATTCAGATGACAGTGGATTAATCATTCTGTGAATATCTGATAAAAAAAAAAACAACAGCCCTTCAATGACACACACTTCTCTTTGTAAAGATCTCTTCAAAGCTAATGATTATGCATTTTTATTTGTCTTCAAATGTTTTATACCTGATGAAGTTTCATTCAAATAAGCATTATTTTACACTCCTCACAGAAACAATAAAAAAGAAAAGAAAATAAGCCAAAAAATTATGTTTTTGTTTAATGGTGTGTGTTTAAAGCTTCAGCCTTAATATTTACTCTTCTTAAGGTCGATTATTAGCTTAGATAAAATTAAAACTGGGAAAAAAGAATCAAGGTTCACTGGTTCAGAGCTGCTTATTATGCCTCAACTATTGCAGGAAACTACGTACTATACATAAAAAAATTATAATAAAAATAATAATAAAATAATATAAATGTTACTAACTCTCTTAATGTGTCTGCTACCAGCTAATTTCAATTAAGTAGGAATGATGCGACCCACCTATTGTTTGATTTTGATTTCATATAAAATGTGTAAGTTCCCAAAAGGTTATTTGTTTTGATATTTTTCAAACACTACAAGAGTTATGGCACATAATTTGCAAGTTTATTCAAATTGAACTATGAGAAAATGTGTGATCGTCTTTCAGTTTAGTTTTACAGACACCTTTTCCGAGCTGGACTGGAGGCTGGCATTGAGAGATGCACATGCACACACGCGACTTCCTGATAAAGAATAGAACCGTCAAGGTTTCAGAGCTTCGCCTCGAGTCTGGCTCACCCCCCCCCCCTCACACGCAGTCTGTTATATACATCTTGTTTTGTAATTATAAACAAGAACAAGAATATCTCTAAATTCAATCATTGGCAGCATAAATTATCTGTCTCACAATGTAATGACAGTGATAAGTCAGATCTATTCAGCATAGCTGTGAATCATAGCTGTCAATCAGATGGCCCTGCCTAGTTTTTATGAGAGAAAATTGAGCCATCGTGAACCATACGAAAATAAACTTGAACCAAAAAAAACCTATTGCATTTTGATCACTGCATAGATAACTTTCGAAAATCATTAAAACCGTTTGCCATATTGGGTTGTAATCATTCTGCAGCCGGCACCATGGGGCCGATCGCTGCGGTTGGGGTTCACTCCGCCACCCATGTGACACTGTTGTTTGTAAGTACAAGAACTGTGATATGGCTTCACAAAGTTCAGGCACAAAGTATGTATGAATTATTATTGTGTCTTCACATTTTTGATTTTTGTTATAAAACATAAAAACTGTTCACCGTCATTTTGTTTTTAGATTTTTGCAGTACAAAAATGACAAAATTTTATACACAAAACTGTATTTTTTCAGGCTTATTGTAGAATATCAATGTATTGTACAATAAATGTTTGTTAAAAAAAAAAGTTGTTTAAAAAATTATATCAAGCATTGCCACAAAAACAGTTTTAAAGGTACTGTAATTTATTAGAGCAAACTGTAGTAGTAAAAAATGCTCAAAAAGGTCCCAGACTTCTAAGGGTAATGAGTAACATTATGTCACAATGGTCAAAAAAACGAGGGTTTAAGGTATTTTGAACAATGATTCTTCAGGGGCTAGATAAACCAAAGCCTCCTTAAAACCATATTCCATACATATAAACCAAGATGTTGATATGCATCCATTTTATTGTCTTTTGACTCAAGGCAATTTTTGTATTTTGCCATTAATTTCAAATGAGGAAATGTAGGTCTTATTATTTATAAGATTACATAAAAAACAACACAGCTCTCTGATTAATGCTGCTTATTAATGAATGATAAATTTAGTTTAAGTGTTTAATTTAGTTTAACACCATTTAAGTGTTTGCGGTGGAAGTGTTTTTTTTTTACATTGCAGCATGTTTGACCTCTCTAGGCAACCGTATACTAAACAGTCTCTCATAGATTATGTCCCCCGGAATCAACTTCTTAACTTCTCGTACATTATTATAAATATATATAATATATAAATCTTCTAAAATTGACTGTTTGTGGTGTGTGCTAGGGACCTGTAGACAGCATAAGTGTGGTGTTTATTGAGATTGTTGATCCTCTCCTCCAGTTTGTGGCTGCGAGGGCTGCTCTCGATGCTTAGGATGAACAGATTGATGTACGCGTCCAGAGAGAACTGATACATGGGATCTATGAAGCCCAGATCATTCAGTACAAAGAACAGGATGGACGCCCTCTGGGCACAGGGGCGGTAGGCCTGAACACAGACACAAAAACAAGCACACACAGTTTGGTGTCTAAATCTATATCCGGCTCTCTTGCCATCGATATTGGCAGCCCAGCAGACTTCTTATCTCTCCTTCTTATTCAGCGCTGCAATCCTTAATCCAATCTGGCAACCCTTTCAGCACCTTCTCTCATTGACCTCCCCCTCATCCCTCTCTTGTTCTCTCACCTCTCTGGCTGTATCGATCTGGCTCTCGGTCAGTTCACTGATCTCCAGTTGCTCGGCGACCTCTGTGGCTGTGACTTTGGAGGTCTGCAGGGTGTTCACCAACTGAACGTCATCCAGCAAAGAACCTGTCGCTTCGTTTAGCAAGCTACACACAACAAAACGGACAGAATATGGAAATATTCCAAACAAGCTGATTGAGAGCGTGCGTCACGTGTTAGAAGGGTGTTAATCCAGGTTTGCAACGCATGAGTTTGTTCAACGAACCGTAAGATCTCATCTTCTAACTCCTGCAGCTTCCTTTTACCCGAGGCGATGTTGATCACTAGAGAGTCCTTCTGTTCCTCCAGTTCCGGACGTTCTTTCCTCACCACGATGCCCAGCAGCTGGGCCTCCAGACCCTGGCACGCACGCACAGTCACGACTCAGCCATCATCCAGACTTCTCATACAGAAATAAATTCAAAAGCACATGCACACCTGCTCTTTCACCGCAAAGTTGACAATGGTGGTTTTGGAAGAGATCTCAGGAGTATAATGAGGATTGGACAGTTTAGTTGTCATGTAAAAACGGAATTCTGGACTGTATTCCACTTCTTTGTCTCCCAATTTTAAAAAGAAGCGGCCACCTGCAAAAACATGTCGGCAAGATTAATATGATATCTTTGAAGAACCCCTGTGAGAGTTGAAGCTCCAATGTTTTGCAAGGTCTACTGTTTTCTGACTCTGAGAGACATTTATTTGAACACTTTTGCTATTTAATTGGTTGTGCATCAGTCTCTTATTAGAAGTACTGTACATTTCATACCACCCCAGAATACCAGTCTCCTTTATTGATAAATACACTAGGTGGTTGAACAATGTATGCCCTTAATGTGCTTAATTATTTTTAGCAGCCTTAAGTTTAAAAACATTTAATTGATAATTTTCAACTGTGTTACAACTACATACTGTGTCAAGTACCACACGCATGATAAAACATTAGGTTTTGGAGTTGATCACCATTTGGAATATTAGGACAGTAAGGAGACAGGAAGAGATGTGGATAGAGAGAGATGGGAAGGTTTGGAAATGACGACAAGTTCGAACCTGAGTTGCCCTGCGCAACCACACACATATGTGTCTGGCGCAACGTCTGCTATACCACAGGGCCAGACGATCACCAGCCTTTCAAAGTTATCCATCCAACTATTTTGAAAATGTGATTTGTAGGTTTCAAGCACATTTCATACACTTTGGGAAATACATGCCCAGAAAGACTACTGGGCATAAAAGTAAAATGCAATTAAAAATGACAATGAGCATGAAGGTTGTGATGAAAGCAGTGCACACCCACTTTTAACTTCAAAATCGGTCTACAGAAATATATAGGTATATCGCATACCTTCCATCCAACAGCTGTAGAAGGAAATGGTTGGAGGAAAACCCACATAATTGCTGATAAGTCATGCGAAGTCAACCCAGAAAGAACATTAACCTTGCCCTTAACCAGGAAGCAGCCAGAAAGGCAGAAGTAATGCAACAAAATCACTGTACAGTGTTGAATTGTGCAAACATTATCGATCACATGTGTGTTAATGTACTCCATTGTGTGTTAATGTGTGGAATTTACCAACACTTGTTAAACTCTTGTTAAGGATGGGAGCCAAAGATGGATCTAGTTCTTCTTGAACATTTTGTAGGAGGACTGGAGAACCAAACTGTATAGCGTTCTCCAAGATCCGCAAGAAATCAGGCATCTGCAAGTCGATTAGCTTCAGTCCCTGAAAGAGAGAGGACAGCTGAGAACTAGAAGAGTTCCGAAGGACAGAAATTAGAACTAAATACTAAACATAGCAGAGAGGATAAACATGATTTCAAGTGATAAATGGATGCTCAAGAAAGATTGTATCAAAGTATACTTCGTTTTCAATCAACCCATACCCTGACAATACAAGCCATACATTGTCTGTCCATTCACCCATCCATCCATCTGTTCATCCATCCATCCATCCATATATCCATGTATTTATATGAAAAAGAGAAGAGGAGAAAAAGGGGAGAGGCTGGCAGCGATGCAACGGAAGTTGGATAAACTGGAGACAGGTGATGGACATTAAAAATCTGTAGAAATTTACAGTTTTTAACCTAAAATAACTTCTCTTCCATCTGACTTCCCTTGGAGGGCATGGAAAGGGGTCTAAACAATCCCCTCGAGTGCCTGATAAGGAGCATCTCTCAGCACAACCCCCCCGGCATTCTAACTTGTCTATACTTGTCTGTATTGTCTATATGTGCTTGATGCAATGGCTTTCTTAACCTGCTCAGGCTCTTTTTGAGCTACCTTCCCTAATGTATTCCCATTTCTCTGTTTCTCTCTCTACAAGTTGGGGCCGCAGATGGCTGCCTCGGCCTGTCACCAAAGCAAATTCCTTGTATGTGCAAACCTACTTGGCAATAAAGCTCATTCTACTTCTGATTCTGGTCCATCCATCCAATCAATCAATCAATCAATCAATCAATCAATCAATCAATCAATCCCACAGAGGGAGTGTATTTGTGAGCACATGTACTCAAATGGAGATATGAATGGTAAGTGTATTTAGCTAAAGGAGAGCAGGTGCTGTTTTTAACTCTCGGGAAAGAGTTAATTAAGAGACTTCTCTTCTAAATAAGAGCTCTCAAAATGGCTTGTCTCTGTGCTAAACAGTAAGTCGTGTGATGAACATCATGAGTTGCAGTCCTTAAAGCTACAACCAAACATAGGTTATCTTCATCTCCAAGGAATAGCGGATCAAACAAGTTTAATAACCAGAGCGCTCTTGTTTCTATTGTTTTGCTACTTCCTGTATCTGTAAAAGGCGTGTTGGGTTTGTGTATGAAATGCTCACTCGTTTGGACTCCATGTTCTTGATCCACTTTAGTGCTTGTCCTTGAGGATCCACCATTAATGGCCAACTGTGGGGGAAGACGGTGAAAATTGTTGGCCTTGACACAAACCTTATTAAACTATCCATAAATGCATTTCATAATTTCCATAATCCGTAAAAGCTATTAATCTAT
>SRMA01026118.1:0-121425 GCA_007224835.1 Danionella cerebrum
GGAACTACGTCACTGAGTTCATAGTCTACGCTTGTTAAATGATTCACGATTGACAGGTTCTACTGAGCATTACGAAAGAAATGTTAACCATTGACACACTTTTGTGGATTCTTGTCTGGACAGATTCACGAGGGTGTAATATTGGTTTGGGGCAGAAAAACTAAAATAGAATAAGAGAAACTGTAGTTTAAAGCTCTGTCTCTGCGAAGAGGTGCCACTCCTGTCCTGCAGCAGCACTGTGATGCAAACTCTCTGAAGTACCCAACCTGGTACTAGCGAGGTGTACCTAATAATGTGGCCGCTGAATGTATCTTTGAAAGTTCAGCTCAAGGAAGATTTTATTTGGAGGAAAACAGATCCAAAAGGCTCTCCTGAAGATTGCTGAGACCTTGCTGCTATAAGCTTGTAATTACGTAGCATCTACAGCGGCGGTGATTGGCTGCCGACGTAGTCGTGTCATAATGGTTCCTGTTTGTGATCTGAGAAAAAAAAGTCATACAATCACAGGAGAGTTGCATTAAAGCGGCTGGAATGGTTGACTCCATAGAAAAAAACGAAACGTTCCCCTTCTCTGAAGCCCGATGACCTTCACCAAATGAGACTCATCCAGAGTTAGCGTGACACTGGGAGAGAAGCAAAACATGTTTTGTGGTGTTTGCTAACGTAGATTAGAGCACCTACTCTTTGATCATCTTTCTTGTTACAGTGTTTATCAATATTGAGATATTGTGTGCAAGCGCTTGCCGCATGTGTCTGCACTTTTCAATAGCTCCAGCAGACGACGCAGCTCCGTCTGTCTGATGCACACTAAACTCTCATCAGCCTGAGTGAATTTACTCAAATTCCTCTAATATCAGTTTCCCTGGAGACAAGGTCATATTCATAAGGCCCTGATTCGATAAAACGAGCTCCTCGCAGGAGGAAAAATCCACTGGATCTCTAGGGATTTACTTCTCTATTTCTAACTTACTGAGCACCGGCTGTTTGTGTTCAACATTCTATGATCTTCTGACATCATACCTCTGAATCATTATTGTTTACTTTCCTAGAGAACCAAGAAAAGGGACACCCTCAAGGGAATGCTGCTCTTTTTCTCCAATTCTCAACTACATCTAAGCTATGATTAAATGATAGATTTATATAACTTATAGAGACATGGGGAACATTGTGTCATTGACTCCTCCATAGCAACCAGACTATTTAACATAGCAACCAGCTTGGCATATCAGTGTCTCCGCTTTAGAAAATCATAAAGACATAGGTGTTGGTTTATTTCACTCATAGTGACATGGGGTACATGCTTTGACTCCTTCATAGCAACCAGACTATCGAATAATTTTCATCCAATCCAGCTGCGTATTTAGCATTAATAGGTTGAAAGATAGCATGTTTTTTCAATACAAGTGCCAGAGCTAAACACACAATTACGAAAAATATATGTAACAGTGCAAGCTAGCTTTCAGGAAACGCTCAATTTGTCTAGTTATGAAATAAGAAACACTGCAGTGTAAAAAAAAAAAAACAAAGGCACTTTTTCACTTCTCAGTTACTGTCAGATTAGCCATTAGTTTAAAAACAAAGTAACCAAACGCAGCTAATATGCAGAAACCTCCTTCAAAAGACGGTTCAGAGCGTTGAATGCAGATGCAGGGTGTGAAAATGCTGTACATCCTATCGTTGAATCCTGATTTGAAGAAAGAGAGGATATCGTTCATTTCAAATGTTTTGGATTTGGTAAAAATCTGTTGATGAACTGGTTTACAACCTTAAAACTTCAAAATGTTGAAAATAATAGAAGCCAAAAGTAAGGTAAGCATAAACAAATGAACTGAATTCATGGTTTAACCATAAAAACTAAATAATTCAATCGTAAAAAGCCACTTGTGTACTGGTTAAACCACAATAGTATTACAGCAGCCGTTTCACGTGTTACAGCAAAACCCAGACAGACTCATCTCAGCTCTTTTATTGCAGACACACGCACCCAGTGTCTTCAGTCAACGCTTTATCGAACGGTTTGATGGACATCTTTTTGGCTAAAACAATAACCTGCCGCGATGAGGCAGCATTTATTTTCCATGCAGTCCTGTGTCCCAGATGCACTCGGCGTAATGTACCCCTCGTACCCCTGGGTTCCGTGAAATATTTATTTTAGACATTTTCAACGGATTTAACTACTAACGCTTTTATAGAGAAACAACATTCGGCAAAACGATCTCTGTATTTATTAGCGATTGATTCCTTAATTAAACAGGAAGGAAACTATAGAGTATATACTTATTATTTTGAAGAGCAGGCTCAAATAGAAGGATTCTTTAGTGATTTCTCCTGAGAATTTGTTTATAATTCTAGGGCATGGTTAGATACGAGAGGGTGAAAACTATTATTAGCTTCTGAACTTCAGAACAATTACTTTAACCAACAAATATTTCAGCCAAATATTTATATTTTTATTAAAATTACCTTAACCAAGCTCAATAAAAGCAAATAACAAGTAGCAAAAGGAAACACAGAAATAAACATTTTTAAGCATTAATACCTAACAAAACAACATGATTTTGAAGTTATATCTACGACTGTTCTGAATCTCTGGCAACCCTACCCTTGTCTCATGGGTTCATAGATATCTGTGGATCCAGATGAAAGAAAATAAAGAAGAAAACAATATCAGAAGTGAAAAACAGCACAAAAATAAACAAACAAATCTGTTGCTTTAGTGTTTTCTTTTCCGCACAAAATCTGCCTCTGATTTAAGACGTAAAAAGGGCCTGAATTAGCTTTAGCCTCGTTCTGAAATACGCCTCAGAAAGTTTCTACCAGCATCATCATCACTTTACGAGGAAACCAAATAAGATCCTCCAAAACATGACAAAACTATACCAGAGGAGATACACGGAGACAGACATACGGCCCGAGAAAGAGAGTAAGAGCGAGAGGGAGAGAGAGAGAGGGAGAGAGAGAGGGGCAAGAAAGAAAGAGGAAAGAGAGAGAGAGAAAGAGGCATGAAAGAGAGGGAGGAAAGACAGAGAGAGAGGCGAGAGAGAGAGAAAGATGCAAGAGAGAGAGAGAGGGAGGGGCAAGAAAGAAAAAGGAAAGAGAGAGAAAGAGGCATGAAAGAGAGGGAGGAAAGAGAGAGAGAGAGAGGCAAGAAAGAAAGAGGAAAGAGAGAGAGAGAGAGGGAGGGGGGGGGTTAGAGAAACACAAGATAGAGAGAGAAGGGCAAGAGAGTGAAAGAGACAGGGGGGCTAGAGAGAGAGGAAAGAAAGAGAGAGTGAGAAAGAGAGAGAGAGAGAAAGAGAGAGGGGTAAGAAAGAAAGAGGAAAGAGAGAGAGAGAAAGAGGCATGAAAGAGAGGGAGGAAAGAGAGAGAGAGGAAAGAGAGAGGCAAGAGAGAGAGGCAAGAAAGAAAGAGGAAAGAGAGAGAGAGAGAGAGAGAGGGAGGGGGGTTAGAGAAACGCAAGACAGAGAGAGAAGGGCAAGAGAGTGAAAGAGACAGGGGGGCTAGAGAGAGAGGAAAGAGAGTGAGAAAGAGAGAGAGAGCCTCCCATGACATTCCCACCCTCAAGACTGAACATAGGTTCGAGCAGTCAGTAGCACAACATCGGTAGCTCTCACATTCACAGTGTATGAAAATGTTCAAACCCGGACAAACCCGGACATCAGGAGGCGCACAGAACCAGAAGAGTCTGTCTCTGGACCCCATCAAGATGTTGTGGGAAAGCTGGTGCTGTACAGATTTAGAGAAACCCCTGTAGGGTTTCTCTCCAGGAGCGTGGGGGGTGAGATTCATCAGATTATCTTGAAAAATAGACCTGGAATGTTTGAAAAGGTTTGGTGTTTTTGGTTCGTGAGTTGATTCTAAACATTCGAAGGTGTGGCTACGGAGTTTGTATAAAGCAAACAATCCTGAAGTAGAAGCTCAGTCTGTGTTCATTTCTGTTTGCCCACAAACATTCACCAAACCAAAGGTCACACGGCGACGTCAGAGACAGCTAGCGGATTAACTTTAAAACTTTTAATGCTCAGTACGTTTGATTTTCTGAGATTCTGAAGAACAGCTGGAGTTTTGTGTTTCTTTAATGACACTAATCTCTGTCATCACTTCTTTATAAAGCCAGCAGACGGGGCGCCGTGTCTTCTGCAGGGATACATCAGGTGCCCTTGTGCTTTTGGTTTCTATCTGAAATCAAGGTTAAATGTGTCCTCAGATCCTCAGGGGTTCCTGAATGCAAAACATAAATAAATAACAAATCAAAACAAACCACTAAAATTTCGCTCAAGAACAAATGAAAGATTCATTTGGAATCGGTTTCGCGGCAGCTATGAAATATGGGACAAGTAAGTTTCTCCGATGACAGCGGCTGTATATATATAGATCAAAAGGTTATATGTTTTGATAATTTTGGTTTTTTGGACAAATATTGTGCCATTGTCTTTCAGTTACATTTTACAGATCAGTGCCATCTAGCGGTGAAAGAAGACATAACCAATGGAAGTACAAAACCTGTGATATGGTTAAGTTTTCAAAGCTCTGGCACAAAAAGTGCTTGGAACGGTGGAAGGTTTTTTTTTTTATATACAATTGTCACATAGTTTTGACCTCATCTTTGTTTTTATTTTGTCTAAACACTAGATTTTTGCTATAAAACATAAAAACTGTTTTGTTTTTTTTTGCAGTAAAAGAACCCAAGAACATTTTTGTCAACTCATTGAAACAAAAGAACGTTGCTCCGGAGCAGACAGCACAGAAATAACTTAATGGCCCTTAAACTCAAAGCATACATACTCCCAGCTGTTAGATACTCCAGGTGCTGGAGTAGATGGATGGAACTCACTCGCTCTATAGCGTTTAGTAAGTTCCCCTAAGAGGGAAAACCAGCTACTAGCAGCTAAGAAAAACTCCCAGCAGGCAGAACAGAAATGAAAAGTGAAGTACACGATACACCAAGGCTGCATGGATTCACGAATGAGTCTCTTTAATTCTGTTTACATTAAAAGAGAATACGTTTCCTTCAATTCAGAGCATCAAGGAGATCAGTACTTGTTCCTAATCTATAGGTCCAGGACGTGTCTGGTCAAGTCTAGTGAGCATTCGCTGATGCAGCACATTTCAGATCATGGGTGGAGCGACAGAACTCCCCAAACTCTGAACTCTGGGTGAGAAGGGAATCTCCTCCTGGAACAATGACCTGGAGTGTCTGTACTGCAAGCCTCTCCTCAGAACATCCTGTATTTATTTTGTTTTTCTGCATATTATCTCACTTTAAATGTCTGATATATGATAAAATGGAAGGTTGAGAGTTCTTCTAAACTAAATATGGCAATATTCCACAAAAACCAAGGTCAGAAGCAGCTCTCCATGCGCCAGTGATTCTCAAACACTTCTCCACCCACTCCAACAAAACAGGCCATGTTTATATCAAAAGCAATGATATGTTCTATTTTACAATAAACTAAAAGAGAAAATAGAACACATCAACACAGTTTGGTATGTGCAAAAATATCCTGCACATGTAATAAAATCTGCATTCACTTTGCAATGTTTGTAATAAATAGAATTCACAAACAATAAGAATAGAACTATAGGAGGTTTGAAATGACACAATTGAAATACAATGTACTATTTATAAGTACACTGTATTTATACAATGTAAAACAAGCAATGTACAGACTCAACAGCTCTGTCACTTTCTTTCCCAGGTAAATTTTGTGTCTCCCGTTGCTGCACTCAATAGATTTTTGTCTTTTAACAGAGTGGAGAGAAATTCTGAAGAAGATTAAAAAAAGTTGAGTAAAGTTAAGATTCAAACAGGTTTGGCTTCCTGACTGAGGCTGTCTAAGGCTAACGCCTCGCCCTCCTCTGCTTGTGATTGGCTGCATCGTGAGTGTCTTCCAATCACCAGCACGAGACAAGAACGCTTTTCCATAAAGGGTTGATTTTTGATTCATTCGGAATCGAGTTGGGGCAGCTACGAAAAACGAGACGAAACAAGTCCGTTTCTGCACGCACCGGTGTATGTGTGCCAATCACTGCGGCTGTTCTGAGATAAGTAGGAATGACGCGGCCTAGCTATTGTTTCATTTTGATTTCAAATACAATGTGTAGATTTCAAAAAGGTTATACATTTTTATATTTTTGGTTTTAAATGAACATTACAGGAGTTTTGACACATAATTTGCAGGTAATTCAAATGCAAGAAAATGTGCCATCCCCTTCATTTTACAGATCAGTGCCATCTAGTGGTGAAAAGTAGGGATAAGCACTGGAAGTACAACACCTGTGATATGATTGTGTTTTTCTAAGGTTTTAAAGATTTATGAGTTTTTTATTTTGTCTCAACACTTGATTTTGCCATACAACAAAAAAAAAACAGTTTGTTCTCAATTTTTGAGATTTTTTGCAGGAAAGAAATTAATGTATTATTCAGAATTGGATTTTTTGTACAATATCAAGATTGTTGTAATGAAAAAAAAAAAAAAAATTATATATATATATATATATATATATATAAACGCTGAGGGTGAACTACAAAATGATTTCAAGTATTGCCACAAAAAACTCTTGCAGTCCTCATATCGCCTCAACAAAGTCTCCATTGGTGCTAATTTTCCCATTTATCCAAATATTTGTCTAACTTTGAATTCTTTTAAGGCTCATAATGAAGTCGAGATGTAGGCTGATGAAGATCCCCCGGTGCTTGTTCTCCTCGGAGACGTCTAAAGTTAAACTGTGCTGCGGCTGTTGATGGAGGCCAGTATTTGGATTAATGTGAGCGTTTTAATAATGATGAAGGTGAACGGAACTGATGGCTGCTTCTGAAGTTCTAAAGCAGGTCACCTGATCTCCGCAGCGATCTTTGAGGTCATTGTTACAGAGGCGCCAAAGATTTGGAGGCAATTAAAAAAGTAGGACAATGAAGTAGCAACTAAATGAAGTTAGGAAGTGGCACACGATCCCATCCCAGTCGACACCAGTGCATCGAAATTACGCAATATTCTACAGGATTAATTACCATCATGATAGAATCCAACAGATATTCCAAACAATATATTGTTATCATAATAACCATTTTATCCGAAGGCCTAACAAACAGTTTGTACTTTATCAAGTCTTTGAAAATAACTTCTGGAAGCTTCACGGCTGGGGAGCAAATAAAAGATTGTTGTAGCGTTATTAAAAGATTAATTCTCTTTCAACTCTTTTTAAGACCCAGAAAGCTTCAAAAACAAGAGTATTCCACAGGGGGACGCATGATTGTGCTTCGGTTATCTTTAGAAAATACTGCAAGCGGAGCATTGTGCAGCTTTTCTATTGATTTTCTGAAGCAGTAAAATCACAAAGAAGTCTCCCAGAGCTGAATCGTAATTTTTATGTGTGTGTTTGCAACTTTATAGAGCTTTCAAAGCACTCAAACACTTCCTCCACCTGAGATCTCAGTCCTCTATATCCATCATGTGACTTGTTTGCATCGTTCTGATTGGCTGTTTTGGGAATTCTTAGGTGATTAAATATAAAACACAAGTGATCAATGACAAGCTAGTCCATGTTTGTTAAAAGTAAATATCTCAGAAGAAATAAAATACATATTTTTGCAATTAAAATAGTGCCCGTCTCTGTTGAACCGTGATGGAGGCACACAGCCAAACTCCTGCAGCTCAAGCTGCTCCACAGATGCCACTGGATGGTTTCCCTCTGTGCCCAAATACAATTAAAGAAGAAGACTTTCAACACATCACCAGATGATTCCTTAAAAAACCAGACGCTTCATTTAAAGCTCAAGGCGCTCTTGACTTCGTTGTCAAATCTAACTAGAGCTTGATCAGCCAATGGGAAGCTTTCCCATCCATCAGTTCACCACTAACAAGCTCCCCATGCACACGCTCACGAGTTAAAGCCAGCTTTCTTTCACCGCAGGAGGATGTCATCAATCCTGCTCTAAACTGTAAAGGGGTTTTGAAATAATCAAAGCTTTGGTTAAAATGTAAAGTCTGTTTTTGTTCATTCGTCCTCACGCAAACCTAACTGAATTTGACATAAACTAATCATTCAGAGCAATTTGATTAACTCGGTTTAACCGTCTCAAGAGAACCTCTCTTTATGTTTAGAGATCACCAATATTCAGAGTCAGAATAATCATCCTCCAGCATTTAACGATTACGACGATATGTGAGGGTACTACAGCGTCTAATCTTCAAACAATAATGTCTATGCAGCGCAGAGGCTCTGTAGAATTTAGGAGAAAGATCTTTGCACACTATTAATGTCTATTAATGTCTAATGTCTATTGTCATTTTTAAAATATAATGTGTAACTGTTTTCCAAGTCTGTAACATTTTAATATTTCAGTTTGCCAACTTTGTCACCAGTATAGGAAAGATTTTTTACAAGATAAATATCTTTAGCAAGAGCATCAGAGAAAATGTACAATTGACATTTTGATAACAATTTAACTTTAAACTTCAATGTAAAAAAAAAATCTATTTAAAAAAAGCTAAATCAAATTGTCATCAACATATTGATTTTAAGTTATGTCAATTTATTGTCGAACTTCAGAGTTAAAAAATCTGTTGCAAAATCTGTCAAAAAATAAATGCAAAATATAATTGACATCAACATTTTGATATCAATTTGTCGTGAAACATATCATGAAAAAAATGGAAAATCAAAATGACTTCAATTTAACATCAAACTTCAGCATTAAAAGATCTGTGAAAAAATAATCTTAAAAAAATAACTAATGAACTCCAATATTTTTGTCATTTTATCATCAGCCTTCAAATGTTATTAATTAGTGGATACACAACTAGTCTTTTTGTGCTTAACATTAAGAGTGGCATGTATCTTGTTTAATATGAAAATACAGGTTTGCAGGACACTGGGAGTAAAATTTAAACACTTTCACTTTTGTTTTGCATTACTGTCAAATGCTACCAATGAGCAAACAATGTTTAGTTGATTTTTGGGGTACAAGCATAAAGCTAACAAAAATATCTGAGATACCATGATTATGAATTTAAAAAAATTCCACTTGGAGAGTAATAACCACCCAGCTAGAAATATCTAAACACTGCAGAACATCCATCTTGAGCTGGAAAACTGTTTACCTCTGTAAATGTCTGGAGTGCCAGTGTCCAGTGTCTTAATGAAGGCACTGGCACAAATTTGCATAGAAACTCAAAGTTTGTTTACATTGAAGGCGACAGGCGTTGCATTATTCATCACAATGCTGCTTGTGGATGTACCCTGCGAACTGAATAATGCTTAGGATTACTCCAACAGTCAAAAGTTTGAAACCCTACAACAACCACATTACGAGCGGTTGGACAGGTGTACCTAATAAAGTGGCCGGAAGTATGTCACTTTTAAAGGGTTTTAAGGTGCTGAAGAATCTTTACAATACTGAAGACACATTATGGATGGAAAACGAAACATTCAAAGTTAATTTATAATGTTTTTTTAAAGCTTCTATGAGAGATGGGTGAAACTGGATTTCCTGTTTAAACGATTAAAAAACATGATCATAAATACTGGACACGCAGAAGCCCCAGCTTTTCTCTTCACCTTTTTAACTGCTGTCTCCTGAGGATGAATCTCTGCAGCAGTGCAGTGAGGAGCAGCTCTCCGACCCACTTTGTTGAGACTAAAATTACAACACCGACAGGACGAGGAACTAGTCCGGAGCAACACAACATTACTACACACCCGCATCTTAAAAACGTGCACAAAATCAATATCGGATTTAAAACGTGCACAAAACGCGAGGAGTTAGTAAACACCCCCCTCCCCCTCCCCCAGTTCAGGTCAGGTCACACACCGTTTACCATTTCCAGTGCAGAATTATAACCTTAAAACGTCACCTTTTATGAGCGCTCTCGATGAGTGTGCAGAGCAAACATGTCTCCAGGTCACATCTGACCCCCGCATTAACTGAGAAACAATGCCTTCCATTAACAAAAAAATCAAGCGTAGCGAGGCTAAATGTGTAATAGGACACCAGTAATCACGTTCATACAGTATATAAAAAATGTAATCGACAGACAAAATGCAAATCTAAGAAGGCTTGGGTTTAGTTTGATTAGTATTAGATATCATCCGTCCACCAGGGGGCATCACTAACGTTTACATTAAGCTCTTGAACTCTGAGTGATGGAGAGAGCTTGTTAAGGCTCAAGCACTGAAGGTACATAGAACCCTTTTGTAATTGCTTTTTGCACCAAAACATGCTCGAAAAGTCACCTAATTTCGCAGACGAGTCATAACTGGAGACAATTTACGTCTGATTGGGGTTCGTAAAGTGAGTATTGAAAAGTGGCTCTAGAGTGCCACTGAATGTTTCAGCTTACGGTGCAACTGTTTGTCATATGCAAATTAAATATGACATAAATGTGTAGTGTACTTAAAGTTAAAATGAACGCAGATGGAGTTTCCGAACTTGACAGGACGTCAGTTTTTTCGTCAGTTTTTTAGATTTTCGCTTTTGCACGGTCATACTTTAACAAACTGCAAGAGCTTTTAACTGTTCATCTCCAAACTCCTTCAGTCTTATCTTAAGGCATATGGGATGTTACGATGGCAAGCTGTTATGACGTTAAACGATGTGCGCACGTCAGCTGTCAAAAATCTAATTTTTGACGTAAACAGGAAGTTGTTATTAACTCTGCCATACAATGTCTATTCAGGTTCAAACTTGGCATGTTTGTTTAGAGTCCATGTCTAAACAATTCTATAAAGCAAAAAATCCAGCCACCTGGTGATCAGACATTTCCTTTAGTGTTTTTTTATTGTATCATTTGCAGATTTTTCCTGAAATGTTAACAGGTTTGTGGTTGAATACATCTCCCAAATAAGGACTGGTCAACATACATAGTGCAAAAGAATTGGCCACTGAAAGACCCCTTTGATAGCTGCTTGCAGCTTTAATTGTATACGTTTGGGAGTAAGAAACAATGGTCTCTAAGTAAATATTTTATAAAACACATAGATAACATAAAGAAGTTTCAGAAGTGACTAGAATCCCCCCAAATGCCCTGGAAGGTTAAATGCTGTTTATTATATTATAGAAGTAAAATCGTGTAAAAGGCTATTTTTTACAAAAAACAAAGCTTTTATTACTTTCTATCTGATGCTTGCTCCATTTAGCTTCAAGAAATCCATCATTGCAAACTATCACAGGCTTCAAGCTCACTTTGATAAAGTAGAACAGGGCCCAGAAGAATCTCTGCCCCCAGCTGCCTTGTGTGTGTGTGTGTGTGTGTGTGTGTCGTACCATCTCGACCTGCCGAGGGTCCAGCTGGGTTGGCTCCGTTGCCGGGACAGCAAACTGGATTTTCCTCTTCTCTTTGGGTTCCATGGGGCCCTCCGAGGGACTCAGGGGATCCATGATCTGCTTTCGTCCTCTGTCAGTCCCTCAAAAAAATCCCTGGAATCCACCAAAGCCTGTCTGAACATACAGAAGTACACACGCGCACACTCACGCTGCTCTCCTTGACTCTGAAACGGTCTTCTGTGCTCTCTCTCTCTCTCTCTCTCTGCCTTGTGTTATCAGTGTGACCTCTGCTTTTCTGCCTCTCGGTCTTTATAAGAGCGCTGGGAGGAGAGGGGGCGGGGCTTAGGCTCAGGATGGCACACTACATGTTTTAGGGGGGTTTGCTGACGTTGATTTCTAATCAGAAAAAAAGATAATCTCATCCAGCTGGCTGAGCCTCTTCTGGCCTCTATTTGTGAATAAGAGATTAATAGAGAGCCGGGGAAACACGTCTACAGAGAGAGAGAGAGAGGGAGAGAGAGAGGGAGTGATGATTTCTGTCAGCGGCTCACACTAAAGGACACTTTGCTCTGACATGGACGTAATTGCGGTAGCTGGAAATGATCAGGAGTGACACTGATTTGATGCTTGGCACAAAGCATTAAGAACGTTTACAGCGAGCAGCCATTTAACCTTCTCTGTGCCAACTTTGTGCCTTTGAATACAATGAAATACAATCAAGGGCATAATGGGAATTTGGGAAAACATCTGGGAATGAATCCTACAGATATTTTACTCTCATGTGCTCCAAACACAAAAACTTGTTTCTCACTCATCGTTACGTGCTATTTTAAATCATAACGACAGAAACTTGTTGAACTGCACAATACGCCAAACAGCCCTCAAACTTCTACAACAAAGTTATTTGGAGAGGGCCACAACCATAAACTCTACATTTGGAGAGGAGTCACCAACACCTGTGATGAACGGTGCACAATCCCCACTGTGAAGCACAGAGTCACTGATGTTCTGGGGATGCGTAAGCTCCAAAGGCACAAGGAACTTGGTCCAGATTGATTGATTCCGCAAGTTCTCGAAGGATCCTGGAGGAAAACGTCTGGAAGCTGCACATGGGACCTTACTGGACATTCAAACACCACAACGACCCAAAACACAAGGCCACGCCCACATCGTCATTGGTTTCACCAGAAAAACGTGAAGCTTCTGGAGTGGATCTGAACTTTTTATCTTTGAAGAACTCTGAGGAGAACTCAAACGTGCCGTTCCTGCAAGAATTTACAAGAGTCCAAGAAGAATGTGCTGCTTTACCAACAGAGAAGATAAAGAACCTCATCAACAACTACCTCAAGAGACTTTTGATGAGGGTCATTTAGAAAGCCTCTCTTGTCGTTATGATTTTAAAAGCGTAAACAGAGCTGTCTGACAATAATTCCCCCAAACACTTACTATGAGTGAGGAAAAAATTGCATTATCGTTCGTATTTTCTGACAAAAATGACAAAAAAAATCAAGAATTTTGCCACGCCATCATGATGTGCAGCGTTCTGTTTTCTCTTCAGGTTCACACTGGCACAAAATAGAGGGAAATGTGGAGATTGTTTAGTAATTTGTTAATAAATCAATCATTCGTTGATTTGATCAAGTTGTAAGATCATAAATTATCTACTTTGTGAACTTTAAAATATTCGAACGTTGTAAAAAATTACAGTTACTAAAAAAGTAAGCAGTTTTTAGGGACAAACTTAAAGAAATAAAACTGTAATGTGTGACTTTAAAATGAAGAAGTGATGGCTCATATCTGCTGAAATTGTTAAAAAAAAACTATTCACAAGATTTTCATCCAGAGATTCACAATCTCCTGAAACTCTCTAGAGACATCTAGTGGATGAAAAAAATATTTGACACTAAAATTCATTAGAGGAGGATTTTAAACAACAGGGAGGACATTTATACTCCCGTCAGGAAGGCCCCAACTGACAAACTTCTAAATGATCATCTGTGCTTCCAAGGTTCAACCAGAGAACAGAACACATCCCTTTTCTAAAATTAATGTACACAATAATAGCCCCCACTAAAGAAAAATCACCATTTATTGTGGCATTTTAAAGGTTAGTGGTGTTGTAAAGCGCTCCATAGAACTCACAATAAAATAATTTCTACAAGTTTTCATTAAGAACAGCCACATTCCGATTCCGGATTTAAATTCCATTGAATCCCAATGATCTCAAAGCAGCAGACTGAAAAACCAAGATGACTTTAAAGCAAAGTCATGGCACCCATCCCAAACACCCCAGTGACCTGGCAGCAAGTTATAAACCGTCCCACGCATGTAAATCTTTTTATGATAAAACTGGAATGCACCGTTTTAATCCTCACAGACCACAGATGGTGTGTTTTACCAGCGTGTTTCAATAATTTAAACTCTTTCCGATAGATGAAACAAAACAAATCTTATGGGAGTTTTCATGCAGTCTGGTAAAGGCATGTCCACGAAGCACCTAGTGACACAAAGCCACTCATTTTGAGACAAACTTAATATTTTGGTTCAAGCTAATGGCATTGGTCTTGTAGAATATCGTTAAGGGGCCCCTAAAGGATGGGTTTGCCAAATTTAGGGATCCTGTGATCTTCGAGGGCTAATCCGTTCCATCCATCATATGCCACCTGCTCCCATTCATTTGAATAGGCATTATTTTTTGATGTAGCATAAAAATCGATAAATGAAACCAAAACGCTACAAATTCAACATCAACCCGCCGTCACGATCCCCTGAAGTTCTGCGAGGATTCTGTTATGTTTAGCAGAAATAGTGATTTTTTTTTGGTCTGACTTAGAGTTGGGACATAGGATCTCAGACCAGGAAGGTTAAAATCATTGTGGAGATCGGGAGTAAAGCTCGGCACGTCCCCTTGTCTACCTGTAACGTTTTAGGATGCAGGTGGGCGATGGGTTCATGGATTGAGGACATACAGCCATTGGGGGAGGAAAAAAAATCAAGCTGGTCTCTGAAAGACTGCTTTGAAGTGCATTAGCTTTGAGGCTTGGGGTTGTTCCGAAACTCCTTTTCGTTGGCACCAGTGGTAGATCCAGCCATTTCCAGCACTAGTGGTACTTTTGACAAATATGCCTTTGCCGCTGACCATAGACATTCTCAAGGGTTGTGAAAGTGCAGTTTGAAACAATGATCCAACATCCTCAAGTTGAGGGACAAGGCTCTAAGCAACCATTTCAGAGAAGCCGAGTGGGCTTTGGTAACTGTCAGGACTCTTCACTGCCTCCTTCGAGTTATTCCAAGGCCTCTACACACCTGTCAGAATTGAGGACGAATCTTCGGATGGGTTCCCAGCAGGGTGCTCTTCGTCTGCATTGAGGAAATATTCATGATGCAAGATTCCGTTTCAGAGAAGACATCAAAGAACACAGACAAAAATCCTGTTAATTCTCACAAAAATGTGGAGAAACAAGGGGATTTCTGGGCGCTGTTTCCTGTACGAAGTCCTTATGAAAATGTGGGATGAGCGCCACCTAGCCGCATTACACTGATATCCAAAGAACCAGCTTTCATTGGTCGTTCTCCTCGCGAACGGATCCGATACGGCAGTGCAAAACTCCTTTTCATTGGCACCACTTGTTTGGTCCTATGTGTGATGCTCCGTTGGCGCCCATGTGATTTGTAGAGGCCTTTATTTACCCTTTCCAGCACTTGAGGTAAACCGTGTCCCCTGATTCTCCAGCACGGCAGCTTAAAAGCATGTAATTTGTAAAGGTACAGCCAACTGCATGACGTGAATGGTTGAGACACTTTACTTCAACATTATTATATTCATAAACATTTGCTGAGTTACTAAACGTGCAACAGAGAAGCAGAAATCCACATCAGTTCAATTTGCGAACCATCGGAACCTCGTCTCTCTTGGAGAAGAGGACACTATATCCTCCATCTAGAGTCCTGTGCACGCGAAGATAAAATCGAGAGTCTCAGTCAAGTAGTGAAAATGGCTTTATGTTCTTTTGCCTTTGTTTGGAGACTCAATCTTGGCTCTAGAGCTCAGGAGCCGAAGACACTCACTCAGGCACATGGTTGAATCTCACAGACTCACTTCAGCCGTTCACAGGATGAACATCATCCATTCACATTCAGGAGGAGCTCCTAAAAATTCACCCTTTCCTTTAACGGAAGAAACTGATCAATTTCAAGCATTTTAAAGGGTTAGTTCTGGCCAAAAATGAGTTTTTTGTCATCGTTTACTCATCCTCGTGCTAGTCGAAACCCATAGGACTTCAAAGGCAAAGCTGAGAGATTCCTCCACTTTTCAAAGTCTGTTCCTCCAAAACTTTAGCAGTTTTAGGTTTTAAACTTGTATTTTAGAGTTTCCTCTCAAATAATTCTTCAACCGCACTTCCAGGTTCTTGGAGTGGCTCAGAAAACTACCACGAGATACAAGAACAGGAACGTATCGTTTTCTGAGCAAACAAGGAGTGTTTTCAATGTTTGAGGCACACCACTTCTCTTTCCTCCGCCTGTTTTGGTTTTAAATAGAAGTTATTTAGCGATTTCATGCTTACAGCAATAAAATGTAAGCGTTTGTGGTCATTTAGCGTATAATGTAACGTTGTCATGTCTATACAGGGTTCTAACTTTACGCTTCCTGTAAAGCTGCAATTCATCGACTGACCACTTGAGGCTGGTGTCAGAAGAGAGCAGATTCCCATTGACACCAGTGTCAAAGTGCGCAGAACTGTGGTTTTGAGATCTGCTAAGCCTTAAACTTACTACTACTCTGGAATCTTTGCTACCTCCTCGCCTCTGTGTGCACTTTGGCCAATTACCATAACCCCGTAGCGACCCACTTCCAATTCAAACTCTTTATCCGAAAACTACGCTCACAGCTTTCTATGGTTTTTGGCTAACACTTACATCTGTGAGGTTTGCTCTGGGCATTTTTCATCACCTCAATCACCGTGAGTCAGTCTTTTCTTGGGTGATGTTTGTCACTTTAAGAGCTTGCGTTTGGATTCCTCAGCTATTTCTGTTTTTCGAGTTTGAGGAGCTCGGAAGCATCTCACTTTTTCTATTCTTTCATCAAGAATCCACCTCTCCATTATTACAAGCGCAATATGAAATATTTCTATGCTCTTTGTCTTATTTTAGAACTTTTGCATGCATTTGGAGCCTTATGGAGGCTGGAAGCTCAGCCCATTTTGACATTTCATTAGCTAAGCCCCACCCATTTTGTATCGATTTTCATTAGCTAAACTCCACCCATTTTACATCAGATTTCATAGCTAAGCCCCACCCATTTTGCATCACATTTCATTAGCTAAGCTCCACCCATTTGTAACATAAGCTCCGACTACATTTTTATTACCGGTACATTAATATTACGTTTTATCACATAAGCTCCAGCCCTTATATAGCATAGCTCACTAGCTATGCTCCAACCCCTCTGTATCGCATTTGACTAGCCCAGCTCCACCCCCACTGTAACAGATCAATAGATAAGCTCATACTCCCCCTCCACATGCAACATAACCCACAAAGCATTAACTGCTCTGTATTGTTCCTCACTAAATAAGCCCCACCCTTTTTGTATCATAGCTCATTTGCAAAGCTCCACCCCCTTTGCAGCAGTAGCTAAGCTCCATCAGACTTGTCATAGCTTTCCTGTGGCTCAGTCAGTCGAGTGTTGTGCTACCAACGCAAAGGTTGTGATTAGTCAACTGTGTTCATTCCTTGAAATGAAAGTCGTTTTGGATAAAAACCAATGTAATAAAGCGAATTAGCAAATTCGCCCCATTTTGTGTCAAACCTCACTTCATTGTTTTTTCCATGTGAGTAAAGGATGTTTTGAACACATAGATTTCAGATTCCAGATAGCATCGAAGACGGAAATATCCAACGGATAGAGTGGAAAGTGAAAAAAAGGAAGTGTTGGTTTACCGGTCACCGTTCACGATCGCGGAGACAACATCCAGGATCATCACAACAATCTGTGCTTAGCTTTTTTACTTTAACATGGTTATGGTTCATTAACAGAACAGTCAACTCTTGTGTCAGCAAATGCTTAGAGTTGAGAAAGGAATAAACGGCTTTTCTCAGTTATCCATATTTACAATACTCAAGTTTAACGTTACTGCCATAAAAACAACTTTAAGGCACCGCTATGAAACTTCGCTTGCAAAGGGGTGTAACATTTTCAACTCTTGTTGGCTGATCTCTTCTCTTGAGGCGGGGCTTAGCATTTTGCATAATGCGTAATTGTGAATGCGCGTGGCTGAAGCTGAAAAACATCTCACGGTTTGTGGTGTTCTAGCAACACATCTATTCAGCACATAAAGAAATTCTGAACTGAACCCACTTTATTAATTCGATAACAACAATAAAGCAACCGGACTTAGAGTTTTGGAGGAACATAAAGGGAGAAAGTCTCTCAGAGAAAATACTCACCTTAACTTTCCACCAAACAAGCTTCTGTTGGACACAAAATATAACCTTTTGAGGAATGTTAGAAACTGTTGATGTCCAAACCAGAAAATTGACCATGCTTTGGGACCCAATCATCAAATGCTGAACATTTTCATTTGTTTTCAAGTCATGTATGGGTTTTGAAGTAATAAAGTGAGTAAATGATGACATTTTTCATTTTAATTGGGAATAACCCTTCAAATAAACAAAGGAAAAATGAAGGAGTTCAAAGTCAGGGCTCGGGAGTGCTCCGCGGCTCCTCTCAGTGTGTACCGGGGTCTGGTTCCTGTGCCGCTGGAGACTCCTGTAGGATCCATGACATCAAATCTGATTCAGGAGGCTCGCTGGATTGTCCGGACCGGGTTTGGCAGGATTTGACTCAGCTGATTCAGGGTTTACCAACGGAGGATCTGTTTGAGACAGAGACCAAGAGTCAGACAAATAAAATCATTTGTTATTACTCAAACTAATGTTATATTTGTCAACGATACACACCCCTTTACCTCATCAAAATTACTCATTTTGGGGTGTGGCCCTTTAAATGATCCTGATCTACCAGTGACTCCGCCCCCTCCCATCATGCAGCCGTATAGCGCATCCTCAGCATGTTACATTCATCTTTAAAACCAACAACCGCACAACACGACACGCTCAGCAGCCAGCAACCGAGAACAAAAAGGGCGGGGTCAAAAGTCATGGGAGGGACCTTAAGGTTTGTGATGTCACAAACGTGCAGAATGCAAACAGGCATTTTTAGATGGAATATTAAGATGAATTTTGGTTTTCAAAAACCTAGAAAAGAGATTTTATGTCCCCTTCACGGTTTAATGTCAGATTATAAATCTAAAATTCTCCGGAGCGTTTGTCTTCATTTACAGCAAATTGACATGTCTTTTTTCATAGATCAATTTCATTTTTTGTTGATGTTTTTCCAATTATTCTAAAATAAAATATGCAGTGTTTCAGAAATAAAATGCTACAACTTTTCTAAAAGAAATGCTTCACAAAAAGTTCTGAATACATTTAGGTTCAGAAAAGAATCCTAATGAATTATATTTTGTTGCTAAATTAAGTACAATGACAAAAAAAATTACTGAAACATAAAAAAATGAACCCTTTCAGAGAATTAAGCTTTTATCAAACGTCCCATAAACTGCTGTTCTAATTAAATCAGAATTTACCCAAATCTAAACTTGTAAGAGTTAATTTACACGAAATGGAATCCTCACAAACACTGAGCAGACGGGATATTGCGGGTGTTTTATTAAATGTGAAAAATCTTTACAAATTGCACCAGTGTTATTGGATGCAAAACACCTGTGATCCCAGGAATGCCTCATCACCAGAACTCTAAACATCTTCTAAACATCTTCTATTGTACTGTGTTTACTAAATATTAAATGCTGTACAGTGTTGGGTTTCTGAGAAATCACATCTGATTGGCAAAAACATATCAAAAAAGAGATTATTGCAGCCTAGTGTGCTCCTTTTATTAAAAAACATACCACACCACGCCCTCCAATGCTGCTGTGCACTCCTCCAGGCAGACAAACTGAAATCATCTGCCTGCATACAGCAGCAGCGGGTGTAGCATGGGGTTTATTTTTTATAAAAGCAATAATCCCTGCACGACTGAGAATTGCAGCATTGATCTCTGTTAACAAAATCAAGTTAGTCATAAGTTTTAGAGAAGAGCAGTCCCTGAGAACTCTATGCACCATCAAAGCTCAGGTTAAGGTTCATTAAAACAAACATTTGAAGCTAAACGAGTGTCTAACATGTTTCTCCGAGAGCCTCCAGTCGCTCAGCTCAAACCAGAATGTCTTCATCTCAAAAGATTTCTCTGCTTTTTACAGCAAGAACTGCTGGATCGTAACAAAAGTTGACTCGGAATAAAAAAAAAAAAAAAAAGAATGACCCTTCATGCTGAGCTGATGGAAAAATGGCTGCTTAAAGTTTAAAAAGCCAGATTTGAATCTTTTGATGATTTGAGATTATTGGCTCTAGGATCATCTACTATGAAGACTTGGTTTAAAAGCTTTAAAATAATCTTAATTATAGAAGGCCTCTCGGATTTACTGAGAATCAACCTCCCACTTTCCTGTAGTTAAGCTGCAATTCATCCACTGGCCACTTGAGGCAGGTGGGAGAAGACAGGGTTTTAGTTAATGTTATTAAAAAAAAAGTATTAAATCATCAACATGTTTGACAATAATAAAATGTTGTTAACATATAAATATAAATAAATGAACATAAAACAAAATAAAATGTTGCACTTAAGTCAGATCCCGATTAGTTGGACCTAGCAAGTATCAGAGCATTGTCTCAAAACAAAGATAAATCGACTTCCCTCGTTCTATACTGACGTGCATCATGTAGGCATGCAATGAATTCTGGGTAAATGTATTTATGGTGTTTTAGTGATTTATGCTGTTAAACAGTTAACATATGTTCTGTGTCATTGTAGGGCTCCCTCTAAGATTTACAAAATGTCAAATTCAACAATGCACACGAAACAATATTATTATAAAGTTTTAAGAACGCCAACAGCCTCTATTCAGATTTGAGTGTTCATTGTCATCCATCAGCTAGGGGGCAGCACTAACACTTTTGCTCTCAGAGAATCCAACCTCTTGTATTCTGAGAAAGCTTGGATTGTTTTAAAAATTACATCGTTTCTTATAAAAATGACAAAATAATAACTGCCTCCTAATGGATATTAAATGAGACACAAAGAAGTTTCAGAAGTGACTAGAATCACAATCACTCAGGGGTGCATGCACTCCAGCTCCCTGGCAATATGCCCCTGAAAACTTTTTGTATTGCTATATAAATAAATAAAATACACCCCCAATGGTTAATGGTTCTTTAATTAAAAAAAAGATGATCATATCTCCGTCGCTATTCGATCTGTGTTCTCCCTTTAGATAAAAAAAAAATTATTGATATATATATATATATATATATATATAAATGCCTTCTTTAGGAAAACGAGGTCTACTGTGGTCATTTTACCATCGACTCCCATGTTAAAAGTGTTCAGTTGGAGGCGTTTTTAGTTCACCTCACCAGTAATGATTATAAAAGCAATTGTGCATTATTTTAAATGCCCCCTTGGCCAAATGAAGACCGACATGACAGTGACCCCCGCTTTTACAGCTAGCTACACCATTATTCTGCATTCATAGCTTTATACAGTTTATAAATACAGTTGTGCTCGTAGGTTTCTGGAAGATTGTTGGATTTTTGACGATTTATCAGAAATGATCTTTTCTCCGCTCATGGTTAGTGTTTGGGTGAAGCCATTAGCTGACCACTCACATCCCGGACATTTATTTATTTATTAAAAAAAAAGTTTCTACCCCAGCGCCATACGAGAACTAAACGCTGCTGGCTGCACACACACACACGCACACACACCAGTCTTTACTTTAACATCGCTGCTGCACTTTACATTTATTCATCTAAATCCTGCTGCCTTACCTTTTTTACGTTCTTATGTTTGTGAATTCATCGTTTATTTTTACATTTTGCTGAACCTATTTACTGTACTGTTTTCACATGAGTGGCTCCAATTTCTGTGTATACAAATATATAAATGTATCTGTATATACTGTGGTACGCAAACGTTTTGGCTTCCCATCGATTCAATAAATAATGAAATGTGTGGATCAGAAATATAACAGACAGGAGACAAACACAGTGATATCTGAGAAGTGACCCTCAACTTAAACCAGATTCCCAATCCCTGCTCTGGCTACGATGGAACCACCACCAAATTCACTGCAGGGAGCAAGAGTTGTTTTTGGGATGCGGTGTTGCTTTTCCATCATGCACAACAGTCTGTATCAGTCCACAGCACCTTATTCCCAAATGAAGCTGGCTTCTCCAAATGTGCTTCAGCAGACATCGCTTGGGGTTTGTGCAGAGAAAAGGTTTTACTCGCATCACCTCTTGTGTAAAGTACTCTGAATAGATGAATGATGCACAGTGGCGCCATCTGCAGCAAGTGGATGCTGTAGATCTTTGGAGCTAGTCTGTGGGTTGTCCGTGACTGTTCTCACCACCTCTACTTGACTGACATTTTTCTTGGGCCTTAATTTAAACTGTGTCTGGTCTTCCAATTCCACACAATGCTGAAACTGAGAGCTTAAATCCCTGAGAGCTTTCCCTAAACCATAAAGTCACTGTTTTCAGCTCATGTGAGGGTTCTTTTGAGGTTTCCTTCTTGAGAGAAGATGCAAATACGCTTCCTTTAAACCGTTCTCATGACTGGATTCTCCTGTGCATGGATTTCAAGGGTCACTGAGGTTAATGTGAGTTCTAATAACTGGTGGTAAAGTTACTGAAATGTAATAAATGACTGCATTTATGCACATGCCTACTTCTGTTAAAACATTTCCTGCACTCTTAAATATCACTGTGTTTGTCTCCGACATGAAATATTTAACTGAAGTCATCCACACAACAAACTGATTATAAAGGAAAATCATGAAAATGAACAAACCTCTATAATAAAGTGACCATAAAGAATCTAGAAATCATAATAATAACAGTCGTAACCTGTATATTATAAAAAAAAAAACATGCAACTAAAAGGTCAGAAATAAAACACGCTGTTTATGTTCTAATGTGATGCAAGAAAAAAAAATGTCCAGCAACGATCTCTCCATCACACAGGATTGATCAGAGGATCGTTTATTCCACACTCATCTCACAGTAAGGCTTTATTACAGAGTGCGATGCTGTGCGTTCACAGATATGATCCTCAAAGAGCAGTGAAGAAGAGAGAGAGGGTCACAACTAAATGAACAAAGCTTGAAATGTAATCTGCATGAGGTAAGATCACGAGCGATGAAACGAGGAGTGCGTGATGGTGATGAGAAGATAGATGCGCACACGAGGAAGTTAGCCGCTCTTCCATTACGCGATTCCATTCAGCCTGAAACTCATACACACCGTATTCTCACCTCGATGCAGATTAGAGCTTCTCAGATTAAGATTTGCTCAAGTGTTGTGCACCAGAACAGAGACACATGGGAGGAGCTGCGTGCAAAACGCCTCTTTATTTCAGGACTGTTTGAATGCGGCTTTAAAAGAGTGACAACTCATCCCAAACACCATGACCCTCGCTCGCGGGCTGCTAGGAACTCAGCCTGACAGCCAATGGACAGACGAGGCTCCTACGAAACTAAAGCTAAACACTGCAAGACTCTAGAACAAAAATCAGCGCTTTTTAAGATTTATTTCTTGCAGTCTTCCTGCCCAATAAACAATTCCCCTTCGAAAACAATACAAAAAAAGAAAAGCATCGACAGCGGAGGGTCCCACGTAACCAGAACGACGAGGCACATCAGTTTGTCTGTGGCCAATCACAGCTTTCGACTATCCAGCGCCCCTCCCCACATAGACTTAACTAACACTTGCCCTCGCGATCGGCGCCTGTGGCTGAAGCAGAGCCTGCACGTGGCACGGCCTCCTCAGAGCGGACGCCGTTGCTCTCGTCTGCCTTCTCAGCCCCTGCCGCAGGGTCCTTGATCAGCTGCTCCAGCAGAAGCGCCAGCAGCCCGGCCTGCTCCTCCTGAGATTCCCCTGAGGGCGGCAAACCACCAGAGGACTGAATCAGGGTGGAGAGATGGCTCAGGAGCTCCAACTGATGTGTGGCGTCCGGTTCAGGCGGCGTCCTGGGACGAACTGAGGTGGAGGCTTCGGAGGAAGAGCTGCGGAGAATCTCCGCCATCTGAGAAACGCTCACAGAGTCCGTCTGACCCTGCAGGAGATTCAGCAGCACGGCCAGCTCCGTCTGGTTCAGCTGCTCGGCGGCTGCTCCCAAACCTGAGCACATTAACAACACAACGTATTTATTTTGCTCTTCGTGCACAACGTTCACGCTTAGATTTACGTGGAGTGGAGTGAACAAGGGAAAGTGCGTTTCACCATGCAAGCTTCATGTCTAGCGTATGCTCATTTCTGTCAGTTCTCAGTCCTTTGGCAACTCCTACAGGTCATCAAGTGAAACAGCAAGTCTATCACTCAGGACTTGACTTGGAATTAAAACATCGTCGCATTCCCCTGAAGGTTTAGCTACTTCATCTGAAAATTCGGGGTTTTTGTTTTTTATGAATTTTACATTAACTTTTTTTTCACCTTAAAATCAGACTTTTTTTATTTTTCATAAAGAATTTTTTTTTTTCAAATTCCACCTTTAAATCTTTTTTTTTTCACACAAGTTTCAGAGTGTTTCCACTTCCACCTCAAGATCTGACCAGCTGTCTGTTCACTATAAGGCCCACCTTCCAGCTCAATAGCGATGGTGTTTGTGGGGGCAGGGGGTGCAGATGAAGGAGGTGGTGGTGGACTTGGAGGTGGTCTGCTATTTTCGCCTACGGAAGCTCCGGAAGATTCCTTTCTGGGAACTTTGGGTACGGGCACATCCTCCGGGACCCCACTCTGCTTCTGCCGGCGTCGCTTCTTGCTCCAGAGCTCATGGCAGTCTTGCCAGTGAGGCAAACTAAACAGAGCCCACAGAAAGAGGTGCAGTGAGCGGACGTTCCGGCACAGAGATGGAATTAGATTAGAAGTGAATCATACTCTGGTGGGGGCATGTTGTTGGGCTCCACATCACACAGGAACTGGCTTGCGAGGGCCTGATCCGCCGTGCAGCGCCTCGAGGGGTCGAGGGTCAACATGTGGTCCAGCAGATCCAGAGCATCAGAGGGCAAACTATAGAGAGATACTGAGATTACCGAGCACCGTGCAAACAACCCTTTCAAAGAGAAAATGTGGTTAATTTAACCAAAATTGATTAGAAGAAAAACAATCTAGTTCTCCATTAGTTTGCCATACTTTTACATTATGCTAACAATTCTAGCATAAGTCTATGGCATTTTACGTTCAAATCGTTAGCTTTGCAGTAAACAGTTTACTCAAGTTTTAGGCGGAGTTCCATTTCTAGACATTAGTCCATTCCATCCATTTTGCACCTTTAAGTGAGGCAAAGGGGTGTCCCAATTCTTTTTTGTACAGGGAATGGCTATGGTAAAGGGATCTGTCTCCTCTGTGAGGTCTGGACTCTCGCAAAAGTGGTGGAAGCTTGCCACCAGCACAGCATAGACTCTTAAAAGTTTGAAAACAATATAGGCCAATAAAGAAATATAAATGACAAGAAACCTAGCTTTTCATTAATAATCAGCAATTATTCCCATAATAACATCATCATCATTACATAATAGAATCTTGTATTTCAAGGCAAATGTTTATTTGATCATGTGGATATGTGTTAAATTCTACCAGCTGATCCTTCAAAACCATTTGGCTGAAAGATTCAGCTTTGTAGGGGTATATTTTTAAGGGGAAGGCGGAAGGCTAAGGGGTCAGGGTAAGTGAGTGAAATGGAGCCCAAAAAAACTCTCACAATTGAAGCAAAAACGATCGCAGAACATTTCAACTCAAAGAATCTTCACTTGTATGCAAAAAAGATGACAATGGAAAAAAGAATCTGAATGAGGGAGCGGCTGCTGATTGGCTGAAGAACATTAAACTACTTCCACACACAGACGGAAACGTAAACCAGTAAACTACTAATTCCGTTAACATTCCGATTCTCCAAGGTGGGCGAGGGATTCATTTAGGAGTGGCACCATGGCTCCTAAAAAAACCGCATGGGTTTACTTACAAAGCGAATTCCTCCCTCAAACGTCGTCGGTACTGCTTTTTGGGTCTCATGGTATTGAAGTACGGAAGCCTGATCACATCGGGCCAAGCGGCCGGACACGGACTGCCACACAAACGACTGAGAAAACAATAAAAGACGGTGTGTAAAAACATCCTTTTCCTTCGGTCCGGCTAACGTTAAATTCAAGTAATGAGGAAATACCTAATCAGCTCAAGCTGCAGAAGTTCTTGGTTTGCTTGAAAAATAGGCTTCCTCGTGAACAGTTCTCCCAAAATACACCTTTACACGAACACAAGGAGTCAGGTACAGCGATCACTTGGAGCACGATTAAAAGTGTGCCGTTTCTCACCCGCAGCTCCACACGTCAATCGCTGGTGAGTACCTCTCCTCCCCCAGGAGCAGCTCGGGCGGGCGATACCACAGAGTGATCACCTTGTTAGTGTACGGCCGACTGGAAATGACCAGAACATTGCAGCTATTCAACATTCACTGTTTATTACAAGATGCTTTAGGAAAGTTCAATAATAAGTAGGCCTGCGACTAATGATTATTCCATTTTTGTTGGCAACCATTTTTTCGTTAAGTCCACTAACTCGAGCGTCGAATGCATTTGATGACTTTTATCGTGGATTAGCTGGTTCAGCACTAATAATAAGAAACACGCCATGAGAAATCAACTACATCTTGATTTTTTTATTCATTCAATCACTATGAGCTCAGCAATTAATCAAGTACCTTTCGATATGGAGCAATGCTACCTCTCAAAACGCTCGTGTAGGATGTTGCAGGAAATGGTGCCATTTGATCAAGCGACACGGCAGCTTTGCTGTTTTTTTAAAACATTACATTTAACACCAACATCTCCAACCAGTCACAGTGAAAGAGATTCTAAAGAAGATTGTTAGGAGCTGGTTTTAAAGCCTTCGAGTGACCTTTTTGGAAATTCCCCTGGAAAGTCCCTCGATGGACAGAAAAAGCCATTGCATTGGGATTAACTGGCTTTACATACAAGTTTATGCACATTGTTCCTCATCAGATAAAATGTTTTAACTCTGTTATTTTTTAAGCACATTTTTTTACATTTTCTGCATATCTTGCTGTTTCCATAAATCTGTGGATGGAAATGCAGCTAGTGTATGCTCAAAGGAGTCATGGCTGATGGTAAACTTTCTGTAACCTTTTGATTCATAGTAGTCCTCAAACATCCATCAAGTTCTTTCCCATAGACATATGTTTATAACATACACAACAAGTTTTTTGTAACTTAAATAGGTTACATAGTGTGAGTTATGGACTATTTTTATTAGAAGGAGAATTGAAGTAACAAACATTTCATCAACTACAATCCTCTTGGTTTCTTTGCATTCATTCCACACATGGAACCAGTGAATCAAAGACATAGTTTCAAGCAAAGAGAAGTTTGAAATTGTATGTAGAGCTTTCATTATGACCAAGAATGAAATCAAGACCAATGCTCACCTTTCCTCAGAGTTATAGAGACGAGCCAAACCAAAATCAGCCAGCTTGATTTGACCACTGGGGAAAAAAAATTAAAAGGATAAAAGTAGTTTTCAAAAACAACCAAAAGTGATGACTTCTTTCACGTTCAAATCCACATTAAAAAAGGATTCTTTTTTAGCATTAAAACATACTGTAAATGGCAGAGGGAGCTTTGTAGAATGCCTAGCACTTGTATCTAAAGCATAGGCAAAAGAAGAAACATCTTTGCAAAAACAGTAAAAAAAAAACATTCTATATGAAACGGTGTTTGCTCACTTTGCTGACGACGTATAAACAAAATTTGCAAAATTTTAATGAAATCCATTTCAGGTTTTTCTTCGAGACAACACACGAGTAGTAGTCATTTGAACAAAGGAAGGGAGAAAATGATGCGCTCAACGATTTCTGATACTCATCTACTGTATGACTACAATTTCTTATAACAAAACACATTTATTTTTGTACCTGTTGTTCAGCAGGATATTGGAGCACTTGATATCCCTGTGTAGAAAGTTCTTCTTGTGGCAATAGTCTAAGCCCTCCATCAGCTGCCGCATGAAGCTCTGCACATGCTCATGGGAGAAAGAAACCAGGCCTGACTCCAGCAGCCCCATCAGGTCGTGATCCATGTACTCAAAAACCAAGTAAAAAGCTCCTAAACAGTGCAAAACAAACCTAAAGTGAGTCTATAGCCAGAATTTCATTGAATATTTCAAAATGTCAGCTTTTTGTATAGTGTTCCACAGTGGTGATTGTTTATTTCACTGCCATTTAATGGGTCAAACCACAACAGAACACTCTTTATATACGCTGACGGTCTTATTTTAAAAGGACATGGCCACATATACACATCAACAATGCAGCTGTTTGATTGTGCTCCCACTGCTAACAATGACCACAAATCTGAGAAATCATTCACTTCAAGCTGCTCTCTAAACACTCTCATGTCTCATGACACATGTGACAAAGGGAGCAGTGTTGTACGAACTCCTCTTGTATGCAAACCCTGCTCCCTGGCGTCACATTAATCCACACTCATTTTCCCAGGGTTTTTCAAAACAAAGCACCCTGCTGAGTCTCAGGTGTGATGTGACACATGCCACGATTCTTTAGAGCCTATTGTTAACGCAAAATGTATTTAGCAGACTAATTTATAATAAGAATCACGTACGTCTGATAACACACACCTGCTAGTAAAACATGGGCTACACTTGAAACATGTAGATGCACATGAGCAGACCTTTGTCCTTTTTGAAGTCGAGGGCATCTTGTTTATCGGTCAGGATCTCTTTCATGTTGACGACGCTCCGGTGGTTGAGTTGCCTCAGGATCTTGATTTCTCTGATGGCTGTGATTGGGAATCCTTCCTTTTCATTGTCCAGTCGTACCTTCTTCAACGCCACCAGTTCTCCTGGAGGAAGCATAGGGAAAGAACAGGCTGTCAATGTCGTACCAAACACTATAAGAAAAAGAATAATGGGATTATGACGCAATAAAGATAAATAAAGTAAGATGATCTGAGGCCATCGAGCTGCCATTGTGGAGTTACACACCATCCAACCAAACAGAAAACTTTAGCGCCAGTGGCAGGAATATCCTCACTGCTAACCCATTATCCTCTTTGCTGCATTTAGAATTTTTCATTTCAACTGCTCATCACTCCAGTTTTGCGGCTAGATCCTACTTTACACCATTTAAAGCAAAATAAGTTAAGCGTTAAAGGAATAAAGCTCCATCATGGGCAGAAACTGTACGTGGTTTGTGAAAGATGCACTGGAAATATTAATCTCAAGCCACACACCCGTGTCTTTGTCTTTAGCTTTGTACACCTGTCCGTAGGTTCCTTCTCCAATGATGCCGATGATGTCGAACTTGTCCACGCAGCGTTTCCCCCAGTCTGTCTCTGTCTGCTTCTTCTCTCCATACCTCGGAGAGCAAATCCTGCACATAGTCAGCTTTTAAAAATCCACATACAAACCACATACGTTCTCTTGTGCATAACGTGTGCAGACGCCTACAACAAATCAATGGCGTCTCTTTATTAAGCACCGTCTATATTCACAGCATGAGATTCGGGCTGCTCAACATAGTTTGTCTGCAAAAATCAAAAGATCTTGAGGGGCATTAAATAGTGCTGGGGGTCGAATTTAATCATTGGGGGTCGATTATTAGTGCATCACAAACCAGTGCATCCTTACACACTCGGTCAAACATTGTAATTGCAATTATTTTGAAAGAAGACCCGATCTACACTGAAATGGCAATAAAAAAACGATCATCCTCATGCAGATAATCAAAATATGCACATGGCATTGATCACATGCTTCAAAAACCAAACCAAAACACAATTTCACACTCTCAGCTTAAGAATAAAAACATTTATTTAGTTATTATTATTATTATTATTATTAGTACTATATAGAAGTACGCAGGGCTGGGCAGTTTAGAAAAAATTAAATCAATGTCAATTTAAAATGCAACATAAATATTATAATTAACTATATTTAATGAATACCTTAATAATCAATAAAATCTGCCTTTTTTAGAGAAACTGAAATAATGAAATAAAGTAAATGTTTAGTTTGCGATTTAATTTTTTTTTCTACAGACAGGTTAAGCCCCACCACATAGTCTCATTGGTTGCATTCCCTCACCCCAAACCTAACTCTAACCCTGTTCTACATGGTAGTAACGTCACGATTCAACCTTTAAAGGGCGGGGCTCCACACTCGGGGGGTGGGGGTCCTTACGACGAGCTCATGATCAGTGATTGTACGGTCATAAGACAATCAAACCCATTCAGGAATATCGTAGCCTCTCATGAGTTTATTGCTTTGTTGAAAAAGATTTCACTCGTCCTCTCAAACTGAGCATGTGCAAACAGTGACGGAGTGAAACTTAACACGGACCAGAAACCGTGACACGATGACCCACGCATGTCTCCCCTTATTTCTACAGCGTTTACCAAATATCTACAGATGTTAAAACTGCACTTTCGAACAGTAGAGGATCTCGATAAAACACCATGAGCGATGCGATGTGGAGTTTGTTTGCAGTGCTAAACTTAAGTGTGTGTGGAAAAGTTAATGAATTATTCAATTATTTATTAAATCCATTTCCTCTATGAACACAAGACCTTCATAGATGATCAAGCTTTACTTATTGTGCAGATCTTTCTCTTAACAAACAGCATCAATGTTCCTTATTTTCTGGAAAAATGAACGCAAACTCGTCCGTGTATGCTGATAACAGCAGAGAGTTCACTGTGTTTTCTGTCTTGTGTTTGCAGTGTGAAGTTTCAAACACGATGCTTGCTCGTCTAAAGCCTTTTATCACTGCATTGTTTTACTGATGGAAGCACATCTCACAGCTTGTTATTTGGTGTAATTGAACATCCGAACAGGATACGAAAACAAGACGAAAAGTTGCTTTTTAATCCCTTTTTGCATTTGGGCGAAACATGCAATTTTGAGAGACACTCGTCTAATTGGTGAATACCATTCTGACACAACAGGGAGGTGGGAAACTAACTGCATCCTGGTTTAGATGCCTCACCTGGATATCCATTCACATAACAACATAAATGAAGCTAATAATCTAAAAAATAACTACTCAAAAAAATCTAATCAAATTCCAGACTTAAAAGCAAACTCAATAACTTTCGCTCCAACTCTTACTTTGGTCTCTTCTTGAATGTTAGCGCCAGGAACGCAGGGGCTTCTTGTGGAGGGGATTGTGGGGGCGAGGCGTCTCCACCAGGAAGCATTGGAGGGAGGGGCAACTCGCTGAGAAGACGTGTCCTCACTTCTTTCTCTCTTTCTTTCTCCTTCTCCCTTTCCTTCCGTGACAACCTCTGGGAAACACTGCTCTTCTTTGGACTGAAAGAACCAAAATGTCAACCGTTGCACAATCGCAGTAATTCGATAATCCAGTTTCCATGGTTCGGGTTTCGAAGATTTGATCATATTCAACACATGAAGAAAAACAAACCCTTATCCTCACACTAGCTACTGAGTAATAAATGCAGCAGCAAATGTTTGTCATTTAAATCTCTCTTTGAAAGGCTCAGTAACTTCACAGATTGCAATTGTTAGGTTTCCTTCACATGGCCAGCTACCCCTGCGGAGGAAACTCAACTCGGCTGCCTGTGTCCGGGATCTCATGGCCATATACAAGGGTAGGAACTTAGATTGAATGGTAAATGGAGAGCTTTTGCAACTCAGCTCCCTCACCAAGACGGATTCGACCACAGTACTGCAGAGGTGGCACCAATCCGTCCGCCAATCTCTTGTTTCATAGCCCCCTTTCTCATAAACAAGAACTCAAGACACTTGAACCCCTCGACTTGGAACAAGACTACTTCACCAAATGGGAGTGAGAATTTTCCACCTTTTTCTGACTAAGAACTTCAGCCTCGGATTTGGAGGTGCTGATTCACAGTCCAGCCATTTCATTGGGCCTCAACTGTCCCAGTGTAGACTGGAGATCTCGGTCTGATAAAGTCAACATCTACAGCAAAAGACTGTTTATTTCTCAGTTGCATTTCAGTCAGAAATATAAATTTTTTAAATATTAGTTTAATTACTAAGAATTAAAAATAATAGTAAATAAATAAATCGATGGCTGCAGCACAAATTCACAATCCATAAATCCAAGCTTTTTCAAGTGTGAAAGGTAAACATTTAAGAGTGGAAAAAAAAACTTTGAGGACATGGGAATATTTGGCAAAGGTTATTTCAGAAACTGGTCCTGAGCCTGAACTCACCACTCAACAACTGGGACAGATCTGTATTCAGGGAATGTTGTAACATTATATATCATTATATAAGGCAAGTGTTATTATTACAAATATAGAGAAACTAAAAAATGACCCACAAAAGGGAAAGTGAAGAGCGATAAAATATAAAATCATATTCCCAAGGTTTTTATTAACCCGTAATCATGTGAGCAACTTGATTGAATACTAATATTTTCAAAACATGCTTTTCTTTCTTTCTAAACCATATATATAATGGTTTAGAGTTTTAAAAATATTGCGTGAATTCAATGATTGTTGCACGGAAAGCTTATATGATTTACTTACCATCTAATCAACACTAATATTAATGTTTGAGGCATTGTTAAAGGCACATGTACATGTGCAACATCAGACAACATTATTGTTTTGAAGCGAACACTAGCGGTGGAAAAGTATGAATTTAACGCTTAAATACATAAATGATCCAAATATTCATAGCAGGGTTCTTAGTTTGTTAAAGAAACTGTGACAAACTGATAAAACAATCCTTTTTAATCATTGTAAACCGACTGGACATTGTTTACCAACTTTATTTTACCGTTCTCTTTAATATCTTGGAAAATATAAATCACAAGTTTAATACATGAGCATATAATTCATTAAAGCCTGCAAGAAATGCTCACCTCTGTAGTGTGAAAAAAAAAAATGTTTTAAACCACGAAATGCCTCAAGAGGGATGTATCTTTAGAGAATCTACAGTCATTGTTTATGCTTTAACTAATGGAGGTGTTATTAAAATAAATAAAATGATCACAGGCAATTATTCTGTGTAATGCTATTGTTGTAGAAAGTTTGTATTTTTATGCATTTAAAAGCATTTTACAGAGTAAAAAAGTTGCAATTACATTTTTATTTTAATAAACACTTAACTTTATAACACACCTCAAATTCTTGATCTGTAATGATCAAAAATAATAATAAATAGCAATTCATTTATTACTTAAAAGAATGGCGTTTCTCAAAGTTAAAAAAAAAGTAATTGAAAAAAAAAGTAATCTATTGAAATGCACTTGATCACACAGTATTGTGCGCATTTTACTGCTGAAGCTCAGCACAGAGATTACCCCTGTTTTCCTGTAAAACCTGTGCTAGACATACATATATTTTTGTGATTTATCTATTTAGACTCATCTACATTAACTTTTTTTAATATAATTTTTTGGCCATAGATTTTCATAAATGATAGTACAGGGGGTGAGACAGGAAAAGAGGTGGAATAAGGTTGGGAAGGAAAGATAAACGGCTAGAACTGGAATGTGCGTATGTGTCCAGCATGCAATCACCTACAATTGGTTACTTTTATAGTCTTCTACATATTTTTTTTTATCTAAGGCTTAATGTATATAATGTATATTATATAAAGGCTTGTTTTAAATGTGTATATTTTGTTTCACTATTCTTGCTTTGCAAAACGGTTGAAAGGGTTTATGTTGTGAGTAGTAAGAACCCTGTGGCTCGGTGAGTGGAGCAGTAAATCACGGGATCCAGAGGAACTCATTTTGCTTTTGATCAGTGTTCTACAGAAATCGACCAAATATCTCCATTCTTTTCAGCGAATCCATTAATGATCAGTAGTTTATGTTCCTAAGATTGACCCGGCTTCACTTGCTGCGTAAAGAAAACAAGGACTCACCTATCTCTGGAGTCTCCCAGAAGAACCGGTGGCAGAGGAAGAGGAGGGAGCGTGGAGGTCTTCATGGGGTGCGCCGGACTTCGGGTGGGCTTCTGCGTGGGACTTTTGGGGCGAGAGGAAACAGGGGTAGTTGGCGCTGTAGGAGGTGGAGCAGGTAGAGGGCTATTTAGCGGAAGAGGAGGAGGACTGTTAAGGGGAAGAGGAGGAGGAGAATTTAGAGGAGGAGATGTGAGAGGCAATGGTGGTGGAACAGATATCGGGAGAGGTGGAGGAGGAACCACAGCAGGCTCCTCCGCAAGAACAGTGTTCGCAGGGGGTGAAGCAGGTCTCTGTGGCTCCGGTGGAGGAGCGGTTTCTAAAGGCGGTGGAGGAGTCTCTTTGTTTTTTTTAGCTGCATTTGCAAGTTTGGCAGCGGCTGCCGCCTGCCGCTCCTTCTTTCTTCTTGTGAGCTCAGCGCCGAGACTGGAGGAGATTGGGAGAAGAGAGGTGGAAGGAGACCGGCTGCTGTGGGATGACGAATGCTTCTTTGAACGGGAACGGGAAGAGGAGCGGCGAGAGGAGAAGTGCGGAGAACGACTTCTGGCTCGCAGAGATGCCCTAAGAAATAAAAATTGTTGTAAATGTAAAGGAAAAAAAATGCAGCTCCAAAGGAAACACTCAATTTGATACGGATGCTCCTAAAACCTCCAAAAAAAACGAGAATTTTGTTTACCAAGATCCAGGGCTGGGTCGAACTTAAAATCAATCTGCAGTTAACAAAGAAAATGTTCAAAAACTATAACTTTGATACTATTAATAATGCTGTAATAATATTAATCGGTACATTTTTGGTTGAATTGTTATAAATTAAATTGACGGAAAAAAATACAATAGGATTTGTATTGATTTGGAGCTCTATTACAATACTTTATTTGAGATTTCGCAGTTAGGAGTGGTTTGATGGCAGTGGACGTAATCTAGTGGCGTAGCAAAATTCATTGGAACACCTACATGTAAACCCGCACCACAGACGTCACCGCAGACCCCCACCAAACTGCAAGTGTTAGAGACCAAGACGTCGAGTCGCTCTGGTAAAACCGTCTGAGTAAAACGTGAGTGTGAGCGTGCATTCTACAGAAGCTCAGAGGGCAGCATCTGCATATTACGTTTACGGTAAAACCAACTTTCATTCAAGAACATTGATGTACACCACAGAGAAGAGTTAATCGATAAAATCGGTTTATCGCACACAATCTAAAAATAGGCTTTTTTGTGATCAATGTCTATTGCTGTTACATGAAAGGGCAATCCTATTCTCCTTTTTTGAACTCGGCAAGTTTTATTTTCCAAAGAGTTGCATCTTCGGATTCATAAAGAAAACTTTTACCATCCGCTTCTATAACAATTTGGTATTTACGGAACTTCTGTGTTTCTAAAGATGTTGATATCTCTATATATCAACATATATCTAGATCATTTGAAATGAGCACAAATGATTAAAGAAAACCTTGGGTAATAATCAATGTTAAGACAACTTAAACGTTTTCCTCAGTAGAAAAGGCCATAGATGTTCAATATGACCCCCTCCAGACACTCGAGTGACATCAAACTGATACGCCAACTCATTTCTTTTGCATTGAAGGCTATATGGGCCAATAGACCAAATGAAACTTCCTTAAATCGACGACAGAAAGCTTAGCTCTGCTTTCCTTCTCTGCAGAGTTCTCGATTTTCAAAGTTGTGGTACAAGTTATTATCAAAGGTTATCAAAACAATGTTCTTTAGAGGGCCGCAACAGCCCAAAATCATTTTTCTTTAAACTAAAGCACAGTCTCTGAACCTTCTATCTTATTTTTAACATTTAATGGGTTAATTTTCAGATCCCTTTTTAAAAGCAAAGTTTTGTAACATGTACCAGCACGAAAGGATCCCATGCTCGAGTCTGTATCAGAAGAATGCACCGCATTCAAGAAAAATCCAGTGAAGATCTACTCATCAGTGTGCTGTTGAAAGGGGATTTGAACCTGGGTTTTATCAAACGAAAACACAGCTGCTTAAATGTGCACCTGCTTGCACGACATTTGGTTTCACACCCGATTCTAATTAAACTCAGACTGTGCCAAAGAAGCTTTCCACTGAATCTGAACGCAATGAGTCAAGTTTTGCAGTGGATCAATAATAGAGATGCCTTTAAACTTTAAAGGGTCCACACCCTCGAAGACTTTTCACTTTATTTTCAAAATTAAAAGCTGTTTTTTGGTTATTTTGGCTCTTCCTGATTCAAAAGCAAAGATACGTTGCAGCGCATGCCATAGAAGCGAACGTGAAGTGAAATGGATGAAAGTATTGTTCTTATTTAAAGAGCATTTTGAATGGTTGATACGGCATGTGGTTGGTTTTGGGGAAAAAAACCTGATGTGCTTTTGGTAAACACTGCGATACAAATTCATTTAGTAAATAAAACTGAGCTTGATATCCAATCTGCAGCTACCAATGCTTTTATCAATGGTAGTAAAAAGACTTAATTAATATGTGAACGTGCCTTTATTGAGCTCCCACTGTTAACAATGATCACCAGAGACCTTAACAGTCCAAGAAGCATCTCCATCTCTCTGAAACACTCTCATTTTATGGAAAGCTGCTCCTTGGTATCTCATTAATGCACAGCAGACCTCCACTCTTTCCCCTCAAAGTTTTTTAAACCGAGACCAGGGGAAGCACCCTGTTGAGTCACAAAGGTTTTGTAAACCTGTGGGTAGGGCTGGGCTATTTAGCCTAAAATCAAAATCTCAAAGAATAGAGCATTTAATGAGTAATGAACAATAATTTGTGCTCAAGTTCTGTACAGTAATCTCACATATTTCAAGTGAGAGATGTTTGAATGAAGGGTGCATAACTTGATTTTAAAATAAATGGAGCAGGGTCACGTGACTCCACACGGTAGTGTTTTTAAAAGGAAAGTAATTGAAAAATTGGTAAAACATGATCAATTATAGGTTCTGAACTTCAATACCTTTTCGATTAATGACCCGGTCCAAACATACAGACATTGTTTAGAAGAACTGTGAGTAAGAGCAGAAGGCAATTTCCTTTGAATTGTTTTGAACAAGTTCCTCCGTAGGTTTTGCTCCAAAATCATCACCAAGTCAAAATAAAAAAAGACCAATCTAAAACCAAGTCTGTGCGCCAAGTCACATACACAGGATTTGAGAAGTTTTAAAACAAAGGCTGATATAGACTGAATAATGTAGCATGCAAACACGGACAACTAGGGTCTACAGGAAAACAAGATATAAAAAGAATATTCAGGACTAAACCCATACACTAACTAATACGGGAAAATTGATTCTAAGATAAAAATCCAATGTGAAATGGGCGGAGGCTGACAGATGGGTGGCATAAAGAGCCTGCAGCGGCAGTGGAGTGGATCGATCACAGAAAAGTGAAAGATTAAAATCTGAAATTTTCTGTTTTCACGTTCATTGCCAAAAAACTGAAACTCATCATACTTGCTGGAGGTCTACTTGGAACATAGCTTTAGAGACTTCTCAAATTAAATCAAACTGCGGACCTTAAATCTGGGCATCAGTTATTCGATTTGATATTTATGAGTTAATTCCTCGACAGTATTCCCGGCTCAAATGGGTAAAATAATTTTTTGGTCTTTATTCAGAACAGATAAGGCAGTTTGAAGACAGGAAGAGATAATGTAAGTAGAGAGAGAGATAAGGGTGGCAAATGACGAGGAGTTCAGTGCCACCCTATGGAACAAACTCGAATGTGCCCACAGGGCTCAGGGGTGCACCCCATTTTTTTTTATTTTTTTTTTATCAACAGTCAACATCAATATAGATGAGAACATTCCAAGTAAAATTAGTATAAACTAAATAAAATATCAATAAATGAAACTAAATGTACGAAACGTACAAAAATATTTTACATTTTCTCTCTCAATATGATCATCTATTAAATATTAAATATTCACTAAAATAAATAAATATTACTTATCTGGAATTGTTTCATTTATTTCAATCACTCAGATGTTTTCACACCATGGTGAAGTGAGCCCCAGTCATGTGATTCAAATGACACCTACTCCACCTACAGATGGCGCTGTGAAGGTGCAGCAGGTCCTCGCGTCTACATTTAATGCAGATAACAAGTACCAAAGCTATTAATTAGTTTTAAGGGTAGAGGAAGGACGCAATTGGTCGATTACTTGTTCAATGTGGAACATTTCGTTTTATTTATGCCTTTATTTGCATACGTAATTGTAATTGCTCCACCTACTGCATGTGTTTGAACTGCCAGTAGGTTGATCAGCTACCTACTGGCCCATACGAATGGTTGATTAACCCATTTTCATAGCTTTAATTGGAGTGATCACACTCTAAAAGAATCATTTTAGACTTGCGTTTAATGAATGCACATTAATCAAGTTATTTACAGAATAAACATCAGGATTATCATATCAACATATTTTGATATTAACATATCAACCTAGTGCATCGATTAAGATTCTATTATTGCGGGGGATCCCTCACCTGGGCACCGGACTGCTGCTGGGCGAACGCCGAATTCCGTAGGGGCTCCCCGGCGAGTGTTTCCTGCTCAGATACGGGCTTCCATCCTTCTCGGGGCTCGAGGATCTCCTTCTGCTGTAGGGGCTCTCGGACCGCTGCCTGCTCCGCCGGGGAGGCTCCCGGTACGGGCTGGGGCTCGCTGCCTTCCGCTTGGACGAATAGCTGTTCTCCAGCTCCGCGGCGGGACTCCCCGCGCCGGCTCTACGGGACTGGTTCTTTCCTCTCGGGCTGGATTTGCGACTTTTAACGGGCTTACGGTGGCTCCTGTCCTGCTCATACTCATCCGGCCTCCTCTTCTCCTTGCGAGATTTAGACGAACGCCCGCTTTCCTTGCTGATGGAGGAGGAGGCGGCGGAGGAAGCGCTGCTCCCAGCACCGAGCACCGACTGGATCGCACCGGAGGAGCCACCGGATCTCCGAGTACCGGGCTCTCCAGAGCGTTTGGACGAAGATGCGGCGCTCGCGGCTATGATTGCCTTCTCTTTGGCCCTTTTCTTTGCTCTCTCCCGGTCTTTGCTGCTCTTTTTGACCCCCTCCGTATCCTCCGCGGACTCCCGGAGCCGGTGACGGTCTTTGGATTTCTTCCGGGAGCGTTTGCTCTTGTGAGTCCGGTTCTCTTTTGCAAACACCGGCACCTCCTCATCGTAGTCATACGACTCTACGCGCTCGGCATCCCTGCTCTCCACCGGTCTCCTGGAGGCAGGGGAGTCCAGGAAGTTGTCCGAGTCCGAGCTGATGTCGTCGTATTCCACGAGCGGCTTAATGGCGCCCACTGCTGGAAAGGTGGTGACGGTGCACGAGGAGCTCGATTCGGCCTCGTGTTTGGACTTGCTCCGTTTGTGCTTCGAAGAAACGGACGAGCTCGTGATCTTTGTGGGAAGCCTACCGGAGCCCGCGTGCACCGGCTGGCCTTCCTCCGCGTCAGCCGCCTGCAGCTGGAGACGGTACAGCGATTCAGCCTTCCTCTTGGTCCCATGCTGGCGGTCTGATCCAGGCATACCTCTGTCCTCCGGAGACGCGGACCTGTGCGATCAGGACAGCACATCAACAGCTTAAATCGTAGAGTTTTGGGTAAAAGTGAGCAACCTTGTCAAGAGGAAGGGCCGCCGAGAAGATAAACAAAGATGCGCAGGCGATTTAATGCGCATACGCCATCCAACCGTCCCCGGTTCCAATGTCTCCTTGTGTTTCCTCTAAATTAATCCAAAAATGTAAAAAGCGACCATAAAAAAAGATTTTTGACCAAATGTCCTTCAAGGTTGGCATCACTGGTGGTTTCCAGGGCGCCTGAAGCAGCGCATTACGCTCTCGGCTAGCGTTAGCTTTTAGCTAAGCTAGCGTCCCTCGAAAAGACAAAAAGAAAGAAGAAAAATAAGTCTCTCCTGGATTTTCAGGGTTTATCCTTGTTCGATATCAAAGCTTAATCAGTTGTTTAGCTCTCCTTGCTCACGGATTTGAGCACTGAAGCAGTACAGCTCGCTGTGTGGGGATATTCTCCCACATAACTGAAAATAAAACTTGACCCGCTTGCTTCTTGTTCACATATTCGCTTTAATGTTCAATTTAAACTCTCTTCAGTTTCACAATCATCGGAAATGATCACATACTGATGTGTTAAAATTTATTCCAGTTCACTTAAGCGGCTCTGGAAAGAAACCAGACCCAGAAATTGGGCGATGTTTGTGGATATAAAACCCTCCACGGCCCTTGATTCAGAGAGAACTCACTTCATCCATTACAGCCAAAATAGTGCGCTGGCTGCTCTGGCGCATGCGTGGTTTAAGCCCGTCCAGCGGAACAGGAAGTAAGAGAGTTCGATGTATTTTATTCTGAGTTCGTAAAATAATTTGTTATTTAAAAAAACATATACAGATATTTCTAGAAAATAAAAACATGCGCATTAAACGTATTTACATGTATTTATCAATATTGTGAACGGTCTTGCGATAGCGTGAACCAATCAAAACGCACGTCTGTGTCCCGCCCATCAACTGTATAAATAAATATGTCCCGCCTTATGGCGCCTGAGCTGAACAAGCATAAACTATGAGCTGTGCAGAGGTAGAATAAATAGAGTGGAGAGACCATTTGAAGTCATTTTTGATAAATTGCCCCATACGAACATATCATATAGTAAGAGGTTCTTGAAAAAGTTTGTATAAACATTTTGTAGTAGTAGTAGTAGTAGTAGTAGTAGTAGTAGTAGTAGTAGTAGGCTTTTATTGTCATTTCTACCATGTACAGTTAAGTAAACAGTGAAATGAAACTGTTCCTCCAGAACCACGGTGCTGTATACATATAACATACATTAACAGACAATTTTAGACTGAAAACAAAAAGCTTGCATGTATACAAGATAAACATGATAAATAAATACAAAAATAGTAAACATGATATGCTACATAAGTGTGATGGAGTAAACATTTCTCGTAAAATGAGAAAGAGTTTTTGTGCAAAAAGAGCATTTAATAAAAGGAGAAAAACAGATGCTGGATGGATGTAGATTAGTGTGGGAGTGTGTGGGTCAAGTAGAACAGTCCCATTTGTGTCCCTGCACTAAGTAGCAGCATGAAAATTGAGTTCTTGTGCAAAACAGCAGATAATAAATAGCGTGCAAAGAAGCAGGCACAGGTTGGTGTGGATCAGTGTGTGAGTGTGTTTGATATTCAGTCCATTCCTATTTTGTTGAGTTGACGTGATTTTGTTTTGTGTGGGTGTTGTGTGTGTGTGTTCCTGATTGGGAAGGGGTCCTACACTGTGGTTGGAAGTGTAGTTGAAGTCTCAGGGTGAGGTGAGGTGGTTGGAGTTGAGAGCTCTCACAGCCTGGGGAAAAAAGCTGTTGAGCAGTGTCGCAGACCGGGCTCTGATGCTCCTGTAGCGTCTTCCTGAAGGTAGGGGTTGGAAGAGATGATGTGAGGGGTGGGTGGGGTCCTGCACGATACTGTTAGCTTTACTTGAGCATACTTATAGGTATGTTTTAATCTGTTTCTTGCTTGTTTTTATTATTCACTCATGCAATTGGTGATATTACTTTCATGTACCTGAACTGCTCAGAGGAAACCAAGAGGAAAAGCTTCTGTCTCTTCATGTAATATCAGACACACTGAAAGAGGCTGAAATGCTATGTTCTAAATGACTGGCTATATGTGTGGGGTAATTGTCCTTCTGTGGAATAAATTTGGGGACCAATCATACACCTTCCTAATGCGTGATGGATAATCTGCCTGTATTACCCAGTATTGAACCATTATTCCGGACAAAATCTCCAACTCCATTTGGAGAAATTCAGCTTTTCAGAAATTCATTCAAAGTTTCAAGGAACCTCAACCATGCTTCACTACTGCAGACACTCTTTATTATTATTATATCACAACAGATTTTTCAGTGAGGGATTCTGTGGCGTCTATCAACGAGGGGTGCTTGAACTGCATCAAATAATATAGCATATTTTTTGGGAGAAAAATGAAGAGAAAACCTGATTAGTTAGAATTTGGTTAACTGAAATTATATTACTTTCAGTTGTATAACAACAGTTCCTTATGAAAAAAATATTTGTTTTATAAGATATAGAGCGATTCTTGCCTTTGTTTGGGGAAAACTTTTATTGAAAGTAAACTGTAGAAAAAAGCAACTGGAAAAAAAGATTCTAATATTTTAAATTCATTGGAAAAAAAAACTTGACTGATCTAGCTTTATGAATAAAATATTTCAAGTTTAAGATAATGTTTTTTTAACTATATTTTCGTAATAACAAATTATATCGTGTTTGGCTATATTTTATGACAAATTTTACTGAAAGAGAATAGGTTGTTTGGGGAAAACGCTGCCTCGTGTTACCACAACGATTACGTCAAATGACGAAAACAATCTCCGAGTTATCATTGGCTGCACCTGGGTGTGACGTAATAAACCCGGAAACGAGCAAAACAATAACATGGAAACAAACGATTTGCTGTTAGTGCATTTTCCAAACATTTCGAACAAATGTTGCAGTTTTGTGTGGGTTTAACAGACAATTAATCTGTAAAGTTACGTCCAGTCACCAATCATTTTATACAAACGTCTCAATAAATACATAAATGTTTTTTTTAAATAGCATTTAATGAATATTTAAAACAAGCAATCCCACTGGGTTGGAAAAAAATTACAGCCTTTAATTTTTCTATTTGATATTTACTCACAAGAGTCTACTTTAAGACACCAAACATCGTAAATTACGCAGTAATTACGCATTCGTTACGCATTATAAGTCTACACATAGCTTCACTTAATAAAGATATAGTCAACTTTGAGACTGAGATGGAAAATTGCAATGTTTAGGTTGAGTTTTGAGTGTGAAGCATGGTTCACAGATGGGGGAATAGTAGCCTGGATCTTGTAATTGTAGCTGGGAGGGAGGGGGAGATCCGCAACACAACACGAGATAAGCTTGATTTGTTCATACTTCAACCACTGGGGCTTTTCTGCATCCTCGACACATACAAATAAATAAAAAGCGATGAAACGATGCGAAAACACGACATGAGTTCGACGGAGGCCCTCGGCACCGACACATCTGCGTCCTTTTAATCACCGGACGCGCTTTTTCCTCTCCGGAGTTACCGACTTTACCGATTTCGGTATGGGTAAGGAGGTGAACGGCGTCTCTCGGAGTCGCTTTGAGGCGAGTATCCGCTGTTTGTTTCCACATTGCCACTGTCCATGTAAATAATCTTGTTTTTTTAACTTCCCAGCGGCTTAAAAATGCGAGGATTATACGAGAAAGATGAGGCCGAGCTTCCGGAATCATTAGAGCTGAGCTCTTTTAATCACTTGTCAGTCGATAAAACATTTTCCCAAATGCCTGCCGACTTGAGAATCTACCAAATCGCCTGTTAAGTTGCATTTAAGTCGCTTTAATTGTGTACTATGGGGACGTCGGAGTGTATAAACACAGCCATTGTCTCCAGGCTGCTCGGGGACACATCAGGTCTTTAATGTTGCTTTACGCGAAGCAACAGTCGGTCGCGGTTCTCACCTCGAGAGGTTTTTGATGAAATAAACTGATTTATCTGATATCAGGACTTATAACACTGGTAGGCCCTCAGGCTTAAGTGAAGGAAACCCAACCAAAACTCACGGGCCTTTGTGCGCAAAAGAACACACATCATAACTTAAATCTATCGAAACGCTGGTATCTCTTTGCGCAAACATTTGGTTTCTTCACAGTACCTTTGTTAAATCAAGTTAGAACCGTGTTTAAAGGCGGACGTGTTGTGAAACCCAGTGAGCTGACTAGCTAGGGTGCATTTTGTTTTTGAGCTGCTTTCATGCTGACTATGGGAAGCTCCCAAGCTTTTAGACACGGCCTAGTTGGGGAGACACATGGCATTGTTGTGCTTTATTTCCCTGCTCAATTTTTTACGTTCTCTAAGGCAAACTTTATGCTATATATGGGTTTCTTTACAAAATATGACAGTCTATAGTGTGTGTTACTCTTCTATATGATTCAATATAGCAATTTTAAAGGTTCTCTCCACTCAAAAACTGAACTTTCTTACTTTAATATTACAAAGTTCACATTTGTAGTCCAAGGGGCTGTAGTATGAAGCGATATAAACTGAAGTTGATTTTTCATCATCAATCCCCATTCAGACAGGCTTTCTCACAGCTTAAAGACATTGTTGGTAAAATAACTGTGTAACTGTGTACATTTTTTTCTTGGTCTCTTTCGTCACAATCTTCCTCCATATTATCATATGATACTTATATGTTAAATGATCAAAGCATTCCCAATATTTACATTGGTAAACAGCGTATTCCATCATGGCATCTTCTCCTCTTCAGTGCATACGTGTCGCATCGAATCGCATTCGTTCTTAAATAGGCGAGTTTTGAGTAATGTTAATGGGCACACCATGCACCAAAACCAAAAATTTCATTAAAAAATCAGAATTAATTAAAACCTGCAGACCGAACGTAGCCATAAACGACTGGGACGTAACAAGAAGCCCCGCCCACCACCGCAGCTCATCAATGTTTAGCATACGAAATCAGAGCACAAAACCGCTGGCTGCCTTTGGTTAGTGGTGTTTAGTGAAAGTGGCTGCTATTAAGAAAAAAAGTGTTTAGATAATGTGGAAGTTGGGGTCCTGGGAGGAAGTGAGGGATGTGCTGTGGTGGTGGGCGGACCAGCTTGGCCAATGGGATTTGTCACTCTCCAAACAAGTTTTTTGGGGTGAATGCAATCACTTTCCAAACGAAATGGTCAGTTCCAGATGAACATATACTACGGGAATAATCTATTAATAACACATTTTCTGTGAGGCGTGCAGTGTTTCTGTTGCTCGGCTGCAGATACAATCTGTGTTAAAGGAGGCTTGCAATGTTAGCAGCTTAGGCCTCTTTCTTTTTTTAGGATCAGAGTGATTATCTGCACATTGACAGCCGTATGAGGGTCATATTTACGAATAACTGATGAACCCTTGTGCTCTGATTGAGTACTACTGATGGAAAAGTTGCAGATAGCTGCTGGGCTCACTCAGATTTGGACTGGACTGCGGGACTGACGGTTTATTGGGTTTTTGGTGTCGGGATTTCACAGAGAAACAGTTTGAGAATCTGTGGCATGGAGATTAAAGGAAAATGTTTTTAAATCTCCGGATGGTTGAGTCGAGCGAGTTCATCTGTGTGTGCACAGTTGGTAAAGTAGAGGAAAGATCTGTGTTGCATCACAACAAACTGGGAAGTCGACAGAAGTTGCCTAATATCACGAAGGAGATAACAAGAAGTGTGAACTCGAGGGAATCAAGGTTCAGCAAACTCTTGACACAACTCGACATCTGCAGATGCATCTTAAACGGTGTTGGTTCTAGGCTCAGACACATGATGCACACAGACTTTAACTGATTACAGTTCAGAGAATCTTTATCCAAGGAAACAGTTACTAGATTGATTTCTACAATATTGTATTGTTTCCACAAACTGTTTTTTAAGAGGACTCTGGAGTTTCTTCAGAAATTTTCAGAGTTGCTTTAATTTGGTGCAAAATTGTGGATCTTAAAGATTCCTTCAAAATTTCAGGACAATTACTTATATTTTGCGCTATTTTTAGTGTCAATAATCTCTATGCGGCCCTGGCTTATTTGAATCGATTAATAATGTGAGCAAATAAATTTTTCTTAAAGGGTTTGTCTATTACTAAAATGTCGTCAGTGGTTGCAGTTTCAGGAGAGTCCTGTAGGGGCTGCCAGTTTTACTCACCTGCTCACTCAGACCTGCACTCCTAAAGGTTTTTCACAGACAGCGCCACCTGCTGTGTGTGGTGTTGTTTAACCTGAGTTACTGATGGATTGCAACGTAAAGATTTTTTAAGGATTATTCACATGTTTATATATCGAGGATAATGGCACATACCCTGGTTATTTTCTATGTTGGTGATTATTATTATTTTTGTGCTTTTATTTGGGGCCGATAGGACAGTATGGAGACAGGAAGAGAAGTTGAGAGGTAGAGAGACGTGTTTTCAGCAATCACATTGATTAAATAAATAACCTTTTCCACATGTTCTTCTTGTTTTATGGCAAGTTGCGAACCAACTTTAGAGCACGATTTGATAAAGAAAACATTTATATGAGTAATAATTTTTTTATTTCTTGTGGAATATTTTTATATACTTTTTATTTATCGATTAACTTTTCTGCTTAATCTAACCATTTTTAATTGCATTTTTTTTTTATTTAAATGCTTTTATATTTATTTATGTATTGTTTATTTATTGGTCTATACACTTATTCAATTATATCCAAGTCATGGTTTGAATAAAATCAACATTTGTTTGTTTTTTAGGCACTTTAAAAATATTTAAGAGTTCATTTTTTGATAAATTGTTTACTCTAAGGCTTTTAAGTCTGAGAGCACCTGCTCTTAAGTGACTTTCACGGACCGAGGTTTAAATTGTTTAAGTGTATTACTGTTTTATTTGATTTATTGAGCATTAGCTTTAAATTGAAGCAATTTCTGTTGAAAAGTTAAATGAAGATAAATGTTAATTTTTAAAAAGGCTAATTGTTTTTTTAGTAATAATGTGCACCATTTTAACGTATGTATATTTGTATTCATTGCTAAATGAGCATCGTGTCTAGTTTAGTGTAAGTCATAGGTATTGCTAACCACCTATTTAAATCCAAGTGCCAGAGTTAACTAACACTTCTTCGTAAAGCATTGATAGATTGTTCATCTAATCTAATCGTAATCGAATCAGCAGGTTCCCATCGCTTTCCTGCTCTAGTTACCTCAATGTTCAGAAAAGGAGAGGGTGACCTGTGATCAGCCAAGCGATCAAAAACCTTAAAGCTCTTTTAAAATCGATTCATAACTTATTAAAACATGAAGTAAATCTTAATGTGAGCTAGCATGTCATTATTTTAACATGCTGCAGTGATTTACTAGCTGTAGTACAGACTCTCTGAGAAAAACGTCGCACTGGGGTGAATTGTAGTTGAAATCAGAAGTTTTTCTTACTTCTCTTTGTTCTTGAGTGTGTGACGACTTCTTAAAACAGGATCCAGCCCTGTGTGAATTATTCAGCAGGGCGATTACTCTCTTGTTACCTCCTCTGGAGGAGGTGTGTGGTTTGATAATCTAGGATGTGACCCGTGGTGTGAATATCATGTAGTACATTTGATAAAAGCCGGCGTGTAAGGAGATCTGAGAGAGGGGGAGGATTTTGCTTTGTGTAACTGTTTCCTTGATCCACAAACTAAATGCAAAGGGGGAATGTGAACTTTAAAGATTCCCAGAAGTGTTATAGATATGGCAGCTAATGTTTATTTCATCATAAAAAGCACTAAATGATGCAGTGTTTATTGAAATGCCGTCGTCGGTTGTGGTGCTGGTGCTGCAGGGGGCTGCCAGTTTAAATATGATGAAGATTAAACACCAGAGACCCACCTGCTCCTCAGACTTTTACTTACAAATCTAACTGTGATTATTATTGAGGTTGTATCTTTTAACTCCTCAGATGTTCTCCAATAATGACGAGGCGGTCATTAACAAGAAGTTGCCAAAGGAGCTTCTGTTACGGTCTGTGCCTCTCACTCTTCCAGCTTCTATGTATCAGTGGATCAGGGACGTGCAGAGAGCCTCTCGGGACCCCTCCATAGCAACCAAACTGTTTACCATAGCAACCAATATGGCATATCTCTATCTCAGCTTAAGAAAATCATGGTTGGTTTATGTTACTCATGTGACATGTGTTTTATGTAAATGAGGCCCTGATATCATCTTTTTGGGTCAGCCAATAGCCACTTTTCTTACTGAGGAGTCAGCAACACTGGCAGGAGTGAAGCTCCTAGACAATATCTCAGCTAGATAATTAATATATATATATATATATATATATATATATATATATATATATAGAGCATCCTCTCCCGCCCCTATACACGTCCCTGCACTGAATATGTTGACTTTCATAGCATATGCAATCCCTTTTACTGAGGTCTTTGCTAACACGTTTAGCATGCTAATGTTTCTTAGTTTTTTTCTCCAGAATTTTCTCATTTTTGGATGTAGTCACACTTTGTCGCTGTGCACAAGTCTCGCGGGTAAGTGTTGCTTTGAAAGCTTTCACATTTAAAACTATACAAAGCTATTAACTTGTAATGTTTTGTTCCTCAGTCATGGAATGTATTAGCACTGGATGGCAGCAACTGGCAGCGCATTGACCTCTTTGACTTCCAAAGAGACATTGAGGTTAGATGATGGTATAAAACATTATTCCAAACGTCTCTAGCTGAAGGATCCTCAGAAATGTTTTCTTTCAGGGACGTGTTGTGGAGAACATCTCAAAACGCTGTGGAGGCTTTCTGAGGAAGTTAAGTCTGCGAGGATGTCTCGGGGTTGGAGACAGTGCACTCAGGTGAGGCCTACCAGGGCTCTAGACTAACTTTTTGCACTGGTTGCACTGGTGCGCCTAAATTTTTTTCTTAGGTGCACCAGCACAAAAGTTAGGTGCACCCAAATTTTCAACCGCATCACATTTAACACCCCATTTTCACAAGTTCACTTTTTTTAGTTATCTATTCATTTATTTTTTTTAAATCACTGTCCATATAGACAATATTGACTTGTAAATGATTAACTAACAACCTGGTCAAAATAAAGTTCTTTATTTGAAGCACAATTCTACAAGAAAGTTAACTAAAACTTACTGAAAAAGTGTTTAAAGTGCTTTACTGAGCTGAAATTTAAACTTTAAACTGATTTTGGTCCCCAAGAGCAGCAAATGCTTTCTTTGAAGCAGCATTAATTCCTTATTAAACAAATAAAAACGATAATACCATTTACTACCCAGATCGAGAGTTTATAACGCAGCCTATTTATTTATTTTTTCATTTTTAAGTATTAGAATATTATGGTTAATGCAGTAACGAGACGGTAGCCATATTATTGACATGACATGGCTTACCTTGGGCATGAGCATGCTCGACCTCAATGTGTTCAATAATATATTCATCTGTCTTCCTCTCCGCAAGATACTACTGTACACAATGACGCTTTCCTTTGTGGCGATATATGTGTCTCCGTCGATCAGGAATTCCATGTACGCACTGTTCGCAATTTGCACAGACGTCTTTTTATCAATGAATTCTATAAATTTGGTGCGCGCGACATCATTGCTGTACGTTGGGTTAACGTTCAAGTCATTTTTCTTCATAAGAATTATTTCGGACTTGAATTTAGTGAAGGGGAGTTCTTCTTTTGCAATATTGTAGGCAACGTTAAACTTAATTCTCATCTCGTCTGATGATCTGTTTGCTGCTGCCTGAAGCTGTAAGGCAGCGGGGAGAGGGGACACTTGAGCAGTGCATTTATCGCGGCATGTTATGTGTTTTATAGAAAATTCTGAAGTTTATAGTTTCGATTCTAAATGTATTAGAGCCAGTCACAGGGGAGGTTGATGGCTCCGTGTCAGAGCATTTGTTATAATTTTCACGATCAGGCCCTAACTTATCTTTCTTAATGAAAAACCCGTCAATCGTTCTTTTCATCTTCTCTCGTAATGCGCGGCTACATCCACTGTTTACCTGATGGACTCACCTCTCTCTGTCTGACTGCATCACATGCATTTTCAAACGTACGTTCACACACATACAGGAATATCTGGACCACGGCCAATCAGAGGGGGTGGGGTGGGGCGGGATACGCTCTTCACTATCTCTGATTGGTTTAGACCACTAATGTGTGTCTGTTGTTGAACAACAGGGAGACTCACGGAGTTTCGTTTTTTCCCCTCGAACGACGGGTCGCACCGGTGCGACCTTTGATTTTTTTTAGTCGCACCATTGAGAAATTAGGTCGCATATGCGACCAAATTGGTCGCACTCTAGAGCCCTGCCTACTTTCAGTTCATTTGTGTCCTCACAGTGGTCTCCAGCCCTTCTGGTTTACGGCCAATGCAGATTCCTTATGGGCTCACACAAAAATAGTAAATAATTTGTATCATGTTTGGTATATTTTTAATGTAAACGTTATTTTAAAATGTATGCTGCATAGATTTATAGTCAATGGAAGGTCTTTTATTTTGAATAAGTTTTTTTGTCAAAATGTTCTTTTATTTTGAAAGTGGATGTCCATTTTTTTAGTCTTTAAGGTCTTTTATTTTGAAAATTGGTGTTAAGGTATTGATTTTTAGAATCTGAAAGGTCTTTGAAAACAATTTAAGGGCCATTTACAAATTAAAAGACCTTTCAGATTCTCAAAGTTTATGCAACATTGAATTTCAAATCGAAAGACTTTTGAGAAGAAAAAAACCCCAATGTAAAATCAAGTTAAAAAGATCTTCATCAAAATAAAAGACCCTTCATACACAAATAAATGCAGTGGCCATTTATAAATTAAGAGTCTGAAGAGGACATTACGTAGATTTTTAGCCTCTTTAACATATTTTATTTTGAAACAGAAAAGGATGCACGTGTCTCTTGTGGCGTCGTGATGTTAGCGAAAACTAGCAAAAATGAATAAAAACACCAGCAAGTCTGACTCTGATTCAACATTAAATTATACATAAATGATCAGTAAATAAATTTCCAGCAATTCTCACATTTATTAAACTTGTTTCTTAAATGTAGATAGTGAATCCTTGGTTGCCAGATTGCAGAAAACATGACAATGGTGGGGTTGCCAGAGTCAGATAGAATAACTGCATTTTCATGGAACAACTTTAATATTTTGGTCCATTTATATTTTGTTTTCAGTGTATTTTAAAGGGATATTTCCGTAACAATCTTTCAGTTGGTAATAACAAAAGGAAAGGAATGTTTTTTTGGACCAATCAAAATGTTACTTTTCATTGGGTAACATGCCTTTGTCTTTTACTTGCAAAATATATAAAAACCTGCAGATGGCACGAAATATAAAAATAAAAAGATATAAAATTTTCCTGGAAATAAATACATTTTATAATTGTACATATAAAACCACACAACATTCAGGAAGCTTCTGTGCTCTCGTATCCGCTTGCAGCTCTCCTGCAGAATTTGATTTTAAATGTTCCGTTCATTCACTCGAGAATCTTTGGGGCCACGTGTCCAAGGCTGGTTTTGCCCAATCTAAGTGGATCTTGTGGATACACCAGGGATGATGGGGTCAAAGCCCTGATGGGTCCCAACACTAACTGGAATTATTCCTTTTTTTTTTTTATAAAGACACAATTCTTTTGTGCCCTAATCCAAACTTATTGCAGAGTTAATGCAAATTATTTGGCATTGCATTTGTACACATTTCCATCCACGACGACGATGCAAGCTTTGTTCATTTGTTCATCGATTTCTGTGTTTGTCCATCAGAACCTTTGCCCAGAACTGCAGAAACATTGAGCTGCTGAGTCTCAACGGCTGCACCAAGATCACTGACAGGTGAGTGCAGTGTGCAGAGCTTGTGCGCTTTTGTTTATTGTCTGTTGTTATCAGTTTCACTACTTTAAGCCATTCTTATGGCGCTAGATATCTGTCAAAGTTATTGATTGATTGTAATTTAAAAAGCTGTATTATATATGTGATGAAAAAAACTTTCAGCATCTGAAATTTAAAGCCATTTTTATATTGTATTTTTAAGCTTCACAGGTTGTCAAAATGCATTTTCAAGATGAAAAAAAATCTAAGTATTAAATTAAACATTTCAAAGTTCAAACCTCAAAATTCAGGTTGTGTGGAGTATACGAGCGCTGTACCGTCGATGAAGCTTTTTAGCCAATCACAGAGCTGAGTTAAATCCATATTATTTTGTAACTGAATATATGCAGTATACCAAAACATTATGACAATAAAAATGGCCTTAAGATGCTCAATATTCATGTTACAAAATTCAAAAACACTTTTTCATAGCATATAATATTCAATATTTATTAAATCACAATGTTGGCAGATCTCTAGCTCTAGACCAAATATTTGAGCACTGCACAGTTAATAACTGCAATATTAATCGCACCATTTCCCCCGTTCCTCCCACTGTCAAGCTTTCGCACGCCCCCTGCTGGCCAACCCTGACCTTTGTCAGAAATCTGCAAAAACATAAACACAAGCGGCGCTCTAATACGGCGCTGTAATTGACAGGAAACAGGAAACGGGTCACTGCTCTTCCGCTCTGCGTAGAGATGAGCTGTACTAGCGACTAATCTGATTGGCCAGTGGGTGGAGCTAGGAGGGATTACACAAATATGCATGAAACGCACTGAATAAAACATTAATGTAGGATTGTCAGAAAAATCATAATACGGTGCATTTAACAGAATTTTCTCTTTCTCAGATCCTCCCTTCTGTTTTCTTCTACGTGTTTTCTTTTTTCTCTTGGCAGTACCTGCAACAGCTTGAGTAAATTTTGCCCTAAACTGAAACACTTGGATCTTGCGTCCTGCACCTCGATCACGAACCTGTCACTCAAAGCTCTCAGGTCTGGCCTCCGAGAAACTTGTGTGTGTCTGTCCTGTGTGGGAACGACTGCTTCAGGGTCCTAAACTCTCTGTGTTTCAGTGAGGGCTGTCCTCTGCTTGAGCAGCTGAACATCTCGTGGTGTGATCAGGTGACCAAAGATGGAATCCAAGCGCTGGTCCGATGCTGTCCGGGCCTCAAAGGCCTGTTTCTCAAAGGCTGCACACAGGTGCTTCACTTTTCACTTTTGTTGATGTCATTTAAACCCAGGTATACGCTGTCGAAAGCTATTTTCTAGCTTCAAAACACGAGTATAGTTGACGTTAGCCTCAGCGTTTAAAAGGATGATTGTGTTTTCTCTCGAACTAGCTGGAAGATGAAGCGCTGAAACATATCGGCGCTCACTGTCCAGAGCTGGTCACGCTCAACTTACAGACGTGTTCAGTAAGTGCTGCACGCGGAGATCACAAACACATCTGAGAGGTCGCTGTGATTGCAACACGAGTGTTTATGTGTCGAGCAGCAGATCACAGACGACGGGCTCATCACCATCTGCCGGGGGTGCCACCGGCTGCAGTCTCTGTGTGTGTCCGGCTGCGCAAACATCACTGATGCCATTCTCAATGCCTTGGGTCAAAACTGCCCTCGCCTCAGGTACCATTGCTTTATCTGGAGCTCACTAAGGGTCACAAGGGGGATGTTTTCCATGGAAATAAATGGAACTTTGCTGAAAAAAAACACCCAAACCTTAATGTTGTAAAGTGCATGGAATTTAACGTGCGGGATGCATGTAAACATGTGATAAACATACTTTAGCAGAAACATAGTGTGAGCTTGCATCAATAAAAATCTGTACAGACAGCGCCTGGACAAATGTGGGAAAAAATAAGGGAAAGGAAAAAAAAAAAAACGTAATTAAAGAGACGTTGATTTGGGGACAGCTCTGGAAACACAGTTTGTCTTCTGCTTTTGTTACACACCCAGGGTTTAGTTTTTGTAGAGTCTTCTTGTTATTAATTGGCTGTTTTTGTGGTCCATGTTTGGAGGTCCTCGCCTTCGGAGCCTTCTAGAGTTTGTAATATTAGTGATGCTCCTTTGCAACGTCGACCAAAATACAAAATTCCAACTGTACCAAACTTTTCCAAAACAAAAGTTTTTTGAGCATTTTGTAAAATGCCCAAAGCTGACCTCGAATCAGGCTCTGAAGCTTCTGAAACCTCTAGAGTATTCTTTAGTTTCTCCTGTGCTCTCTCAAAAGTTCTGTTCAAGAAAGTCACGTTGTTGTGGAAGCATGCAAATAGTTCCTAAAATCAACCAATCATGTGCAGTGTGATCAATTTTGCATTCATCAATTTTATTTTTCTCTTTGTTGGGGAGAATTCTTATTATTTTAAGGGCACTCCAGAACTTCAAACTAGCTCAAAAAGGAGAATAAACCCACAGCTATGCAAGTTGTTTCTGGTTTATTACCATGTTGTTCCCAATCTTCTCCTCCACCAAATATTTCCTGCTCATTATTTCAGGAACTAGAAAAAAAAATCAGTGCAATGTCTTCTTCCACAAGTCCAACACTATTTCATGTCTGAAATGATTCTAATGGAGAGCGAACCAAAGTGAGGGACGAGTCCATGGTGGCCCGAGCCTGACTATCACCTTTTACCTGTATTCCAGCTGATCCTTGTGACCCCGACTAGGATTAATGAAGGAGAGATGAAAACGTTGATATTTGTTTGACATCCTTTTTTTTCATCTGTGTAGAATACTAGAGGTGGCTCGCTGCTCTCAGCTTACAGATGTAGGCTTCACCTCACTAGCACGGGTGAGTAAAAAATCCCACAATCCCTTGCATCACCCAGACCTCCGTCTGTGCTGCTGATCCACTTGAGCTGCTGCTGTCTTTTCTTTCAGAATTGCCATGAACTAGAAAAGATGGATTTAGAAGAATGTGTACAGGTGAGTGTGAATATTTTCTCAACCTAAAAAAGAAGCTCAATTCTGATTGGTCGTTGTGGGAGTGAGGGCTGGATCATTCGCTTGAGATCCACCAATAGAAAACCACAACAATCTAAATTTTTTTTTACCCCATTATTTGATAAAGGGATGATGAACTGATTGTAATATACATCTATTGAAAATAAAAATTAATAAACAAAACATTTTTTTTATATAAAAACATGCATTCGATGAAGCAAATTGCAATATGTTAAAAATGTACTCTCTGATTGGCCAGAGATTTGCATATTTTTATCAGTCAATCTTTAGTGGTGAACACACCCAGTAATCATCTATTTTTTTTAAACAGCTTTTTTTAAAACTATAGCATTGATGAATGCAGCAAATAAGCTCAATAACATTCTTTAATCGATCTTTGATGGAAGCACATATTAGCCAAAAGAGCGATACGCGATTAACATACAGTATTTATTCTTCTTTAAAATGATGATTAATGGTCGGCAATCTAGAATATAGTCTATGTTACAATTGTCTACAACACAGCATTAGCAAACGACTGAAGAACAAACAAATGTAACTTTTATGAACCCTTTATGACCTGAAAAAAAAAAAACAGGCAACAAATGCTAACAACAAATGCTCAAACTCTGGAAACCACAAATAAATCTCTAAACACACAAACCACACTAAATTTAAATAACATTTTTATTTTACATTTATTTTTTATATGAATAGTTTGTTTACACTTTCTGCATATTGTGCACAATGTGCATGTTTTTCTTTTATTTCTTCATAAATTGTTTTGTAATTTGATACCAAATGGTTTCATTTAGATATAAGATGAATAAAAACGAGTACTTTTTGTGCTATTTTTAGTTGTTTTTCCTTTTACAGTACGTCTGGATATTCTGCTGTTACTGCACACTCTTGTACAGCGGAGGGAGAGTTGTTTCATGGCTTTTTAGACAAATTCATGAATGTTCATGGATGAATTGGATTTGAGGATCTTAATATTTTTTTATTATTTACACGTTTTTTTATTCTAGTTTTTATCCAGAGCTGAATTTGATAAAATGAACAAAAGCCATTTTAAAATCCAAAGCTTTGATTCTCCATCACTTGCTCGTTTCATGAGCTACGAAGTTAAGCGAAGTTCAAGTTAAGCTACGGAGTAAACGAAGAGTTTGATTATATAGATATATAAGATATCCATCAAGTACAATATACAGTGTTTGAAGCAGTGGCGTAAACAGGAAGCAGCTTCTCTGGAGGCACAGATGATGCTTGGAATGTTGCTTACGTGCTTCTGAAATCTCTTTCCGTGTAGATTACAGATGCAACACTCATCCAGCTCTCAATACACTGCCCTCGACTCCAGGTTCTGGTAAGAGTTCCATCTCAAGTTTAGAGTTTAGAGAGCAGCAAGCGCACGACGATTACTGAGCAGTGGCTAAACATTCACTTTCAGATCCTTCCTTTACGCTTGTGTTTCTGTGTGTGATGCATGTTTGCAGAGCCTGTCTCACTGTGAGCTCATCACCGACGATGGCATCCGTCAGCTGGGTAGTGGCCCATGTGCCCACGACCGGCTGGAGGTCATCGAGCTGGACAACTGCCCGCTCATCACGGATGCCTCACTGGAGCATCTCAAGAGCTGCCACAGCCTGGACCGCATCGAGCTCTACGACTGCCAGCAGATCACCCGCGCCGGGATCAAGCGCCTGCGGGTCAGAGCACACTCTCAAGCGCCACACACGTGTTCCTTTAAACTCTGGCGGTTCAAACTGTAACAAACTATTATGATGTGTTCAGGGAGGTATTTTTCACACTCGTGAACCGTTCCCCCTCATCTACATCCCTCGTTAACCCCCCCTCCCCTTATTTTTCACACCCTCCTATCCTGACAGTCCATGGGAAAAATAAATAACTACATAAATTCACTGCTTCCATCCAGAGGAGGGAACACCACATCAGGTGCTCACTCCCTTGGAGATAACGAAACTGTCCAGCCCAAACGAAGCACCTGCTCCCCCAAGTGGTGGCTTCTAAGCAGGACAGGACAACCATAAAAAAAACTTGCTCCTCAATACTTTTCAGAAAAGAGAGATTATAGGTAGAACTGATCATTTCTAGCTGTACGACCCGGAGCAGAGCATCTCTTTTTATACAAACATTCTACTTAATAGAAAAACAACCAACACAGCATTGATGAAACTGTTTTAATGAATTTTTTTGTGTTAAACCAGTGTCCAATTGTCCCTTTTTAAAAACAAAGCTTCATTAAAATGTAGATGAAAAACCGACTTGTTCTTTCCAACACTGGCTTGCTCCTCAATATTTTTCAGAGAAAGCTGATTATAGGTAGAACTGATCTTTTCTAGTTGTACGACCCGGAACAGAGCATCTCTTTTAAAATACAAACATTCTTCTTAATAGAAAAACAACCAACACAGCATTGATGAATGCATTTAGCATCACTAGCAGAGGAGGTTCAATCTGTAACTTGGGGATTTTAATCTTTATCCCTAAAAGCATTTTTTAAAATAAAAACAAAAACAATGCTAGACCGCTAGAAGGTTAACATTCAGTTGAGAATTTCAAAGAAACCCTGTTGGGGTTATTAAATATTATCGTAATGTCTCTATATTACTTGGTCGTGCCATGGAACTGTACCCTGATCTGATTTGTGTGTTCACATTTGTTTTTGTTTCCGCTGCAGACTCATTTGCCGAACATTAAAGTCCACGCCTACTTTGCACCGGTGACTCCGCCTCCGTCGGTGGGCGGGAGCCGCCAGAGATTCTGCCGCTGCTGTGTCCTTCTATGATGAGGTCAGAGACACAACCCCAACATTCTTCATGAGCTTTAATCCACACTACAGTCCATACACACGTGGGCAGACCTGTGGGAATGTGCTACTGTTGTTACCTGAAGACTATTTAGAGAAGAAGTGGCCTTTGAGATGAACAGGCAGCCACTTCAACACAGTAACCAACGGACACACCACTCGAGTGTGAGTGGAGATGATCACATGGTAACCAGCTCATCTTCTCACCACCCGTGAGCTCCTAAGACGTAACCACAACACACACGGACTCTTTCTGTCTCCTTCCGTGTCTCTCATGGGTTCTTCTGAGGTGAGAGCAGAGACTGGGTATTTTTTAATCTTTACTCTCTTCCAGCTTTTACTTTATTTCTCGAGAATTGGCATCAGGAGGATACAGATGTTATGTGACATCACCGGAAAACCACAAGGTTCACTGATCCTGGGTCTGTCTGTACAAGCTTGTGCTCACCGGACGACATTTTCCAAGCTCTTTAGCAATTCAAACTGGAGTGTTTGCATCGCAAAGTCATTTCCTGAGGCTAGATGGAGTTTAAACGATACTCTGTGCAACTTTACGAGAGAGTGGGCTCGTCTGAAATGGACTACTTCTTTACTATTTAGTCGTTTAACCGATATAGAGGACCAAAAATGACTTGAGTATGAATAAAAGTAGAAACACATGAATGAACAAAGTGTGATCGTGTGTAAATACAACCATACATAAATATATTTATAAGCAAATAAATACAATTAATGTTCTACATTTCAACACATCTGTATTTTCAAAGACTGATTTGGATTCAACCAATCATGTTTCTGGCTAAAGGTGGGACCGCCCACTTGATTAACATAAGGACTCAGAAATGTATTTAGGTGGAATTGAGGAAATAAATAAATAAACGAAAAATGATAAATAAATAACTAAATACAGATGTGTTGAGGTGTAGAAATATTATATTTATTGATGAATAAATTAAGCATTTCTTCATTTATTGTAAAAATTTTTATTTAAGCATTTATATATTTATTTTATTTATCTGTGAATTTACTTCTTCTTAAAAAAAAAAAAATATGTATATTTAGTTATTTATACTTAAGCATTTTTGGTCATTCATAAGCGTTTGCTTGATTTGTGCGGATAAAGGATCACAAACAGCCAATCAGAGAGTCTTGTACGACATTTTGTCCCGCCTTCCTCTACGATGATTGGATGCTAGTGTGACATTGATGAGCGGCTGAGTTTACACGGAGTTCTGTGAAGTGCTAACGATTACATGGATGTTATTCATTAAAACAGAGTTTATTTGTTTTTAAAACAAGCGTCGATTACAAGATTTTTAATCCATCATTTTTGGTAGTTAATTAATTTGATGGTACAGTTCATGCACACGTTTATGTCCAAACACTTCATTAAATCATTGTTTAATCTTGCTGCTTGCTCTCAAAGGATTGAGGTGCAGTCAATATACGATCCTCTTTTCGACAAATTCTTCCAAACTAAGCAAAAAGGCAGAAACTGGTACAAGGCGTATTCTTTTTCTGGCTTCGTAGGCTTGAGTGGTAGTCCATTGCAGATGCAGCCAGTGTCCCAGAGAAGGTGTTTTATTTAATGACGCTTTGCACAGTGCTCATCGGTTTCCTGCAAGCAGAAACGCTCCCATGGTGATGAGCGACTCCTTTCTTTCAATAAAAACAAGCAGTGAGTACATTCAGAAAATATACACACCTAAACTCATCGCTACCGGCAAATTAAGAGAGGATTACATCTATTTTTCAAAATTAAAATCTAATTTATCTAGTAAATGAGATTTTTTAATGGTAAAAAAAACATTCACAACATGTTTGTGTGTGTGGATGGATTCCGCTGAACCTGTTGGAAATATGTAAAATTATATATATATATATTTTCTTCCCTGTTTGTGTCTGTTGACATGAGTGAGGTTATCCACAGAGCAGCCGGATTTCCTCTAATATTCCAGGCGTTTCCGCTGGTTTTGCTCATAGGAACGATTGTGAAAACCTTATGCACAATGTGAGCTGGAAATAGGCACCAGCCGACCCCTGTGACCCTAATTAGAAGCAAGCGAAAAAAGATAAAAATAGGTGAATGTACAATTCTTTTTTCAGTTCCTGATTCTAAAGCTCTCACTTTCGATAAACTGCGTTTGAAATAAAGGTTTTGTTCAGACTCATGATTAAGGTCTATGCTCTGCTGCATGGAAAGGCTCGGGCTGGTGTGTTGTTTTCTCGCGTCCAACAGCTTTAATTCATCTTCCAAACGCGGTGAATGAATCAAACACATCATCACTAGATGATGATTTCAGTTTACTTTCACAAGCTGCAATAACTGCATTAGTTGTGACCTCCTTTAGCCCCTTGACTGTCACCCATCATTTTCAGCGTGTACTTGAAAATGCTCTGTAAAGTGTTGCTGATCTTTTCGGAATCGTTTGATTTTGCTTGTGTTGAAAAGAAAAATCAGGAGACATGAGGCTTGACGTGGTTCATTGGAGAGTTGTCGGAAAGCTTGGAACACACACCCGTCTCAAAGTCTTTAAATGATCCCGAGCCATTTCTTAGCCCCGCCCCCTACCGTCATGTGGAAGTTGCCAAATCCAACCTTCTCATTTCGTTTACATCATGCAGCATTCTTAAACATTATAGATGACGACAAGGGTCAGGGATAAGTCACTAAGAAGTCTGTTAGTGATGTCACAAACTTAAGAAAAGCTATTTTTTTAAACAATTAAACATAAAAACAGTTGTTGGTGTGCATTTTTAAAAACACTGGGATGGATTTTGACTGATTTTGGGTTGTTTTATACTCATGTTACACCTGGAAAATGTCTTGTGAAGAGGTCAAATGCTTTGATGTAAGAGTTACTTTCTGCGATTCTAAAGAAATAAGGAACACTCGTCTGTTTTCTTTCACATTGGCTCCTTTTCTCTGTCCCCTGATGGAATAAGTTGCATTAAACCATTGTTTTCGTCTACTCAACCACTCTCCAGATTTGGAGATAGCACTGTTAGCATTAGCTTAGCATAGATCACTGAATCCAATCAGACCAGTAGCATTTCAGTTCAGAATGTTTGTGCTTTGTACAATATTTGTCATGTTTAAAATGTTTACAGTTACATATTTTTTTCAAGCTTTGATCGTTTTATTTATAGTGAAACTCCACTGATTAGGTTCAATGATCTATGCTAAGCTAATGACTTCTTTTTTGTGGTTACTTTATGCATATTAATTTATACATTATAAATATTATACATAATAATTGTGATAAATTAACTTTAAGTTTAAAGCGATCGAATGAGACGGTGATGGTTAAGGGGTTAAAGCGGTTGGAGTAATTGGTTAAGAAAAGCCACTTTATACTCATTTCCTGCTTTAATAGCATTGACCGTTGATCTCCAGGTGAACCACAAACACACTTTGTTTGTTGTTCTCAGCAGAATTGAGATTTTCTGAACTTTGGATGACAGATGCAGTACAAAGCGTATTCCGGAGTAGTGACGGAAAGCATCAGGTGCTTTGTCCTGTATTTTTATTTTTGCTGGTGTACTTTTACTTTTATGCAGTTTAGCACATGTGTTTTGTGCAGTCACATAAATGTGTGTTCATCCAGCCCCATGTTTTTGGACCCTTAAAATGATGCTTTACTTTCATTTGTGAGTTTTAAAGAGACTCTAAAAACGATAAATCCCGTTGCACCTCAGATTGATCTTTTTTGGTCATAAGCGATTCTTTTTGTAAGGTTTGCAGCGCGTTTGAGACAATCGTTTGAAATGTGAATCGCTCACTGCTAGATGAAAAGAAAAGATGAATGGGCTGCAAACAAAAATCGCTATAGAGGCCGTAATAACAGCGGAATTTCATCTTTCTTGTCAGAAAACACGAACGATAACACATTTTTTTCTCACTCAGTGGTTAGTGGTTTTCTTGTCAAACAACTGTGTCACAGAAACTTTCCCAGACCAAAAGTTTACTCTTAATATTGTGTATTCCCCCCATCAGTGACAGCCTGAAGTCTCTTGAGGTAGTTGTGGATGAGGTTCTTTATCTTCTCTGTTGGTGAAGCGCCACATTCTTCTCCGCAAAAAGCCTCCAGCTCTTGTAAATTCTTGCATGAACTGTTTGAGTTCTCCTCAGAGTGCTTCAGGGATATTGAGGAGTTTCGGTTCTTTGTTTCGGTAAATAGTCTGTTTATAACACGCAATACTTAAAGCATCATTTTACGCACTGAAATGTGTTTTTATTTACTGATATAAATTGCATCAGAACGACCCCATTAACGGATGTCCTCCTCACGCCGCTAGTGGCTGGCGTTTGGTCCCACTTGATGTTGACGAAAACATATCTGTGATTATTTACTATTTCTTACCAGGGGATTGCTTTCAGAGTTTACTTCTTGGTGATCCACAAACTTGTGTCCACTGCAATCTCCTGTTGGTTTTCATTTTAGCGTAAAGTTAAAGGAACAGTCCGCTTTTCCTTTTAAATCGACTCATTCTCTGTTTCAATCTGAGATATTACGTATTGTTTTACCATTTTGGAATCTATTCAGTTGTTCTCCACACCTGCTGATGGGGCTGTTAGCATTAGCTTAGCATAGATCATTGACTCCAATCGGACCAGTAGCATTTCAGTTGGCAGACTTGTACGCGCAGTGCAGGATGATGTTCTGAACCCATCATCATTTCCCAACCTCCCCTTTCTCTACTGCTTCTCTTAGGTAAAAAGCATCCCTAAAAAGGATTTATTTTGTGTTTTAATACCATGGAAACATTGGATATAGTTCCTAAATGAAGTTTATCTCTAAAAGTGAAAAATGTGTTGTAAATATTTCAAACGTTGGCGGAGTTGGAGTCCTGCACGTAAAAGCAGGGTGTGTGAGCGAGGAGAGAAGGCGACCCTCCAACCCTGCTCCAATCCATACCCGCCCAAGAGCAGACGTGTTGAAGCTAAACTGGGCTGCAGCCCTCCAGCTCCCACTGATTTGAGGATGCAGCATCTCATGAGAGCCACACCTGAAGGTCCAGGAAACCAAGTGCCACCAGATCGGGTACAGTTTTGCAGTTTCGTAATCCCCTTTCGTACTCTGCACTCTAAGGATTTACCTGTGCACTTCTCAGGGACCTTTTTTAGTTCATGTGTTTTTATTAATAAACACCTCGGGGGGTTGGAGCACGGCTACGTGGCTTGTATGTGTCTCACTCTACTGCAACAAAATGGAACTCTTTGATGATTTTGTGTAGAAATGCTGCTGGGCTGGTTGGGGTCAATGATCTATACTGAGATCTGGACAAAGAGAGGAGCTTGAGAAGCCATTACCCATGTTTCCCATCCATCATCAGTGTAACCTTGTTTTGGCTCTGGTTTCACGACACGCACCTGTACAATCTGAGACTGGGATTATGGGTAAAATGAGCGTTCAACACTTCGACTGTTCAGTTTTGGTTTTGGGGGGTTGGATCCTTCTCAAAGACTGTACTTTAATTGTTTTTTTTTTTTTATAATTAACCAATATAAATGGAAATGACCGTATGAATAAATATATAACTATATTATTAAGAAATTTCTGATTGTTTTTTGTTCCTGGATTTCCCTGCAGAGCTGTTGAGACAGAGGTGGGTAGTATGTTTTTAATCATTTATTAAAAAGTACTTTTTCAGATAACGTGCACTTACTCCAGTAACAAGAGAAAAAAATGTGTTTATTTAAATATTTCTTCTCATATAAGGAATGTTTGTGGACCTCACAAGAGGATTGTCATCTTTCAGTTGGAGCAGATCTTCACTTTGAGAATAATCGTAACATGATGAGGCTAGAAAATTGGTTTCAAATAGTTTCTAATCTCAACCAATCAAAAAGTTTAAGTGTTCAACCAATCAGCAGTGTTCAAACTCCGATGAAGAAGCAGAAAGTGAGGGACTCTGGGGAAACCAAACAAATCCCATGGTCTGCTTTTATTTAGATTCTTGCAATGGTTCAATGTTCAGAGAACCACTAGGGGGCAGTACTCTGCAGCGCTTTGGTTCTGCTTTGTTTAACCAGTCATATTCTAGACACAATAAATAAAGGGATAAAGAGATTCTAGATAGCAAAATAGTGCTGAGATTACGAGAGTACGGATCTGACATGAAAACCGCAATAATTACAGTTTTTTTAAAGTTCAAAAAAGTTTAAGTTAAAGATAAAATGAGGTCAAGGATTGAATTTAGATGAATACTGGACCACAACTTATGTCCTTCTTTGAGAAATAAACAAATTATTATTAAAATATTTATTTGCTTTAGAATGAGCTTTTATTTTGGATATTAGATATTTTATTTTGGTGTTAAATAATTTAAATAATAATTTTTCAATACTTAAAATAGTGAATTGTAATAGATCGCTTGAACATGTAGAATTATTTGTAATCAATAAATAAATGCAAACATGACTTATCTAATCTTAAATAATTATTTTTAATGATTTAATTGCCATTTCCAGACATTCTGCAATAAAATAATCGGTTGTAATCATAGATTTACTTTTTATCTATAAAATAAACAAAATAAAATACATGTAAATAATAATTTAACATAAATATTTAACAGCCTTCAACAGATATTTTTAAAAGTATTTAAAAATGGATAAACTCTAACCATATAGTGTAAAATTACTTTAAATACATGTTCTTGTAAATTTATTCTTATCTGTAAAATAAACAAGCTAAAATAAATAAAAAAGTCTGATATATTTAATCACCTTTTCCAGATATAAATTTTCCAACTATGAAAGTTTTATAGATTTTGTTTAAAGAGCAGCTGTAATTTTATTTTTATTCTCAATTTTTAAAATCTACACAACCCTTTTTGTGCTTTTGGAGCAATTTCGCACATTTCTAGATCAGAGTTAAAATGAATTCTTCAGTCCACTTCGTGATCTTGTGAAAGCCTGACATTTCGGAGCTTCAGGTTTTCAAGGGAATTCCAGATTTGGAATGTGATGCATTGTGTTGTTTCAGTACAATCTTCTGCAGAAGCTCCCGCTGACACATTGTTTGAAGCCAATTGACTCGTAAACAGGTTTTTAAACACGGAAACTCTTGCATAACGTACGTAGTTTAAGCTCAAGTTGAAGAATAATTTGAATAATGTTAACCAGGCTTTCCTGCCTCCAGCTTCGGGGGAACACACAGCTGGAACATGCAGCTTCAGGCAAGGGCTGAAGATCTTCCAGAAGTGCCTTACAGCAGCAGGTTTCTTCTCCACGGTCAGATGTCTGCTCATCATCGCCCTCTGAAAACTTGAATTTTAGTTTCTAAGTACAGTTGCATCATGGTATCAAACTCAAAGCTGCCACTATGAGCTCCAGTACGAAGGTTTCTTGGGGTTTTCTCAAAGTAGTGGTACCAGTTTCCATACTGGTCCGCTCCAAAGCCCAACGTAGAAACCTGCTCTGAAGAGAAGAGCAGTAAGAACATGCTGATGGTGAGCTGGCATATAAAGCATCACGACGCACCTGGTCGCAGACGTGCAAAGCAAAAATAATGGCAAGGAAGCCGGTGGATGGATATTTGCCACGTTTCAGCAGCCACTCCTCGTGCACGTACTTTATGAAAGCAGGATGTAGAACCATCACCTAAGAAAAAGTGTTAGGAGCAATAAACCATTTCTTTGATTTTTAAAGTTGGATGCTATTGGAGGTTTTTCGATGTGGATACGTCTCAGCGCAACACCGAAACTACTCTCTTGAGAGTTTGACCAACATTTTAATGGCTACTGACGTTGGGAATAATGTGATTTTAGTCTTGCGGCCGTGCTCGACAGCGTCCAGTTCTCTTATGCCTCTTTGTTTAATGGGGTCCCACAGGGCTCAGTTCTTGGACCGTTGCTTTTTTCTCTTCACTTACTCCCCCTTTACTCAATTTTCCTGAGTTTCTCTTGTAAGCCGATGACACTGAGTTGTATGTGGCCGCTAAGAACTCTTTGATGGACGGATATGTAATATATTGTTAACGCTAATTTTCCACATAACCTGATTTTTTGGTGGACGAGGAGGAAAGGCGTTATAGTCACAAAAGCAGCAATAACAGGTTTAAAAAACTCACCTTATCTCTGTTGGCAGCAATGCTTGGCTTTACTTTTTTGTAAGTGCTGTAAACGACAAGAAAATATGACCAATATCAAGAAAAATAACCAAAAGATCCAGCTGGACGTGGGCGTTGGTGGAATGAACATGGCGCGTGACGAGACAAAGAAACCACACTCTTAACAGCTTTAAGGCTTAATAAATCTTAAACCAGCAAATAAAAAAAATTCACCCCCTCCGAGTGTCAATTCTAAAGATCGAAATCAACCAAACTAATGGAGCCAGGAGGGGAAACGTGTTTTTCAGCTACAAAGTTGGCAATCTTAACATTGGAGTGAATGACAACCTGCTCATTTCTGCTGCCAGCCACGAGTGGCCGGTCAAGGAACTGCAGTTCACTCACTCCTAGAGGCAAAGCAGGAGGTTGCTCCTTGGTTTTAGAACCAATTGACCACCACAACATTGTTGTTTAAGATTATTTCTTGACATATCAGAGGATTATTACATTTTTATATTTTGCTCTTTAAATGTATTTGTATTGGTTGTTGTGGCATAAAGGGCGTTTTTGTAAAATCGGCAAAAATACAAATGTTTTCAATCAGGGTTTTTTAGTGTTTGGGATCGGCCATTCAGGAGTAACTGCGCTATAGAGGAGATGAATGTGGATGTATGAATGGGAAAGCTAATGCTAAAGTATTATAGATGAATGACAACCATTGTGCCCGTGCCATGCTTTGATGGAGCTTGTGGTGCTTACTCAAAGTATTGTTGACTTTCTTTACTATTGAGTATTGTTGTAATCCGTCATGTACTCCGCTTCTGATGGAATGATTCCGATGTCCATCAAGTGTCAACAAAGTGAAACAAAACAACAATGTAGACATTGGTTAAAAAAACTATGTTTTATCTCAATATTTTTAGCAAATGTTGCTGCTGCACAACTGGTTCCTATTGTAAACAGCCATTTGATCGGTTTCAGCCGGATTTTGGTTGAATGCACCCCAATCAAATGACATGATGTCTTCTGACAGCGGAAATGCTCTGATTTGGTGCTGCTGGATCTTAGACGTGGCGTAAAATCATGGCATTTTATTGGATAGACTTAGCAACCAGACGGGCATCATAGGCAGGGCTCACAGGTATGCCACAATATTATGCGAGGTGCCTCAGGGGTCTGTGCTGGGCCCCATTCTGCTTTTACTTTACACGCTCGCATTGGGTTTGAAAGGTGTGTAATATCTCCAGCTTTATTAACCCAGACAAAAATAAAAAGCTAAATAGACTTCTTAACTGTTTGCCAGCAGTTAAAGCTTGATTGTCCAAAAATTTGTTTTAGACGTGTCGTTTTTTTCTTTACTATGTTTTGTTTTATCGTTGTTTTACCTGTTTTACTGTAAAAGCCCTGTGTCAGCTTTCTCTGTAAAAGGAAGCAGCACTTGTAGAAACGATGGTATTTGACACGAATTAATTCATATTGTTTTAAAAAATGTTCGGACATTCTGACATCCAAATGTTGTATAAGGAGAAGGTTTTTATATGGTTCATGTTGTTCTCGTAAATCCGTAGCTTTTTGGTGTTTGTTAATGATGTGTACACAGCAACTTCACCTTGTGACAGCAGACACAAAAACCACTGAAACCAGTGTAAAAATGCCTACGTGCAAGTCAGTGCTGTAAACTGATCGCTTTCGTGTCGCTAATTCCCTCAGTGGGAGATAAAAGACGGATGTCAAACAAACCGACTGATAAAAGACGGATGTCAAACAGACCCAACCCTAAAAACCAAACCTTACAACGCTAACATTTGAACCAAAAGTCATTGTTTGTTTTGAAATCTTCTACTGCTTTCGTGCTCCATAACCAGTTTGACGTCTGCATAACTGTAGTGAATCAGCACCAGACGATTTTGGGAAGAAAAGCTTCTCTGTTTTCTCCCACTGATGTTCAGCAGAGATGGATTTAGAGCTTGATCCTCACAAATGCTCTCCAACCAATTTGGACCATCTTAATTTCAGATGTTGCACCATGAAAATGGATTCTGAGGCTTAAGAATCTGCTGGGCTTAGAACGGGTTTGAGCTTTAAAGGAAGCCAATGAAACCTATGAAGCTTGGGGCGAATCCTGTCAGGCTTGGTTCGGGTCTCAGCTTTAGCAACAGCCAATGAAAATGAAGTTTGGGCTGAGTTCTCGCTGAGTCGAGCTCTAACAACACAATGTTAAAGCTTGGACCAATTACTGTCATGCTCTGGCCGGATTCTGCCAGACTAGGGGACTCTATGAACTCTGTGTCTTCTGAGACACCTTATAAATCTTTATCTGGTTTGAGGTTCTGGGACCGGGTTCTGGCTTCAACAACGACTAATGAAAATGAGCTGAGTTCTCTCTGGGTGGAGTCGAATGTTGAAGCTTGGGCCAATTACTGTCAGGCATGGTCCGGGTTTGGCTTTAACAGCAGAATGTTCTGGTCAAATTCTTTAGGACCGAACTCTGGTTACAAACTCGATTACCACTCTAATCCGCTCTTCACCTTTGGGGCACCTCTCTTAACTTTCAGCTGTTTAGAAAGACATTTTATAAACTCTTTGTTTCTTCTGAGAAATTATTCATCTGGTATCGGGTTGTGAACCCTACATTTCTGGTCCAGTATTAGTGGGTGAATACTGAGGTGAGCCCACAAATATTAGGCGCCCCAAAATAAAGCCAATTATTGTCCTGTCAAGGTGAAGGACTCATCCCCAATTATGATTACCTGGTCGTGAAGCTCTTCTACCCTGCACCCAATATCAGCCTCCAAACCCTTCATCAGAAACCTTTGGTGACGTGAAAGGACATTACATTCTCGTTATATAGAGTCGAGGATTTCACACCATGTTCAACAAGACTTATCTCCTACTGAGTGTCACTTTTGATAATCTCTTTTCATTTTCGGAAACTTCTCTTAGCGTTTTCTATCACAAGTCGCCTCTACTCAAAAGTGGCAAAATGGCTTTATGGTGCCACCTAATGCATTTCAGCGTGTACTGCACTCAGTTTGTCGGAGGCGAAGGAAATTCAGTACCAGGACTTAAATATAAGTAATGAGGATTGCGTTTCCAAAATCGACAGGAAGTGGCTATTTCGCAAAAAAACTATTTTACTCGTGTCATACTTTAACAAACTCCTCCTAGAGATTTTATCTGTTCCTCTCCAAACTCCATCTCCATTCGTATCTTAAAGCATAGATAATCTCTTTTCATTTTCCGAAATTGTATCTTCCATCTTTACTCATCGGGTTGAGTTGCGGAGAGCCAAAGATGTGTTTCGACAACCGTTCTATCGAAGAGCTGATCCTCACCGTGTGATGTTCTTAGTGGTGAAGACGCTTACGAGCCACTCCATGTCCAGAAGCTTAAACGGGGCAAGCACCAAATGGGTGGAGTTTTCCAGATCCACGGCACTCTCGGGATAGATAAACCGGTGTGTGGTCTTTGTTCCCACATCCTTCTCGAAACCTTTAGTTGGGCCCATATTTATTCTATCTTGAAAAAGAAACATGAAATATGAGAGCAGAGAAACGTTTTCATCACACGTTTATTTAGTGAATAGCAGCAGAGTGGAGGCCTCGGATGAAAAGGATCTCAAGATTATCGCCATTCTTTACCTGATCACAAACTCATGTAGGTCAATGTAGCGTCCGTAGCGGGACCCCTTCAGGTTCCCAGAGTTTCCAATTACAGCACACGTCCTGCAGCGGTTTGGGCTCGCATCTGCGTATTGTGATCTATCTGGGAAGAGAGAAAACATCTTCTCCACCACCGTTCTGTAGTTGTCTTCATCCCTGCTCTTCTGAAGTCCCTGCAATGCCACAAAGATTAGACGTTCATTGAAAGCTCATTTTTCACCATAGTATCATCTAGACAACATAGACATCACAGGTCCATCAGAACTCTTTGGCCCAGAGCTTCAAAGAAAGGAGACTTTTCTGCATTTTTGTTAACTATGACATAAAAAATGTTGTTCTTCCACTGTAACATTCTGTGTTGCATATTCATCTAAAATTGATGCCTCCAGCACAAACAGCTCTAGAATTTTGAGAAAACAGTTTTTTTGAGAAAGAATTATAGATTTGTGTGGAGATTGGGGTTGTCTTTAATGGATCAGAAATCAAGTCTAGCTGGTGAGTTACCTTCCAGTATTTGTAGACGTCTCTCCTAAGCTTGTGGTTTTCCCGTGTGAGCAGAGGTTGCACTGAGGCGTTATAGAGGTCGTTAAACCAAGTGCTGTGGGTTCGGTCTCTGACGCAAGCTCCACAGGCACATAATGCTTCCAGCTCATCCGGTGGGTGGTCAAAAACCAGGTGCATGCAGACCATGATCACACCCACGGCCGCTATCAAATAGAGACCTCTCCAGATCCTCAGCACCCGCATCTCCGCCCCTCTTCTCTCCTGCCCGAAACAACGCATCTCTCCTTAATTCGTGGAAATAGTAAATCTTTAATCTGTTAAATTGGTACAAATTCCATGGTTTTAGATGTTTATCCTCGTGTTCTTTAGAGTGCTGTTCCTCGTTCACACGTTGGTTCGTCATCTGTGCAAATGGAACATTTGGTCGTAATTGGGATGGTGACCATGTTTCATGCACATTATGTGACTCAACGGGAATCGAAAAACAACTTTAAAGCTGCAGGCAGCAATCAAAGGGCTTCATATGCTTTATGAACAAAAGCATTTTTTTATTTCTAATTGTTTCGACTATATTCTTGAAACATATTGCCAAAAATAGTAAACAGAAGCATCTTAGGCCAAAAGGAAGCGCTATAGCTGAGAGTGTATGCTGCAGATGTGCTTAGACATGAACTAGGTAGGTAGTAGGTAATAATAGGTAAATTTGAGGGAATTATTTGAGCGAAATATCTGATTTCCTGACGCTTTAGGAAACCCAATCCATAATACTTATTTTTAAGTCTTGGTACCCTACACGTGAGTGTGGAATTTCATTTGCCTACGACAAACTTTGAGTGCACTACAAGCTGAAATGCATTAGGTGGCACCATAGAGGCATTTTACCACACCCTCCACTTCGCAGTTTTTGTGCTCGAGCCTTAATAAGTGAAATAAGCATCAGGTTTCCCCTGAAGACAGTTACATGTTTACTGAGAAATAAAATCTACAATAACGAGTTTTACAAATGTAATTGTAAAGATTTTTCTCTTTTTTTCTATTTTTCAGATTGATTCAATTTCATTATATTGAGTTTGCTACAACCGATCAGTTGAAATGCACATCGAGAGTTGAGTTAGTCGTTCATTTTAGATCAGTTTATTATTTAAAGCTGACAAATATACTTAGCCTCATCAAATGAGTTTGTGCGTGACAGAGCTCCGCTGGGTGCAGCAGGGAAATCAAAGTTCGTCACTAATAGATAACGGATGTTCTGTTGACACAGTGTCAAAGTGAAAGCTAAAAGAAACTACACACGAAGCGTAAAAACTGGCTTCAATAAAGCTTTTAAAATACAACACAAATGTATTGACTGGGTGAATAGAGAGATTATTTACATGTCGAAATCAAAAGTAATCTTCTGAATTAAATATATATCTATTATCTATCAAGAAAATATATATATTTTTAAATACTATTAAAGATGTGAGTTTACAGTAAAAAACAAACAAACAAACAAACCTACTAATCAATAAATAGTTAATAATCAAGTAATAGTTTTTATACTCTTGAGAAATACCCAAATTAAAATTTCGGATTAAAATGCTAATCACTGTCAGTTGCTAATCATAAGCATGACAGGGATTAAAGTCATTTTTGTTTATTCGCTCATAACATTTTTAAAGAGCATCTTGTTACATATGTTCTATGTTATTTAGTCTAGTAAGAATTTCGAAAAACAATCGACAAAGTTTTCCTACCTCGAGGCCGGAGATCCGTGTTTAGCCGGAGCATTGGTTTTCAAATTGAGAAAAGCAGGTGATACCCCGCTGTCTGTCTGTCTCCAGGCTCACCTTTGCTCCTGGGTTGGTACTCTTCCATGGCAGGCTCATAAAACATGTACAGATATTACATCCAGGTATAGACCTTTGGAGTCCCTCCAAATTGTTTTATGGGAACTATTTATTTGAAATTGTCAGTTTTTGTAAGAGTATTGTGAGAAGAGAACTAAACGTGAATCAATTTGTTGCTACTTTTATGTTAATTCTTCATTTTGAGAGGTTTCTTTTTTTTATCAAACACCAGACACCTTTAAAAAGATACATTTCTTTTTTTTTGTCACATAAATAACTTTTCAGACATTAAATACCATTAAATACATCATTATATCTGAAAACTTTAGTACAGGGGTTTGAATACACAAAGAGTGAGGCAGGAGTGGGTCAGACGAGTTTTAGATGAGATTGAAAGCCCTAATCTTCGTAATGAAAGCGGTTTAGTTATTCCCTCCTCCGTGCAGAATCAGTGGTGCATTGTGGAGTCTCTTTACACATGAGCATCTCCACCATTGATCTGTTAGCACAGTGCTATTAGTCATTCATGCATTTAGCAGACGATTTTATCCAAAGCGACTTACATGTCGAGCAACAGACCAAATCGATCAGTTCTTCTTGTCCCACGAGACATACACCTACAGTCTTGGCATATCTAACACCATGCTCTACAGACCGCGTCTCAGCAAACATACTATAAATAAGAATAAAATACTACAAAAATGTACACAAAGCCGTTCTTTCACTTTGTCTCAGTCCATCCATTGAAACCAATCCATCAAAAGCCTTTATACATTGTGATCTTGTTCCTGTGCTGGAGTTTGTGTAGGGTCACGTTCTCGAAGTCCCCGCCGTGAGGGCCGCCTTTAAAGTGCGTGCGGGTTTTGTCGAAGTAGTGATGCCAGGTTCCAGTGCTGCTGGCTCCAAACCCGAAGACGTTCACCTGGCGACCGACAGGGTTCCACACAACAGTAAATCAGATGTACGCCATGTAAAAGAAACTAAACAAAGTATGCTCCTCAGAACCCTGCTTAAAAAAAATTATTTATTGTACATATACTTATAATTGTTTGGTATTTTTTGTAACTTTACGGTGCAGGTTCTAAAATGCCATGCACTCTGTGATGTTTCTTTGGTTTGATGTTTCTTTGGAAATTGCTTTAATGAGAGTCCAATTTTTGCAACCAGGGGATGCTGCGCCTTGTTCCAAATTATTATGCAAATACTATTTCTGCATCACAAAGATTAAATATTTAATTTTTTAGTTCAACTCATTGACGGCATCATATCTCAGAGCTGTTATGATCAGACACCTGTGATGATTAGATTCAATTCAGTCCACTTTATTTATGTAGCACATTTTATAAACGTTTCCAAAGTGACAAATAAACAATAATAAAACCTAAAATAAATAAAAATACCAAAATAAAATCAAAACAATAAAAAGACAACCGATTGCCAGGTGAGCCTGATTAAAGAACAAACTACTAAAGGTGGGTGCTCCAAATTATTAAGCAGAGCACCATTTTCAAGCAGTACACCGAAGAAAAATGACCTCTCTGCTGCTTATAACTGTGAAATAGTTGGACGAGGTATGAAAGCATTAGATATTTCACAAAAACATAAGTGCGATCATCAGATTTGTAACGCATTCAGATCACAGATGGCAGAAAAAGCATATTCAAGAAGGTTTCCGCCAGCAAAGAGAGGTGTAGAGTCCTCCAGAGTCCTTCAAACTCTTTCAAATTCAATCTCTGCAGACCAGTGCTCACAAGCTGAAATGGCTCAATTGGGCAAAAAAAGCTGTTGTGCCCATTTAAGGTGGTCGAAGGAGTAAACCAATTCCTGCCCTGGTATAGAAGAAAGAACTATGCTTCCTGTAATAAAATCATCTTCATGCAGGACAATGCACCCTCTCATGGCTGCTATAAAACGAGAGAAAGTCATGGTGTGACCTCCATCCTCCCCTGACTCCTATTCTACCAAGAACCTTTGGAGCATCCTCAAGCAAATTTTATCCAGACTGCCGCTCTGGGAGGATCTTAGAAACAAATTCAAGCTGGAACTCTCACAAGTTCAGTGGATGCAAGACAGATGTGTTAAAATATAACGTGAGCTGTTAGAAAAAAGTTATACCTGATCACAGATGTGCAGAGCCAACAGAACCGTAATGAAGCCCGTCGAGGGATATCTGCCGTGGTTCTGCATCCACTTGTCATAAGCATATTTGATGAACTCCGGGTGGAGTATCATCACCTAAACAAAACCAAGAAGGGGATGGAGACATGGCGTACAAATCTGATCTGAGTAAGGACGTGGCTCCTCACCTTGTTCTCGTTGGCGATGATTGAGGATTTCACTCTGATGTAAGTGCTGAGGAACAAAGCAGTTGATGAAAATCGATCGTTTTTGTGATTATTATCAATCAAACGGTCCTCACCGCGTGATGTGTCTCGTGGTGAAAGTGCTGATGAGCCACTGCATGTCTCGAATCTTAAAGGGAAACAGCACCAGGTGGGTCGAGTTCTCCAAATCCACCGCGCTTTCGGGATACAGGATCCGATGGGTGGTCTTCGTCCCGACATCCTTCTCGAAACCTTGCGTTGGGCCTTTATTGATCCTGCAATGAAACACAAGTGTTAAGAGGAGACAGGAAACAATAGATTGTGCTGAGCTCCGCTCAGGCACCTTATAACGATGTCATGGTAGTCAATGAGTGGCCCATAGTTGGACCTCAGCAGGTTGGCAGAGTTTCCCACCACGGCGCAGGTTCTGCAGCGGTCAGGCCCAGCATCTGAATAATGATCTTCATCTGGGAAGAGAGAAAAGAGCTGGTCCACCACCTCTGTGTAGTTGACTCGGAGTCTTGATGGCTGCAGACCCTGTGCAGATGAGTTTATGCGGATATACAGTCATGGAAATGCATCTCTTCTTTCAGAAAATGTTTTCATTCCTATAGTCGTGACACTCGCGAGGCGGCTTTCTGCACCTCTTTTTGAGATCTACAGCGTAGTATTAAAATATGACCTCGTGGAGTATTTAGTTTGTCCTCACCCTCCACCATTTGTAGGTGTTTTTGTGCAACTTGCTGTTTTTTCTGTTGAGCAAAGCTGGGATGGTGGGATTGTAGCGATAAATGAACCAGTCATCGTCCAAGAAGCCCATGACGCAGGTTCTGCAGGAGCACGTTGGCTGGAAGATCAAGTCATCAAAGGGATCGTCCGATTCCACCAACGGGGAGTTTTGGGTGAACAGCAGAAGGATGGTCATGAAACTCAGAAGCAATGTGGTGTAGCGCAGCGCCAGTCGGTGAAAGCAAGCCATCCTGAGCGTGTGCTGCTGGGCGAACATCATTTAGAAACAAATGGTTCAGTGCCTTAGAAAAACCTTTCACATTGCCTCCTTATTATTTACATCGTAGAAGGCTGTACATGTGGAATTATAAACAAAAATACATTGTGATGCTCAGCCACTAGAGGGGGCATTTATTTGATCTGCAAAAAGCTGGGAAGAAGGAATCTCCAGTAGTTAAGTAGCTATGTGTGACGATATCAACAGAAATGAGAAAATAAAAGACCACTGATGATCTCCCTTGATGTAGAGCTCCATGCAAGATGAAATATTATTATTGACCAAATACTTATTTTCCACCAAAACTGCTAATATATTTTTTAATCGCTATATTTTTTTGTACATTTTTTTGTTTCTTTCTTTCAACAAATATATTTCATTACATTTAACAGTCATTTTTTACTGTAAAATATAAATTCAAAAATCCCAGCCAAAAGCAAAGACAAGGTCGAAACATTGCATCAAAAGTCAGACAAATCCTTTCCTAAACCTTATACACTTTTCCAATGACTTTTTTTTGTGCCAGAACTCTGATAATCTCTAGCCATATCACAGGTCTTGTACTTCCAATGGTTATCCCTTCACTTCACCACTAGATGGCAATGATTTTGGCCAAACGAATCTGAAAGACGATCACACATTTTCTCAAATTTTAATCTGTCAAACCTCTTGTAATCTTTCTTTAAAACACAGCATATCAAAGCAAAAATTTTGATCACAGCAAAATTAACCAATAGTTTCGTTGCGTCATTCCTGCTTAATTCGAAACAGACGCTGTGATTGACACGCACCGGGGCATGCCGAGACCTCTCGAGGTTAATAGAGAAAGATGCTAAACTTGACAGTACACCACAATGTTTTCAGAGTTGAGAGTTAATTAAATAATTAAATAAAATTGAAACAAAGATTATTGATTGTGTTTTGAGGATTTGGTTTGAAACTTCTTTGGTACAATTTTGCGATTGAAAAGTGCTTTTGCTTGGATAAAACCATGCAGGAACATAAACTTCCAATACTATCATCAAAACACAATGATGGATAAAGCAAAATAAAGGTAATTCCTTACTAATTATGCTAATTTGAACTTACCAATATGGAAAAAAGTCAGGCTTTCCACAGATATCTCCCAGCAAGGTGTTTTTAAATAGAGTAGATCATCAAAATTAAATACGGATTTGCAAATATCAGCAATTCTTCGTAATATCTCTACCGCAAGATGAAGGCATCCAAATCACAGCGATGCTGCTGTCATCTGGGAGCAAAGAGAAATCCCAGTTCAAGCTCATCACCTCGCACGACTGGTCCGACCGGTTCAATGGTACCCTTAGCAAATACTGTCAGAATAAAATACATTTCAAAATATAAACGTCCCACACTGGAGGCTATGATATGCAGAAACTATGCAGAGGTTATTAGGCTGACAAATGCCCAGGGGAAGGTCAACAGGGGATTAGAAATATTCCAACAATGTGTACGTGCAGGACTCCCTCAATGCACAGGTGAACGATCAGGACCTGTCGAGCACCATGAGCGGAATTGGTGGCTATAAAGAGAAAGGGAAGAGATCTGTGAATTGAACCCTCTTTAAGTGCGGTGAAGGGGTGGAAGGAGGGGTGGCTGAGAGCTTCTCTGGTTGATTAGATTTATCCAAGGGAGTGATGGTGACACCTCTGGAAAGCTCCTCCCGAAACTTGTTATTCATCTCACAGCTTTGCATTCTATATTCTAAATTTCTGCATCAATCCTAAATGTAAAATTATTTAGCATAAGTATAAATACTAAATGGTTCTTAGTCATAGTTATATTTGGTTCTGCAGGTGGGTTAGAGAAAACCATAAATGCACTGTGATCAATGTGGTTCTAATAAAACAGTGGTTTACAGGGTTGTACTTTTCAAATGGAACAAAAGTGTTTATTTCAGAGAGAGATGTATGGTTGTACTTGATGAATGTGTGGCTTTAATTGAGGGTGAGAACTGGCCATCGCTCTCCTCAAACCAGTTGACAGAAGCTGTAAAACCTCTTGCACAATGAGTTCAGAGTCTCGTTGTTGAGGGCAGTGCAGGATTCAGAAACGTTCAAGTGGAGAAATGTAAGTAAACCTTTTGTTGTTGTTTTAGACCTTATGTAAATCTGTTGTTGTCAATCCATGGGGAGGCTGGAGAACCCACGCCTCATTTTGTTCATGAAAGTTTGTTAAGAGCTTGGTTTTCAGATTTAGGTGCATGATATTTAACCGCTCACTGGTTGGAAGAGGGAGGAACAAAGATCAGGTAGGGGATCAGTTAAGCTCTACACGGTTCTCAAGTGTTTGAGAAGAAATGAAGCACGAAACCAAAGATATCTCAAAATATATTCAACCCTGAATGTTTTCGAGGGTCGTAACAGCCTGGAGCTCTTTTAGATTTTAACAAGCATGCATTGGTAACTTGTCATTTATATTCATCAGTAAAACGGTTCATTTTCAGTTTTTGGATAAGTTTGCCACTTCCTGTTTCAAAATTTCCAAAATTGTATTGCAGCCCTCACCAGAGAAGTCACATGGTCAGAATCAGAATGAGCTTTTTTGCCAGGTTTGTTTGCACATACAAGGAGTGTGTTTTTGTGCATTGCAGTGCAACAGATTCACAAGACAAGACAAGATTTAGGTAATAAAAAATAAAATATAAATCCAAATTCACAAATTTATAAAATAGACGTTCTAAATTTACGAAATAGACATTCTAAATTTACAAAATAGACATTCTAACACAGTAAAAAAATAAATAAAAAATAGACATAATATATAAAATGAAAAATAGACATTAAGGTCTGTTAATAAGGACCAATGACGTGTGGTTGGGTGATTATAGAGAAAAAAATAATTATCATGTTTACTCAATAATGTGGACTTTACAGTTATTTTCTATTTAAATTCTTAATTTGACTGTCGTCAGACTGTTTGACAGGTTTTCTCTGTGTGTCGTTATTAAAATACTATACGAGCTGAATTTACATATTTTAGCTAGTGTTTATTTTTTTATAAACAGCTGTATGTGAGTGTGATGTTTCTTGTGCCAGGCAATGGTGCGGCATCCAGGTGAGGGACACAGTTCTCCAGTCTCATGCGAGGGGGTGCTGGTGATCCCAGAAGTCCTCTAACTTTAACCATAGGGCATGACTTTTTTTGAACTTTGAAAAATTACATTAAATTTTGGTTGTGTCCAATTTTGACATAATTTCCAATCTGGCCCTTCTCCTCTGGCCTTTGGTGGCACAGAACTGCCGCTCACTGGGTATTTTCTCTTTTTCGGAGCGTTCTCTATAAACTAATTCCCAGTAGAGCAGCAGTCTGAGTATTTCATCCAGACCAGATTAATATCTGGCAGCAACAACCACGCCACGTCATGCCAAGTCCCTTTTCATGCCAATACTGATGCAGATGATCATCTTGGCCGATTTGAAAGCAGTGTACCTAATAAAGTGACCAGTGAGTGTATGTATTTTATGAATTAATTTTTCATAAATTCAAAGGAGCTCACAAGCTTCGATGGGACAGCATTTTTCTCTATACAGAAGCACAAGAGTTGTTTTAAACAGCGGCAAAACTGGTTTTGTTTAAGTCCTGGCTGAGCTGGTTCATATCAGAAATGCTTTCTAAAGACAGGGACGTCAGTCAAATATCAATAGTGAGTTTATTGAAACGTAACTATTAATCATGGCCAATTGTTACCAGTGACAATATGTAATCTCACACTTTGTACAGCAGCTCAACCATCTTTGTTTCAATTTAAATCTGCAGTGAATCATCTGTGAACATCTGTATCAGTACCACCGCAACAAATCCTCTCTCTCTCTACGTTCGTCCCTCAGGTTCGTGTAGCTTTTAAAGCACCTTGATCTAAACCTTGTCTGCTTCGTCTCAGTGTTCACCATGGCGTGCTGTAAAAAACAACTGAAGACCATCTTCATAGTTCTGCTGAGCACCACCATATGTACTGTGACCATAAATAAATTCCCCTACGAGCTCATCGCGAGGAGCCTGATGAACAACCGCATAGCAGAACACATGTTTCACAGAGATCCATGCGCCTGTGTCGAGCGCTGTCTGGCCGCCAGTCGAGACCCGTGGTTTTTGGAGCTTTTCAGAGGAGATATCCCACCACTGTTGTCTCGAGAAAACAGCAACATTTCTGACGATATCTTCAACTGGTGGCAGGTATTCACTACTCCCAAACAGACTGAACTGAGCAGAGATCTTGTTGTTTATAGCAACCACTGAGGGTTATATCAAATACATCAGGGGTGGTGGTCTAATTAGTTACATTTGCAGAAAAGAACAGATCATGGTTGCCTTCGCAAGTCCCAAAGTTTACCGTTCTCTTGGGAAACATTGAGCTAGAAACGAATAACATGTAAGTTATAATGTGTCATGCCTTTATTTAATCACTTTGATGCACCTCAATCTGTGCATTACCCTTAAAGTGCAATCGGAACAATGACTTTAAAGTCCGTAATTCTGGGAGAATTTCTGCTAGTGAACCAAGACAGTTTTGGGTAAAATGTGGGTGTGGCCAGATGCTGAGCTGTTGAATGCTGATTGGATTGACTGACTGTCAGCCTCTCAACAGCTTTAAAAGAACAGGTCAATGCTGCAATCGCAAGTCCTAAAACAAAGTTTACTGTTCTCTTGGGAAAAATCAAGCTTTAAACAAACAACATGTAAGTTATGATGTGTCATGCATTTAATAAATCACCTTGAATACACCATTACTGATGACAGTAGGCTCATCTTAAGAACTGTAATGCCTGTTATATTCAGTGGCAATCATTTTATTGAGTTAAATATTTGAATATTGATCAGGGAATTACCGGTAAATTAATCTTTCATTAGACCGTTTCAGTGCTGTTGTGAATGCACGTATTGCTCTTAGTGTCAAAACTAATATTGATTTATGGATTTTTCCGTGAGCTCCCTCTCAGAGAAACCCTTTTTCTGTGGCAGAAAGTGTTGTGAGAACTGTTTGAAACTACAGAATCCTCCTCTGATGTATGTTACCTTTGATCTTTTCATACATGAGAGCTCATAAAACATTATTTTAAACGCAGAGATAATTATATGCTTATGGCCAGGTTCATAAATATATATATAGCTTCTTTGAAAATACAAAATAAATTTCATAGTGGATTTTAAAAAATGTCAAGTTTTGGGTTCAGCCGAGGAAAGAATCTCAAACGGGTTTTTAAGAGAGAATCTAATGACAGATGTTTTGTTCTTGTGGACCGATCCTCCCCAAAGCAAGAAATATCTTTTGTAGCAGATATTTCGTGTGTTGTTCATTGGGGATTCTGTACATGCTTTTTACGAGGTGTGGTCTGTTCACAGTTTTGAACTATGCTTGTCTGGAATGTTCAAAGAGAACAATGAAGAAAATTGTTCTTTTAAACGTAAATTGTCTCGTAAAATGTTTTTATCTAAGATTTGTTTGTAATTTAAGATTAGCAGGAAATTGTCTGTGGTTTTTAGAGGAGGGCTCACGTTTGTTTTTTAATCCGTATCATTCATGAGGGAGTGTTTTTATTTATTTTTTATATACCTTTTTTATGATTATTTTACTTTATTTAATTATTAATTTAATCACAGTCCTGAGAGCGACACAATTTGGGCATGATTGCTGACCTCAGGTCATTTCCCCAGGCCTCTTCTAATTCCTGTCACTTGCTAATACATATTCATGATCAACAAAGGTTAAAAAGGCAAAAATAAATCATATATATATTTATATAATTTGCCAACATATTGCATTTGACAAATCACAGAACCAAAACTCGTCACATTTAGGCCTAAAATATAGTTTTTAAAATGAATTTTCAGGGTCTGCAGGTGAAGAGCAAAGCTAATTATTCGATCGTGATCGAGAAACTATTCTCCGTGATTCCTGGGGAGGGACACTACAGAGACGCAGGCTCCCATCGCTGTCGAACCTGTGCTGTGGTGGGCAACTCTGGAAACCTCCTCGGATCAAAGTATGGCTTGCTGATAGACAACCACGAATTTGTCATGAGGTAAACGTTTATTTTCATTTCTTTCAAATTTCAAATGATTGAAGAAAATGTTTAAAAAACATGTCTTTCTCTCTCTCTTTTACCCCATTCCCTCTTTGCCATTCCTCCCTCCTCGCCCTTTTTTCTTCTCACTTACTATTTCTCTCTCTCTATCTCTCTCTTTTCACTATCTTCATCCTCTCTTTTCCTCTCTCTTTGCCATTCCTCCCTCTTCGCCCTTTTTCCTTCTCACTTACTATTTCTCTCTCTCTATCTCTCTTTTCCCCATCTTTCCTTTTCTCCTTCATCCTCTCTTTTTCTCTCCTTTCTCTTTCTCTCTTTTGGTTCCCTCTCACTTGTTTCACTTGTGCTTTGCTCAGGATGAACAAGGCACCGATCGAAGGCTTTGAGAAAGATGTGGGTTCGAGGACGACCCATCGCATCATGTACCCAGAAACCGCCACCCACCTGGATAACAGCACCCACCTGCTGCTGCTGCCCTTCAAAACCCTGGACATCCAGTGGGTCACCAGCGCTCTGTCCGACGGCAGCATCAAGCGGTGAGAGCATGCTTTCTGGAGGGGTAAACAATAATAATCATTTACGGTTAAAAATTATTTATGTGTGTTTACAGTTTATTGTTTTACTTTGTGATATCTAAACAACTGTGAAAATCTATCCAACAAAGATATTCAGAAAAAGATGAAAATTTTAAATAATTACATTTGATGAAATGTATGAATAACTTTTTTTTGCGAAAGAACTTATTAATATATTTATTCATTGATTTATTTAAACATTTATTTTTTTAACACATATACCCATTGCTTTACTTTTTACCATTTCATGATCCGGAGAAGACCTTTTGCTGCTTGAGAAATCTCATGCACCGCCTCAGTTTAGCACACAGCTCTAAAATTCAGATAAAACGCTGTTCTCTGATAGTTTTATTGTTTTGTCTTAAACATAACCAACAAACTCACCAAATGTATTTAGAATTGTTGGAAAGGGTAGACATTTGTGTTGTTTTCCCCAACAGAACAAGATTTAAGGTTATAGACAAGCTTCGGGCGGACAAGAACAAAGTAAGATCACACTTTTCAACCTGCTTTTGTTCCAAAAGTGAACCATTTCATAGAAAAACAGAATTGAAAGAGCCCTAAAGCAGTACGGCTTCCTCGCTGTAGGCTGAGCCTTTTCAGTCCCTTTTTTTATTTAACAGATCATTGTTATTTGTTTTAATGACTTTTTGATTATTTAAAGGTCAGTGTTGTTTTGATATATATTTGGTCAGTGTATAGTTGTTTCACTCTATGTTTGTTCTGGTTCCTGTATTTTTTATTTAAATGTTTATGAGTTATGCTGTTGGTGGTACATTTGTATTGCTGTGAAAGGATGTTCCAAAAAGCTACCGGTCGCATCTTTGTTGAGATGATTTACAAATTCTAACAGCTTTTTTTAAAGTGGGATGAACAACATGATAGTTCAAGAAATTTAGTAACAACTGGTGAAAAGGTTTGGAAAGTTATGAAAACTTGTCAATGCATGAGCCTCCAAGATATAGTCTACACTAAAAATCTATATTTGTAGATAGTTTGTAGATATGTTTCTTTATAGATAGTGATTGTGTGTGTGTGCAGGCGATGGTCATGCATCCTGCTTTCATGTATTACGTACACAACACATGGCTGCACATTGGGTCCCAGCGCTCGTATCCCTCCACAGGTTTCCTGGTGCTAATGTTTGCCCTGCACGTCTGTGATGAGGTAGAGCTTGCCTCAAGAGAGTGTAGTAGTGCTGCCTGTGAAAATAATTCTCTGATATCGAGCTATGTTTTTCTGCTCAGATCAGTGTGTTTGGTTTTGGAGCCAACACTAAAGGCACATGGCACCACTATTTTGAAAGCATGCCCCAGAAATTCAGACTTACCGGGCACCACCCTGGACAGGCCGAGCATGAGATCATCTCTGAGCTACAGCAGAGGAAACTAATCACCCTCTACACCGGGTGGTGAAGACGGGTACGGCTTTGAGTCACAACGTTTCTTGAAGATTACTACTTTCTATCTTGACTCTACAACTTTATTGTGTACAATGTGATTCTAGACCTTAAATGTTTAGATTCTCTACCAAAAAATCAAACAGCTGGTTTGTTTATATTAATAAAATGTAGGGAAGGTGACTTGAACCAACATGAGAGGCAGCTAGTGTGACAGGAGCCTAAACACACTATTGTGTTGATCAGAGCATCAACTAGCTCAGCAGTGGGGCTCTTCTCTTGACTCTTGACATGGCGCTGCCATGTGTTCCTTTATCATTTTCTTTAAGAACGATTCCACTGTTACAGTGAAGCTTTGTCAGGCATCTGAAAGACACATTCAGAAATATTTTTTGCTGCCATAATGAGTTATCTTTGAATTGAGAAATCAGTAGCTGAAAAACCACCTGACTGTAGTGTTGTGTATTGCGGTAACATCTGTTCCTTTAGAGAAAACCTAATTAAAAACAGGTCAGAGACTTATTCAGAATGAATCTGTTCAGTCTGAGACATATGACTTTAAAATGCCCTTTCGATGAGGACATTAGTTCAGTTTTTTTTAACAAAACGTTTTATTTAAAAAAATTCGCAAAGTTTTGGGCTGCAAAAAAATCCTACATTTAGATCCGTTCAGAAGTTTATAAAGAGCTGAATTTAATTGCTATCACCACTTGCTGATTTGAAAAAATGGTGACCTGTGCAGGCTGTACCCCTGTCTCTTGCCCAATGTGCACTGGAGATAGGCACCGGCAGACCCCCGTGATCCCAAAAAGGGAATAAACGGGTTGGAGAATGAATGAATGAAGGTTAATTATTTAGTGAACTGTTAGGTTTATCTTTAAAAACGTCTATTTTATCAACGGGTTGAGCGCATATGGCAGCTATCCACTAGATGGAAGCAGAGTAGCGACGTTCACCTTTTAGCAATAATGTTCGCTCAATTTAACAATCTACATATAGTAGAAACAGTTTAAAGCACACGTTTGCACCGAATACCTCCTGAAAGCAAACATTTATCTCACTATTTGACATTTTGTTTCCTCCGAGGCATTTCAAACCGGTCGCATTCCTATGCTAATCTTTCTCTTGCACTTAGCATTAGCAACTGTCATTCGTGTCGTTTTTTACAGTCTATGTGTCAAACACAATAAACTCTTGTTAACATACAAAAGACTGGTCTTTAAAAACATGCTGTTCTTGATCAACCTGTAGTTTAAGTTGATATTATTATAATAATACATTTATACTTTGAATAAAGTTAATTTAGCAACAGAATATGCAATAAACTAAATAAACCGATATTTTACCGTGGTTAAAGTGTACAATGAAATGACTCCATGCTTAAATATGACAAAAATGAAACAAATCTAAAGGGGAAAGGTTTAGTATTGTACTTTTAAGTTATTCTGACTGATTTGAAGTTTCTAATATTTTACACATTTTTATTAGTGATTTTAACTGTTTTTGCATTTACAAAAAAAAAAAAAATTGCTTATGTCTTGCAAACAAATATACTTAAAACAGATGCCATCTGGCTTGGTTTTTTTGCTATATACTCATACTTGTGATGCATCATTGTTATTAATTTTAAGACAATATAATACTTAATGAAATTATTAGCCTGATGTCATGTAATATCTAAATTCAGCAGCAAACCAAAAAGTAGAGTTGAAATTACAAACGAAGAGAGGCCATCGTTTTACAAGGCAACATGGCGCCAAACCATGACATGAATCTTCTGAAGTGTTCACATCATGTTTCTCTTTTTTGATTCCTGCAGACAGACGCTATCGGAGGAAGAATAAAGTGACAAGGAAAAGATGAGCCTGCCATCTGCCTGTAAATGACCTATGACATCTCTGAGTGCCACAAACTGCATTATTGAAGAGCAAAACGACAGATTTGAGTTTCTGCTCTGTTTAGAGTTTCCGATAATACAATCCATCTGAATCCACAAGTGAAACCCAATAGGTCTCCTTTTATCTCTACACTGTAGACATTTTTACGCTGTCTGAAACTGACTCATAAGTTTATCATTGATTTCCTGCAACCGTTTCCATGTCACAGTCCAAAGAACAGAGAAGAAAATGTAAAGATTGTCTCTGTGGGAGACTGAAATGTACCTTCTTAGCAAGATTCTTATGTGAATCATGGTGAATGTCATTTTTCAAACTAGACCAATCATCACCTTGTCATATGCATAGGTTTCAATGAGTGAAATAGCGAGGAGAAGGAGAAGGATTACCATACTTTTACCACTCCACAACAACTACAACAATCCAGTTTGTGCTGCATCGACTGAAACATCTAGTTTGATTGGTTTTCCAATGTAATACTCTCATGATGTATGTAGACATTTTTATGGCTATTTTACTGGGGATATATACAGTGGTATTCAGTGCTTAATTTGTAAATTTGAAGTTACTGGAACACAACAGGACTGGGGTGACGGACAGGGGGGCTGGCCCAAAACAGTTGCTGGAACACAAACAGAACGCAATGGTTCAGTGTCTAACATGCCTATTTTTAAGCAGCAGGACTTACATACATCATTTACAACATAATTTAAGACATATACACACAAAAAACCTTTAGATTACTTTCAACACAATTTATCTTAATCTTCAATATCATGTTAAATGGCCGTTTAACATGATAGACTTGAGTCTTCGTTTCTTTTAAAAAACGAAAGCAAACTTGATTGTCTTTTAGACATGTTAGCACGAAGGAGTCAGGACACTTTTTGTTTTGGCCAAATGCCGCCTAAAAATAAGTTACGTACAGGACGTAAATTACCCAGCAGCAGCCTTTTCAGACTTGCTAGTAGTGCATTTTATTTATTATTATTTTTTTACATTATACAATGCACAATAAAGAAAACACACTAACACAATAATTATTAATTATTATATTTTATTTTATAATATTTTTATCTAATCGCTAATTTCCACATAATACGGGCCGGCCTGCCGACTGCAGGGGACAGCACAAGTGATGGGAAGTTCGGATCATTTTACGGATTCGGTTCTTTGAGTCTCGTTCAGTAAAATGAACGGATCTTTTTTCCGAGTCATTTCGTTCATTTTACTAAAATATCAATAAATGTTGTGTGTACTTCCACATCTACTAGCGTTTTATACACAAACGCGAATCACACTACAAATAAGACAAAACTATAATGCTAAATTTAAAATGAATATAAATATATTACTAAAGCCTGGGTCTTTTAGTCTGGTTTACCCAAACTCTGATCTGTCTTCTTTAGATTTAAATCTCTTTTGTTCGACACAAAATTACTTCACTCTGATGTTAACGTGTGCAGTCCGTGCACTCAGTCCGGACTGGCTTCTTTAGCACTTTTGTCACGTGACCGCTATAGTGCCGGGATCCGAAAAGATTCGTTCTTTTAGCGAGTCCGGGTCCTTTCGGTCTTTTCTCTTTCCGGCTCATGCTGCATCGGTTAACATTACGGAGTGGCCATGAGCCGGAACCCGAAAAGATTCGTTCTTTTTGCGAGTCCTCCGGGTCCTTTCGGTCTTTTCTCTTTCCGGCTCATGCTGCATTGGTTAACATTACGGAGCGGCCATGAGCCGGAAACAGAAAAGATTAGTTCATCTTTCGAGTCATTCGGGTCTTTTCGGTCTTCTGTCATTGATGATGAACGGGTTACGCTCGGAAAACCACAAGAATGATGCGCATGCGCCAATGAACGAATCCCTCTCCAACACGACTCGTTCATACGGAGTCACATTAAAGATTCGTTCAAAAAGAACGAATCGTTCTTGAACGACACATCACTAGACAGCACCAGCCTACGACGAAGGCAGCCTGGCACAGCATAGGCGAGTGCTCTGTATATTCTTGAGTCGGGGGAATGCATTGTAGTACAGTAGAGTGAAAAAGGTGGGCGGAATTGGGTAGATAAAGACAAATGGGGTCAGATAATTACCGGATCCCAGAATAAAATTTTCCGGATCCTTGGAAGCCAGAAATTGAGAGAAAACGGATTGCGTTCCGGCAAACGGCGGAACAAATTAAGCACTGGTGGTATTTAATACTGTGGGAAAGTCGCTGAGTCATTGAAGGCAGACTGTGCTGACAAAATGTAATTTGTCGATTACACACAAATTTGGAAACAAAACACAAAAAGGAGAAGGAAAAGTGGTGCCTCACACGAGTGTTGGTGAACATGTTAACTCTGCTCTGGTTATTTGTCAGGTGTGAGGCCATTAGTGTACCATTACATCCAGTAGTGCGAGGCGGAAAAGAGCCAGAAGGAAAAAGACGAATGAGAAGAGTGAAAATATAAGAAGACAGATCTATTTAAAAGGTGATGGAGCGAAACCTTCAGATTGATTTTATTGCTGTGTTGTGGTGGTCAGTAATTTTCCTGGTCATTCAATGAGAGACTGTGAGTTCTTGTGTTTGAGAGATAGAGACGTTACATCTCTTCTCTGTGAAAGATGTCCTTGTCATCAGAAGTGACAGGAACTCCTCGGTTCAGATGCATCGAGTGCTAAGAAGGATGCCAGTTCAATGCTAGGAGGAGACATTTTAGTGGAGTGGAGTTTTTGCGTGGGTTGCCTTCTATTTCAACCCATCCAGTGTAGTAATCTACTACCACCATGATGTTTTAATGTTGGGAGCTGTGTGAAAGCTGGACCATGATGTCCGTTCCTTGTAGTTCATTTCGTCTGTTCACATTGTTTAGACGTTCACATTGGGGATTCTCTGAGATTTTATTTTGAGGATGGAATATTGAGGCAATAGATACTTTGACAATTTTCTATACATGTTGTTTCTCAATGGTCCTCTTTTGCCAAAGCACAGAACAGCTTTTCAATTTCTAGATCTTGATGTTGTTCTGTCCACAAAACATCAGCAGAAAATGGAAGATCTTAGCAGAGAACAATTACATCCAACATTTGGGAGAAGCCATCTGCATTTGCGCCCACAGAACTACCGCTCACTGCAAAATGTATTTTTTTCAGACCATTCTCTGTAAAGGTAGTGCATGAAAACCCCAGTAGATCAGCAGTTTCAAAAATACTCCCGGCTGGCAGCAACAACCAAGCCATGTTCAAAGTCACTTAAATCCCCTTTCTTCTCCATTCTGATGCTCAGTTTGAACTGCAGCAGATCATCTTCACCCCACCTACATGCATTGAATTGCAGCCATGTGATTGGCTGATTAGAAATGTGAGTTAATGAGCAGCTGCACAGGTGTACCTAATAAAGTGGCCAGTGAATGTATCATAAAACCTCTCATGAATGATTTGTATAACAGTCGGAGACATCACATCGAGTGTAAAAAAAAAAACCTCTCCACCTGGTTTTAAATGAAAATGTCATTTCCTGACATTTAACATTCCTGTGTTTGATGTTTGAATAGTTATTATTGGAAGGAATTTATCGTGGATTTAAGAGCTCATTTTATCTGTCTCTGCGCAGGGAATTAAACTCATGACCTTGGCATTATGTATCCTGTGCTCCAGCAGTTGAGACGCAGCAACACAAAATCAATTCTCGCTGTGCTCTTTGTCATTCACCGTCACTGGAAGAATGAGCGCTAGGAAAATAAGTCATTTATCGTGCTAAGCTCAGCACACTCCTTACAACGCTAGACACCGAACTTCATAGTGAATCCAGCAGTGTGGATAACAAAACATGGCAGCAGAAACACTCTTTTCACATGCAAATTTTCAACACCAGTGCCTGAACGCTGCATGCTGATTGGCTGGAAGGTGTTTTACTGTAATACTGGTTAAAAATGAGACAACAACTGTAGACTTTTCTAGATTTGCTGAACTAGGCTTATTTGCGCATTATTTATTAAACAAAAAAGCTAATTTCTGTAGATATCTCTCTAAAGCTGGACTGGAGAGGCTCTCGTCAGCTAAATGTCAAGAGGCCAACAATCAGAGATCATCCTCCTCGAGTCTTTTATACTTTAAATACTTTTCCTTGAAGAAAACATTTTAAGAGTTTGAACGTGGGGAGCTTCTATTTTTTGTACTAGGTTATGTTGCATTCTCTTTGAGGACTTTTAATTTGAAATATCAGATCTTTGTATTTAAGATAGGTACAACACAAAGTTAATGCCACATGGAGAGGCTTGAAAAGCACTTATTAATGGTTTGAGCCGCCACAGAGTAAGTGTAAATAAAAAATAACGGAGTAGTCTACGTAGAGAAATAGCATCTTAGAGTTCAGCTCAAATAAATAATTTTTATTCAGCGTACTTTGCATCTTCTGCCAGAGAAATGCTTTTTATCGAGATAAGGGGAAGGAACTCGTGTCTTCTCGCCCCATCAGTGACAAATACATGAGTGTGATCTCCTCTGTGTGAAAGAACATTCTTCATTTACCCCCGAGCTCATTCCAGGCTTGTTGCAGTTAAAGAGCTGGATCCTTTTACTCCTCCATGGGACCCAGGCGTCAGGCTCCAGGAAATCAATGCCAATCGAGCCGGGAGTCAGGAGCGATGAGGATGAAGGCTGACAGACGTTTATGCTCGTATAGTCATGGTTACTGTATGTCATTCGAGTAAGTGAAGCAGCGGAGAAGCAAAACAGAAATTAATATTTCTAAGGAGAATAAAATGTATTAGAATCTAGTCTCCTGGATGAGAAGGTACAAACTTCTTAGCTGTAAAAGTGGCTGTTTACATGCTCCTAGTTTTCTCAATGAATAGAGGTATAGCAGCACTTTCACAGAGGCCACACCCCCTTCCCAGAGACTGTGTGGCAAAACAATCGCTAAAATGGCAAATTTTAATTAGGAAAAGTGCAGAGCTGCAAGTTATTCTGGTGATTACATGGTCAAGAAAAAAAAAGACCCGCCGACGTACAAGATGATCAGCTGATTGTAGCGTGAAATGAGATTGCCAGACATTTATACTCTCCGGATTTCAACCCACAGGTGTGCTGGAGAAAAAACTTCTTACATGCGATTCATTGAATTAATTCATTGCAAATGTGTAAAATTCATAACAAAAAAAGAGTTGCTTTGAAGCACATTCTGTTCATTTCTGCATTGTTTTCACTTGTGGTCAAAATATGATATATATGCGTTCATTTAATTTAATAAAAGTATCATGAGAGTGTAACATTAACAAAAAAATTGGCATCAAAAATGTCATTAAAATCCAATTTCAATCAACAATATTTTATTCAAATGTAAAACACTACATTTTTGTGAAGAGTCACGTGACGGTGAAGAGTGTGGCGGCCCAATGAGCTGCAGAGATTGATTTTAATCCTCATCACCTGAAGCTAATCAAGCTTTTCAGTCTCAGCACAGAAGAAAAGACCTGAAAACAGAGAGAACTGCCTTTGTCTTTACTATAATACTACTATATATATAATTTTACCGTGGATTACCCAAGTTTCAAGGTACAAACACTTTTTGGTGTGTTTTTCTCCTGGTTCTCTCTCGGTGTGATATTTGGGATTATTATTATTTTGCTTTTATTGTGAACAGAGTATGTTTTGCCTGAAGAATTTACCAGTACAATGTTATTCTGTTAACCTTTCAGTGGATGAAGAAGCTTGCATGGAAAAGACACAGAGTGAAACAAACAGGTTGGTGTTCTCTGCTTTTCAGAATTATCCTGTTTGCTCATGGTGCAAGTCTCCGGATGTAACGGAGGCTGTTTCTAACGGGGCCAAGGTTTAGGTTAATAAACTCTTCAATGACTTTGTGTTTACATGAGGAGTAACAGATTACCGGGTTAACTTTGGCGCTTCCTCTGTCTGGCATAAGGTCATTGTGTGGGAAACTTTGTAGAAACCCATTTCGGAGCATCGCTTGTGAGTTCGCAGCTTTGAAACATAATTAAGAATGTTTTCATCAGGGCAATGTTCAAAGTCAAGGAACTATACATTTATAAACCAAACACCCTGAAAACCCCAGTTTCCTTTGTCCACATCACAACGCGGCTGTGTCCAGCCCATTTCAAAACAATACAGCCTTTTTCAAAAATGTGTGCTGACATGAAAACGATGCTGTGTGGAAGAACTAAACAGTGTGAGAAAGTACCCCCTTACTACAGATGGTATAAGCTCCACCCACTGAATTGTGATGTCACTACCATGCTAAACAAGGTGTTGCTTAGAGTACAACCAATGAGACGACATGTGGGTGGGGCTTAACCTGTCTGCAGGAAAATCCTAAAGCATGCACAGAGGGGCTAAAAAAACACACGTTTCCTGTTAATAATGAATAAAAAGCAAAAGTTAAGTCAAGCAGCCTTGATAACATGGTTAAGGGGCTCAGAACTAAGCTCCGTAACACACTGTTCTTGAATCATTGCTTCCCTTCTCTGGAACAGCAGCAATCATGGATTCATCACCATCACACTCTGGGTATGGAGTAGCCTAATCCACTTTCAGTAATATTTAATGTTCTATAAGAAAAATCCACTTCTATCTGAATAAAAGGAAAGAGTTTGTTTGTTAAATACATGAACCGAGTTTCATCTTTTGTTATGAAGATCGTTTGGGTAAAAGACAGCCGCAGAGCACACCCACATTCCTAAAAAAAGAGTCGGGTCACAAAGTTGATTCTACTATTGGAAAAAAGTCACAAATATTGATTTGTAAAATAATCTTTTGTGGTGGTGAGGTTCAGAGGGGACGGGGTGCTTTGGCTCAGCGGATCTGGAGGAACTCTGTATGTTCAGATATCGATGGCAGACAGAAAGTGGTGTTCTGATGGAGTCCTGCTGACTTCTGAGGGATTAAGAGAGGTGAAAGAGTAGGCGGCCTGCAAGTGCGCAGAGATGATCCATATCACGGATCAATATCCCCTGCTCTTGCTGCAAGTCTGTGTGACAGGAAGCGCTCTGGGGATCCCTTTAGCCTCGCGTATGGACGAGCTGATGGAGCCCTACGGTGTGCAACCTGGAGTTATTTGACTTTGCGAGAGTGCGTCTTGTGTACTCTAACACGGTGAAAAACAGACGAGTGGAGATTCAAGGATCCGAATGTCTTTCAGTGTTGCTTTCTCCTCTGTACTTTTTGTTTTACTTTTTGTGCAGTGTCCTCGAGTTTTATTATTATTATTATTATTATTATTATTATTATTATCTCTTAAATTACACTCATATTTATAGTTGGCATTTTGGGCCGGGACCTTTATTAGTCGCCAGGCTGCCGGCGCTCAATCTCTAACTGGCTCCAGTGTGCTTTTAAAAAGCCACCCACCTCCACGCAATCACCACACGGGGGTCTCTGAGCTTGGGTTGATTCCTGGCTCTAGAAACCTTTCTTGGACAGCTCACCTGGTACGCATTCCACGCTCACCAAATACACCTTGTGTCACCGGCTAATTAACGGTATGGTGAACCACTGAAATACTATTAAAACCAAGTGTGAAAAGCCGTGCTTCATTATTATTTGCTGTTAAATAATGCAATTATTTTTCTTTAATTTGCAATGTTCCGTCTTTGTAAAGCAAATTAAATCTACTCATCTTTCTAATCTTGAGGTAATTATTGAGTAAAAATAGTCCTTTAGCCAAACAGGAAATGGATTTACTTATTGAGATAATAGTGTTACTATGAAAGCCCATGTCCCTCAGGTAAAAAGGCTAAAAAGTCAAATATTTTAAGATAGAAAAGTTAATGCAAGATAAAAATACACCCAACTTTACCCTAAACTTTTCATCTTAGAATTTCGACTTTTCATTTCTTTTTTGGTCTCAAAACTTCGACCTTTGTATCTCAAAATTTCAAAATTTGTCTCTTAAAATTTCGAACTTTGTGTCTCAAAATTTCGACCTTTGTGTCTCAAAACTTCGACATTTGTATCTCAAAATTTCAAAATTTGTATCTCAAAATTTCAAAATTTGTATCTCAAAATTTCAAAATTTGTATCTCAAAATTTCAAACTTTGTCTCTTAAAATTTCGAACATTGTGTCTCCAAATTTCCACTTTTGTGTCTCAAAACTTCGACCTTTGTTTCTTAAAATTTTAATCTGGTGGAAATGTGGTTCCATAGATCACAGGTACACCTTTGGTTGCGTTGTTTTTTTTGGTGGTGGCGGGGGGCACTGAAATGGAATCTATCCTCAAACACACATCTCTGGTCAGAAATGGATTTAAACAGGTGTTTGCATGTTTTAGTCACGTTCAGACCATAATGATTTTTCGGTTGCTGTCATAACACGACTCTGATTTGACTGATTCTATTAAAGATCCGCTCGTGTAATGAGGCTTTGTGTAAAGCCCGAAGCTAAACCTACTTTTCCTGATGGAATCGCTTGGCACATTGCAGAACTCCAAACAGGTTGCTATGAGACGGTTAATTGCTTTTTCCTTAACACTCTTGATGTTTCTTTTCATTTATACTTTAATTGTTTTGGTAAATGACAGCATATATATATTTTTTAAAAACTGTTTTAAATTCATCATACCTGTCTGAGTCCCCTCCGAGTCTGATCCTGGGGTTTTATAAAGGAGGCAGGGAAAAAATAAAAACGTTTAGTTTTTTTTGTATATCCAGCAAAGAAAGTTTAATGACACTTTTATTATGTTCCTGTTCATATTTACCAATGTTTGTGTAAAAACACTGTATTTCCGGCTCTCAGCGAGCATAAAAGTAGAGAAACAGCTGCTTGTCTTGTTTTCTCATCATCTGTATCGCTGCAGGTTTAATTGACAGTCTCTCGTTCCTTCTCCCGCGGTCTCTCTTGCTCTCTGTGGTGTGTTCAGCAGTTGAAATCACAGCTTCTCATTACAGATGAGTTTCCCTCTGCAGCACTGAGAGAGAAAAGCCAAAGGTCAGATCAATGTATTTGGTCTGTGCGGACTGATCCAATCGGCAAACCCTTTGCTGCGCAGTCAGACGGACGGCGAGCTGGACCTTACTTCCGCTGAAAGTTTGAATGATCAAGACTTTAAAGCTTCAGCCGTCAAGATCCACAGCAGGTTTAAAGCCATCATGAACCAATCGGAAGGAAGGAAGGAAGGAAATGATCAACATTTAACCTTTTACTACATTTAAAAAATTGTGATTGGCAGAAACCAACAAATTTTTGTCCAAATTAAATGAGTTCTGTTGCCGGGTAACCCCGTGACTAGGTACAGCAAGATTAAAAAGCACACTTTTCTTTTCTTTAGGAAGAGCTCGCACCTTTTCAAGTCACAGCAGTGTCGGAGAAATAATGTTAAAGCTGCAGAAGGAAATAATTTGCCGTGAAGGAAGGTTTTAGCGCAGATTTTCTCAGAACCTCAGCTGAAAGGCTGCGGGGCGGAACCTTTTTAAAGCATAACAAAGAAGTGTAGAGATTGAAGTCTTGAGAGGGCTTATTAGCACACGGTGCGCATTAAAAGAACAATTGTAGCTTTTCATAAAAGCCCCCCCCCCCCTCCCCCTCACTGCTCGTATACCTCCGTGAGTGCATGAATAACATTTTAAAATCACAGTGAATTTTACTCCGACACATTAATAAATGCCTGACCATCCAATAAAAATGTTCCTAAAGACATCTGGATGCAGTAAAGACATGAAGGTAATATTTCACCATTTAGGAGTGTGGTCCTTTAAATGATCCCGAGTCACTGCTGATCCTGCCACTTCCTGCCGTGCTTCATCGTTGTGTTGTTGGAAGTAATTAATGACTGTTTAGATCATTTTTACACCCAGCTACAGCGGACGTTATGGGCTGTGCCCTTCCAACATACTACACTCGCGAGGCATGGATTGTGGGTGGAAACCTAAAGTTTGTGATGTCACAAACAATGTAAATGTCTTTTTTTCTTTACAGGGCCTTAAAGATCAGTGGTGATTAATAAACCTCTGTATCCTGATCATTATATAGCCACAAACACCAGGGATACGGGCTCATCTGTGGTCCCTCATTTGAACGATCCCTGTGAACGATTCAAGTTCATTGTTCACGGCCACCTTCACTTTAAAAACACTCTTTTAGTAACTGGTGATGTCAGAGATCATCTACATCCCAGTGTTCCCATAATCATCGCTTATGTTCAATATAATTGCAAACATCACAAATACAGAAAAACGAATGAAAAAAACAAGTCTTTTGCAATTGTTCTCATCGAAACACTTTTTGATTATAAAATAATAAATGTACGCATCACGAATCTTTCATCCTAGAGTATTGAAATGGCAAGGTCTTCCTCGCAGCGAGGTTATTTCCAGAAACTGAAATAAAACTTTCATTAAAAGTTCTACGGTGAGAAAAGCACTTGATGGCCTGAAGAATAAATAAATGCAACATTCTTCCGACTCTGAGCATCCATCAATACGCCCCCAGAGCCATGCATCGAGACTCCTCGGAGAGAGGGAGGGAGATGAAGAGAGGAGCAGGCCTTGCCTCCTACCTGCTTCCCACACAGAAAACTCTTCCTCGAGGTCTGGAAGAGAAAGCACTCCTACCTGAATTCTCCTTAGCACCTCCATCAGGAGTATTTCAAGTTTAGATCATCCCACTCCTGATCACATACGCGAGAGTTCAAGATAATCCTGTCGAACACCAAGGCGCTCCGTGAAATCATGAAATTACGTCTGAACTCTCAGAGCCTTTGGAATCTTTTGGTTTTACAGGCTTTCAACAGACAGTGAATTTAAATTTGGGGGATTTGGTGCTGACAAGACGGCACGTGAAACACCCACAAGGCTTTTCTGATCTCCAGTAAACTCCTGAGATGAAACGGAAGTCACTTAATGGCCCCCAGGTACGGGAATGTTTTGAAGTCTCCAGCCTGATGACCATAAATGGACTTCCACTTCCTCACGAGAGCTCTGGAAAAAGCCAAAATCAACTCCCACTTCGTACTGAATGTTTACGTTCAGAAAAACCAGTCCCTCTCCTCAGTGTCTTAAATACACTTTCACTTCGTATTGAAACTAATTTTCAACAAAGAAACAGAGAATGATCATACGTGGACTTCCTATTGAGAGTTTACTAGTGATCAGCACAACAACCCTTTTGGGTTTTTTTGAGTTTTCGAGACTTCCTCTTGATGATGGAGAACTGACTTCTGTGAGATTTAGTTGAACTTAAAGTAATAATCAAAATCTGCCGTCACAAAAAATAACAAAGTGCAATTGTTGTCGATGAAGAGATAAAACAACTGAAATTTCTCCCAGGGATTACCACCTCACCATCTACCTCCTGACAGGGGGGTTTTCACAACCATCTTTACATTTTTATTTTCTCTTTCTCTGCTTTTCTACTCAACTCTTCACTCCCTGACACCCAGGCGTGTGATGGACGTGTGGATTTCACAGACATTATTCCATTGCCCCGCCATCCTGACGAGCGGAGACATGCATCTGTCCCCTGCAGCCTCGCTATGAGAATAAAATGTTAATTGTTTTTGAGTCAGGTCTGGTTAGACTGGATTACAGTATGGATGGCTGAGCTTTTGACATCCGTGCTCCTGGAGGAGACCCCGCTTGTGTAATTCCATTAAGTTCCTATGAGGATTAGTTTTATTTGGTTATCTGAGAAATGTCACGTCTCCATCGTGGCATTTTATTTCATTTTCTTTTCGAATAAGAATTCATAAACTTGATTCGATTCCAGAAACAGGTTTTTAGTAGTTTGAGTAAAAAAAGACTTGACTTTGATCCCGTCGTTGGTCGGGATGGCAAGGAAGCTTCCTAATAAAGCTCTTGCTCATGGTTTCCTTGTGCGCACAGATGATACGTCAACACAGATGGGTTTGATGCTGTGACTGGTCCCATTGAACCAGATCTGGATTCCAGTCTAGCTCACGCTCCTCAATGAAAGATTGCAACATAAATGAATCTCTTAATTTCACAGACTGCTATAAACTCTTCCTGTCTGAGATGCGGGAAATACAAAAGGTCAGGTTTGTTCAGCCGGGACTGTTAAGAGATGCAGAGAGCGAACGAAGGAGCTGGAACACGAGACAGAAGAAGGGTGAGGGAGACGCTTGACCTTGTGAGCGCTTGCAGTAGGTGCCATTGATTTGTTTACCTGGATGGAGCTGACAGCTCCTCATTACAATTTCCTGCTAAAAGAATGACAAAAAGAGAGGCGATGAGATCCATTCCTGCGAGTGAGCAGAGCTGTGGAGTTCCCTGTGAATGTCCACTTAGCACATGGATGTTTTTCTTTCGATGGGGTAGGGAACTTTCCTGTTCTACTGGGTTTCAGACATTAGTTTCATTGAGTACCATCTTCTTTGAGAACATAAGGGGACGTTATTAACGGTCTAAAAGCTGGCATTAGGAATCACTCACAAATTAAACGAAGACGTTTCATCTTGAAGGGTTGTCTTTAAAGGGAAGAAACGTCTCGAGGTATTTGAGACTAGAGGGCAGTAATCAAACATGCTTGTAATTGAGCTGTCCATCAGGATTTAAACAGAGAGGGACACACCCGTTTGTAGAAATCACTGCGAGTCCACGGCTCCCTACTGTGGCCACAAGGAGCCAGTATTAGGCCTTCCATCGATCTCCTCTGAGTTAGGTTCATCCAGCCAGACGCTAAAGCATCTGTAACAGAAACATGTCAGCACTCTTTATTCATGGGTTGACCGCTGTGAAGCTGCTCCCTAAAGGGGAGAATTCTCTAGGTTTTCTTTTACAAACTCCTGCAAATTGCCTAAGAGTTCAAACGAGGGGTGCCTCAGCTCCCCCTGACACTTCCAGACTGGTTCATTTCCGGGTCACATTTCCCCCTTCCTCTTAACAACCTGTTAATAAACTTATATACTGGTCTCTGTGAGCATCAGCTTCGCTTGCAACTGTCCTTTGAGACATTTTCCTCCTTGTGGAAGGTGTCAGTGGTGGTCTTCTACAGAACCGTCAAGTCAGCGGTTCCCTATGAAACTGAGATCATGTCAAACCTGTTTTGCATGAATTATCTGACTAGATGGGGACACAGGAAGCATATCTTGAACTTTTTAGAACTTTTTAAATTTATCTTTAATCCATAACGATTTGTGTGCAGTGAACTAATATAACTTCACTTGACTTTCCCTCCATGTTCACATTTTTGGATCACTGTATAAATGGTTTCCAGCTCAAGTTTCCAGAACTTTATCGTAAAGATTCTTTCTGCTTTGGGAAACACTGTATGTTTTACAGATTTGTAACCAATTGTCTAGATTACGTTTACCCATCAAACCGTGTCTTTCTACAGTAATCACTACTATCTAATAGAAATAATGAAAAATGGGGGGGTGGGGGGTGTTCAAAAAGTCTCTATAACATTATAGTCTGTATTATTGACCATCAGATTCCAAAATATAAGAATATTTTACTGTAGCTTTTTTAGTTTTTCCTTCCTGAACTTGGATTTTTGGGGAAAAAAATGTATTTAGTGTTTGGTACGAAGAGTTTGGTTCCATTTCTCATTTTCTCTTTTGTTTGCGTTTAAATAGTCTCTATATCATTATAGTCAGTATTATTACGAATTAAGAATATTTTACTGTAGCTTTTGGACCATTTATTGATGGGTACGAAAAGTGTCCGTTTTGTTCGTGCATTTCTGCTTAGAGCACCCATCTTGCCAGCAGTGACCCTGGGTACTGGTGCAAAAGAATAAAGGCAGTTCCCTGTTTTTCTTTTTCTTTTGTAAAGCTTTAATTAGTGCTAGCTTCTTTGTATTTTTTTTACAAACTTTTGGGAGATTTAGAGAATAAGTGTTTTTTTTGTTGTTGTTGAATATTTTTGTAAAACTAAATGTATTTAACAAGTGTAAACTTTTTTAACCCCCCTTTGAAATGGCAATATTGCAACACTTTGATGTATCGAGGCTTTTTGGATGGTGAAGTAAACCTTAGGTTCTTTGTCGACAAACGCTGAACATGTGTATTTGCTTCAAAACGCAGCTCTTTAATGGCTTTATAGTGAAAACAAATGAGGGCAGATGTTTGTCTTCTTCCTGAGGACGAAACGAATCACAGCCCCCCGCGGTGTCACTCATCTCCCTTCGGCTGTGTAATTAATGTGGTGTTTATGAGACAATATTTAACAGAGAGTCTCCCGCTTGGGCTGTCAAGCGGCAACATCCCTCCGCTGATTAAAACCACATTGTGTCACGATAACGACCGCTGGGACGCCAACGTTTGAGACCCAACCGGCGGATCATGGCCAACAAAACACCTCAGCAAAGTTTGTTTATCATTTTATGCTGCCGTACACCGCAATTAGGAGCAGGAGGCAAAGACAAGTGCCAGTTAATGGAGCAGATTTATCTTGTGCTGAAATGTTGGAGAAACGCAGCAGATGGCAACTGTATCTATGAATAAGTCATCTTTCTGAGAAGGAGATTAGTGCATTTCAGCTTGTTTTTAATGGTCCCCCACAGAGATTAAAACATCGCCCTGTAAGATTTAATCACCCTTTTTTCTTTCAGACGTGATCACGCACCACCTCTCTCTGTATCGATCAGTCCCCCATGAGCAGCATTCAACACATATATCAATATTTCATTCTTTAGTGAAGGATAACACCTAAATTGGCACCAAGTGATCAATGATTTAAAGGTTTCCACTCAGAAAGAATGCTTGTGGAAGTTTGTCAAAGAACAAAATGCTGTGAACGAGAAATCTAAATTAAATCAATAATTAGTGCTACCAACGTTTAAACTAGCATCAATTCTTTTAGTTGGTTATCGAAAAGACTAAATAAATCTGAAAAAAGTACATCCAAACACATAGTTGATTACCTTTCAATAGGGTAAACCTTTTTTAATCTGTGATTGAAATGACCATTGAGTGCTTTTCAGTGCACTGCAGGATCAGCACAGTATAGGATTGCTGCTCAGACGACCATTTTTCAATTTGACATCTATATATAAACTAACCGTGATGCATCGGTAACATGGCACATCTATAATTTTGCCTAGTTTAAAAAGAGAAGTAACATTATCACGTCGTCGGGGTGCTGTAAACATCACAATCAGACTGCTTTGTACCGTTATACATTGTGTATTTACGAAGTGAGTGCTGTTTAAAATCTTTCATTGGGGATCTTTCGCAGGGAGACATCGAATGGGCCAAAAATATTTCTGGAGCAGTGCAGTGACTCCGAACCTACAGCCAAAGTCATTCTTCAGCATAAAGCAGAAATCTTTTTGTTCGTTCACTAAACGATTTTCATTTAGAAAGAATTCTTTGTTTACAGCATATTTTCACACTGTCCTGAAACCTTTGAAACCTTTACAGAGTTTGAGGCCTCTATTTAGTTCCACCTGAATAATGCCGGAAGTACAAAACAAAACTAATTTAAACGACAAAATAAATCCACACGAGGTCCAACATTTGCAGCTCTAAATGCTTCAACTAAACTCGCTTTTGCACAACTGTGGCCACGGCTGAAATATATGAACATGTTCATAAGCTTCTTTAATTTCTTAGCTTATATAAAATGCAAGCCAACCGTCTCCTGTTTCTTTATCTGCTTCCACATCTGACCCCCTTCAACCCACTGCTATATCCACAAATAAACTTTCCATCGATCGCTCCATGCGGCAAACACAAGGAGCACCACCTCACAAGTTGATGAACATGCATTTGAATGTATCTGTATATATAGAAGCTGCTTTCCCGCCTCAGAACCATGCATCAGAGCCGATGGAGAAGAGCGGTTAACATCCGGAGTTATGCAACTTGTTTCCTGCCGTCCAACACTCCCACCTGAGCCACCAGCCGTGTGTTATTTTTGTTCTCTGTTCACATTTATGAAACACTGTAGACTTCCCCTGACAGAGAATTTCTCATTTAGGGGGAGTGATTAAAAGAAAGGGAAACTGACCCGAGCGCTCTCCGTGGGACATCTTTGTGGTGGCTCTCGAGAGCGGTCATTAGCAGTGAGGTGGAAGAACACGCTGAGAGCGTGATGAGGTCTGATTAATCACATCTCCGCGTGGAGGAGAAGGTAAAGTGTTATTAGGGAGTCCAGTGCAGGCGTGGACCTGACATCACTGGCCAGTGAACTAGAGGATCCTTTACACAAGTTTACCACAAACCAGTTACCAGAGTTAAATATTTCAGTGTCAAATCTGCAGAAATGTGAACAATTCCGCGTTTTTTTTTTTTTTTGGGTGCTGTGTGCACATTAGTGAGAAAAAAGTTTTTCATGCATGTGTAATCATATATTCCTTATTTGTGAGCTGAAAATGGCCCTAGCACCTCCCATAGTTCTAGCACCACCCAATGACCAATCATATTAATCGTTAGTACAGCTCATCAATATGCAGAGCGGATACTGCGAGAGCAGTACGCTGAAGAAAAATGCAGAGAAAGTGCGTTTTCTGTTGATTATAGTACATAACTCTGTATTTGTTTTTGCTGAATTCGGATTGGACAGTAGGGGGCGTGGCGAAAGCATGACTGTAAATGGTGTGATTTGCGGAGACCAAAGATACGAGGTGCTTTGAAGATGTTTAAAAATGCATTTAGAATATTATCAATGTTAGTATAGAGGGCTCAAATATTACAAATGCTTAAAAATGGCTTTATAAAGCATCTTGAAATAACTTTAGAGAATTCCTGCATTATAATGAATGGTGAAAAATGTTCCGTACACACTTTAAATCAGGATTTGACACATTTCCGTTGCAAGTCCTTTGAAGATCAAAGTCATATTTGAACACTTTAGAATATTCTTCCTTAGTTTCTATGTTCTGCAGAAGCTCTTGTTCACTTCCTGTTAACCCAGTAGTAACTTTGTTCACCTACTAGGCACTTACCATTAAAAATTCAATACCTAACATCATGGCAACTAGCATCAAGTACCAACATTCTCTGTTCGCGAGGTGGTGTTTGACATGGTCACTCATTTTTTTACAAACAGGAAGTGTGATGGCGGCCGAAGTGAGGACTATGTTGTGTATGGCGCCTGTGTGTTTTTGTAAACTCATTATGGAATACTCGTTTTAAAAACCCATGAATCCACTGCCACCTGTTTGTTTGGTCGAGTCATTATATAATTCTTTTTGTATTGTTCGCCCGATGGCAACTCAATTATACCAATTTTCAGTAATGCTGCCACCTAGTGGATCGGAGTGTTGTTTTTCTTCTAGTGAGGGTTGCATTCCACTTCCTTCCTGAATAAATTTAGCAAGAGAACACCGTTAGTACAGGCAGTAATTTGTATTATATATACAAAATAACAATGAACATTTTTTTTGCTAATGTTAAATTTATAGCCTAAAAATGTCCTTAAACCACTGATGTCTGACCTCGCTGGTAAGTTCTGCACTGGTGTTTCACAGGCTCATTCTTCAGTTAAGTTTAGCAGTTCCTGAGCTGTCTGTGCAGATAAGACATCACCATGAAAAGGCTCATACTTTCCATTTTCGCATGTTAGCTGTGCAGCTTTAGCAGAGCATGTCTTATGTGCAGTTAATGACCGAGCTGTTTGCATGTCGCCCATGGCGTGGTTTTTGAGTGGCATCTAATAATGCATTCTGACACAAAGGCTGAATTACTCTGTAGTTGTTTAACTTTGACCTTACTGGGCTATTACTGTGCCGTTTTTGGTTTGCGTGCAGCACATTCTCTGTGTGTGGATTTGTTATATTTTACGTATAGATCTGTACTAGGTGTAGTTTCCGTATTATAAACCAGGAGGTAACTTTTACAATAATTTTATGAATTGTACAGCTTTTTGGGGATATTTGAGGCTTTATCACATAAAATAACATAACAATTGACCTAGTTCTAGGCAAAACAAGTTACAAAAAATATTGTGAAGTTTATTAGACTAAGAGTGATCATGGGGAGTCAGGGTTTGTGAACTGTATATCTGACATTTGTGGAGGTGCATTGCAATTTCATGTCTGGGGTGGATTGCAGATTACCAGTTTGGTGTATTCCTGGCTGCTGGATGTGTCTCTTTTGGGGCTCCCAGTATCATAAAGCACAAGCATAGAATTGAAAAACACTTTTTTTGTTCCTTTTTGAGTCTTGATATAATCCTAAAGTTAATTTCTGTGATTTAGCTATAAATGTGTGTATTTTCCAGTCAACATTAACCTTCTCTGCAGCAGTTTTAAACCAAATAAACTACTAAAGAGAGAGTTCAGATTTAAATTAAAATAGAACACCAATTTCTGTTTTTTTTTATTCTCTCTTGTAGTTTTATCACTTCAAAGATCACATTATCACAATGCATTAAAGTAATGCCTTTTGCAAAGATGCATGTTAAAATCTGTTCAATTTAGCTCTTTTCTTTGCTGAAATGACTTCTCCCTGCAGTTGTTCATGGTGCAGCGAGATGATTCTGAGCCTGGAGGACACTTTAGAGTCCTTGCGACATAACCATCTCTAATAACCGGGAGAAACAGCAGCATTGCCTCAGGAAATGATTGACATCTGGATATGCGATCCATCTCCCGCGAGCGCCACCGGCTGCATCCAATCACCGGAGGATCTGTCACGCGCATGCAGCCGTTGCCCGTGGATACAACAGAGGGAGCTTGAACGCGCTCGGGAACAGAGGAGCGCAGCAGTCGGACCGGACGGAGGCACCCGCAGATCTCCTGCAGATGGGCTAAAGGAGAGCACCTCACGCACCGAATCCAGTCTGAAGCACCGCGTCTAAGTCAAACTCCGGGTTTTGTTGTTGATGCTCCCCGGCGGCTGCTGACAGCATCATCGCGTAATTCTGGGTTGCACCGCAGGATCTAATATTTCATCTCACCGCAACTGACGGGGTTTTCACGGAACGAGAAACGCAGTGGGAGAGATGGATACCGAAAAGTACTTGCCGGAACTGATGGCGGAGAAGGATTCTCTGGACCCGTCTTTCCAGCACTCGCTGCGGCTCCTCGATCAAGGTGAGTCCCGCGGTCTCCTGTCAAACTCCGAGGGGTCCTCACGAGTCAAGCGAGGAGCGGGGGAATTTCATCTCGTGTTTCATTTCTATTTAACTTGATGTCTTTATTGTGTACTTTAAAGGAAAAGTGTGCAGTTCCAAGCAACTTTTCTTAGAAAATGTGTTTTTCCCAAACATTTCACATCTTTTAACGAGTCTGGTGCATGGCTGTTCCAAACTAAGCCCCAAACTCTAACAAAAATGATGGAATTATTTGCCAAGTTTAAGCACTGTTTGTTTGGTTCACATCTTCGGATGAGTATAAGTTCCTTCAGGAGTTTATGTTAATCACACACCTTCCTAAATATAACTGAAATAGTCCACTTTTGCCCGAAGTGCTCTGGTGATGCACCAACAGAACCCTGTGACCCCGAAAAGGGAACAAGCGGTAAAGAAACGGAACGAATGTCTCAATTTGCTTTGCTTTGTGACATCACAAACCGTAGGATCCCTCCCACCACTCTGAGACTTCAGCATCCCCAAAGTCGTCCCAAGCACAGTGTGCTAAGTGGTGGTGTGAAGGCAAACGTTACATTCGTTAACTACTCCCAGCAACTTCTGCGTATATTCCATAAAAAAAAACGCTTGGTATTTATTTAGTCAGGAGCATTTTAGTGAAAGCATTACTCACATTTTGACAAGATGAAGTTTGCATTAGTGAGTGGAAAGCGTAGAAGTGTTATTAATTATTGTTAAAAGTGAATTAATTCAATGAAATAGTTTATGGAGAATTGTATTCAAGCAAACCATTCTCTTCATGGGCTACACTTTGTTCTGGTGGCTATTCCAGAAGTCGTTTTGGGGACCCCTGATTTAAAGGGCCAGACACTAAATGATTCATTTGGAAAGCAGCTGATAATAAACAGGGTTTTGTTTAAAACAGACCAGCACCTTAATAAATGTGTCCCACTGAACTAAACATTTATATTTTTGGAGTAATGAAGCTTGGTAGTTATCAAAATTGGAACAGAACCCTGTACCGCCGCTCTTCTGCTGAAAAGCCTGTAACTTCATCTTAAACGCGCCTGCTTTGAACAGAAGCGCTAATCTTCAATCCTCTGAAATGCTAATGTGTAAATGGAAGAAACCGTGCCACTACCCAGAACACAAGCAAACCAGCCGACTTTTGTTGTCTTGGAGGAATTATACGCTTTCATTCCTCTGGAGCACGAGCTCATTTGCGCTTGCTACAGAAGCAGAGCTCATTTATGTCCAGGGAGAGTTTGCCGACTCATTAATTAATCCGTTTTAAGAGCTTAGCATTGAACAAATATCTTTGATGAGGAATGGAACAGGTGCAGATGTATTCATGCCTCTGGATTGATGCGGGGCTTTTGGGGTTTCACAGAGTGGAAATAATGTTTCAGGCCCTGGGCGATGCACCCAGACATTTAGTCTGGAATGTTAACATGATCTGGTTCACAGCGTTTTGTAGATCAGCTTAGAAAAAATAACTTACAAGTTGATCTGATTCTTTGGGGCATTTTTGAAAAGCCTGTAACATACTAAAGAAAGGAAAATGCGCAAACATGCCATAAAGCACTTTAAAGAGGATCCGATCCATTAGGTGGCAGCATTTTTTTTAACCAGAGAGTCAGAAGTCTCAAAAATAGCTTCAAGTATACAGAAAATGTAGCTTTTGCTGTTTATATCACAAAAAAAGTATTTAAGAAATGCACTGTTCCACTGAACTGATGCTTCATTTACTGGTGGATGAATGACAAAACCACTGCAGCTAAAGGCTGGGAGCAGGGTGGTGCGCTGCAGTGTTTCTAAGTTTGTGATGTCACAAACTGAAATCTGGAAGCCCATTACCGCCTGGTTAAAAATAAAAATAATTGCTTAAAAAGTCTAAAATGTGATAAAAAAATTAAAGTCAAAATTTCGACCTTAATAGTTGAAATTCTGAAATTAAAAAGTCAAAATATTGACATCCAGAAGTCAAATTCTAACAAAGTTTGACCTAAAAAGTAGTAATTCTGAGATTAAAGTCAAAATTTTGACATACAGAAGTTGAAATTTAAAAAGTCCAAATTTTGCCTTAAAAGGTAAAAATTCCGAGATTAAAAAGTCAAAATTCTGAGAATAAAAAGTCAAATTTTTGTAAAACCTTTCTATTTTATTTATCTCAAAATTTTGTTAAACTTTGAATTTTTTTCATATTGAATTGCTGTTTCCACTCTTTAGAGAAGATGCAAAGAGGAAAAACACAATCCGCCTCCTTTAGATACTTTCTCATGATTTGATTGACCTGTGTGTGGAGGTCAAGGGTCACCAAGGTTACCAAACAATCAGTGCTAAAGGAACTGAAATCAACAAAATGCACATTTATGTACATGCCTAATTGTGTTTAAATAAGATGTGGAAATGTAGCAAAGGAGACCAAGGGAGTGCAGGCCTGAGGGAGCAGGTCTGACGCCAGGTCTGAAGCTTCTTCTTGGAGGAAGTGAATGGGGAATCAGTCTGGGGCTATAGTAACCCTGGGCAACCGTATCATCAAAGCAGCTGGTCACATTATAAATTAATTAAGTCACAGAAACTTGTTTGAAAAGATAAACTTGAAGGCCGCATCTTCAGGCGGGACTGGAACAAACCTCATGATTCAGTTCAGATCTTAAACTGTGAATATGTTTCCGCGACGCCGTTAATCCCGTGTAAATTCCCTCCCTTTTTGAAACTCTTTGTGAGCGGTTTTGAGCGATATGTTTAATGTTTGACACGGAATCCTGAAATGATACAGAGATGCTTTTCTCTCGGTGCCCTCTGGTCTGTGACTGTATGCTGGCTTACAAAACCACCCACCAGCGAACAGCAGCTGAGCCTGGCAGCGAATCAAACGCTTTGTGAACAGAGATAGACGGAGACGGCGAGAGATAAACTGCCAGGAGAATGGCACTTGATTGAGATAATCATCTCTGTCTTTCCAACACTCGGAGTAGCATTAATATAATATCATCCTCATCTGCGTCTGTGTTCTGCTGCAGGAGGATCGTCAGCCGATCCCGAGGAGATTCATGTTCAAAGACATCGTGTTTGTGCATCTTTATGTATAATTCTATACGAGTAACCCGCTTGGTTGTTCTGCCGGTGTTTTATTTATGAGAATTGATGCTCAATACACGAGTGCCTCTTGAAATGTAATATCTACTGTGGGGAACAGCTGTTTTTTCATGTTTTTTTATACTTCCATTGAACTCAGCGCCATTGTACCTCCACCGCTCAGCACCTGTACAGTTTAGCTGCAGCCTTAAGACACACTGAGCCTTCATAAGAGTAGATTGAATCAAAAATCAAAACATGGACGTTCCAGAACAAAAACAATAAAGCGGGTTTTATTAACGCCATTGACAGAGTCACACGAGTCACATTGTTACGTCACGGCTGGACTTGAAAGGCCCGATTTCCTCCCCCTAGTGGTGCGCTACCCGCAAAGCAACGCCTTCTCTCGTGATATCCGGAAACAAATGTGCGGGAGTCAAACAGAGGGAGCTAGCGACACACGAATGTCAATAAATGAAGTGGGAAAACCACATTTGGGACTGAGCACAGACCATAATGAGCAACTAGAAAGTGTTGATATGTGTAACTGATAAGGATATAACCTGTAGGGACACCATTACGCTTTTGTAGGTTCGAATCCCGGTACCAGCAGACTACATTTTTTAAAGTCCTCACAAAAAAAACGTCATTTTATTGATCATTTAATGGCTTATCAAACTTGTCGTTTTAAAGTGCGTTACCTGAAGGAATCAGCCAACGCTTGATCACTACTGAACACGGTCACAACTCATTCATATATGAATTTTCCAATTCGCTTTTTTCCTTCTTAGGGTCACGGGGGTCTGCCGGCGCACAATTTCAACTATTCATTTACTTGTTTCTGCCGGCGGCTCCCTGTAAAACTCTGAACTCTGAAAGCTAAAATAAACTCTTTCTATCCGGGCAGGGGAGCGCAGACACTTCAGATCAGTTATATCTGAAATATAACGTTTCCTCTATCCGCCGTGACAGCGTCTATCGATGTTGCTTTAGTAAAACGTTAATAGCTCAGGGTAGACATTGCTAGTAATTAATCACTCGCTGTGATATTCACACATACAGGTTGAAATTTTTTTCGACATTAGCTGCGACACAATTGTACCTCGCTGGGGGATAACAAGGAAAGGGTGTAGGACGAGCACGAGGTTCAATAAAGAAAAAACAAGTTTGCTCTGGTTCCCACTGTAGCCTCTTTATTATCTAGTCGCACGTCCTGTGCTATACATATATTTGATAAACCCACAAATACGACACTCACATCTACGTCGACCGTCAGACAGTAACTTTGCATACAATTCATGAATATGCAAATCTGTAACCAATAGGGGAGTAACTGTGGAGGAGTTTTCCGAATAAAAATCTCATTTCCCGGGAAAGGCCTGGGCTAGATAATGAAGATATTGAAAGTGATTTTAATTAAAAACAGAGACTTTTTGAGTAAAAAAAAAATCACATTTCACTTACAATTAGACCAATGTGAACAACTTATTAAAAAATATAACACAACAAACTAAACAGCTGATGCAGCCGGCTGTTTGTAAGCTTCAGGTCTCTCATCACTTCTTCTGCAATCGTTTGCTTTAAACTGATTTAAAAGCAGCTTAGAGAAAAGTGATGCACCCCTCATTTGAAAAAAGCAGGGGTTTTCTCTCGCCGTTTGTCAGACTCAGCAGTTTCCATGCGAGGGCTTTTCTCAGGTCAAGTCGAAACACAAACGAGCCTGCGAACTCAGACGCACAGAGCGCTGATTAGACACCTCGGGTCAGGGATAATGAGGCGGAGCGTGTATCTGAGAAATACGGCCTCTGCTTGTTTGAGGAGAAGAGACGCTCTATTCTTCCTCTCGGGCTTGTCCTTGAGAAATAGAAATCTGTTACGTGATATGTTACAGAAGCACCACTCTTCCATTACTGCAGCATTTCCATAAGCTTGGACTGTTCCATTCCCTTTGAAATGTTTAATCTGAGGCGTTCATGTTAATCTGGCGTCAGCTTCATAGGAATAAGCTCTTTAAATTCTTTCTTAATAATATTATCCTTATTTATATTGATATAGTAAGAACATGTAAGCTAGCTGTACATTCACATGCATCCAAGTAGATCCAAGTAGGAAGGTTTGGACCTGTTTATATCATAAGCTGGGTCCCAATCCTGGACCCTCCAAAGGCTTTTAGAACCTGGATTGGGACACAGCTCTAGATTGTAAAAAAAATATGGATGACGTGACCCCGCCTACTGTCATTGACGGCTGTACATGAACCATCGTGAACCACACGAAAATAAACTTGAAGCACGAAAATCATTAAAACTCTTTTTTTTGTTTAAATGCCGTAGTTCTTGAGGAAATAATTTTTAAAGTTCAGCTTCAACTGAGTGTAAATGATTCTGCAGCGAGGGCCACAGAGGCGCTCACCAAGGTTTGGCTTTACTTTGCCGGGCGTGTGAGACACACTTGGTTTATTTGGACTCCCTACTTTCAGTTCTGTAAAGTAGCACCTACAGTATCAAACTTTTGCATGGTTCTTGGCCCCGCCCACTGGCCATGAAACAAAACTTCATGTTTTTTTTCCGAAAGTGACCTCTAGTGGTGAAGTATCACACATTTAAATCAAATCTGATGGAAAAGAGAGTGGCTTGAAATGAGTTTGCTGCTAAATGATCTCAATCTGTGCTTTGCAGTGTTTGGTAAATTAGTGAGCTGGCAGCGAAGCTGTCTGGCAAAAGCTTCAACCGTGGCACTCGAATGTTAATCTAGGCCACCAAATCACCCCTGTGGTGCTCCCCTCCTCATTTATACTGTATTAATCTTTTACTGCTGCAGGATGTTAATGCAGCTCTCAGAAGAGCAGGGGACAGTACAACAGAAGCCCTGGATAACAGAGGATTATAGAGGGAGTGAGAGCGAGAGAGAGACTCTGTTAATCAGTGTGTCTTTGTGCTCCAGGCAACAGTTTGAATAAGGCCACTCTCCTCTGTGGGGAGAAAGTTATTTATGAAGGACTGCCACCAAATTAAATTTCAAAAGGCGGTGAGAAGGCAATACGAGAAACGAAATGGAAGGATGAGATTGGAATTGTAATGGGTGAAAAAAGTGGCGGAGGAAAACAAGCAGGACAGATAGGAAACAAATAAAGCTGGAATGAAAGAAAGATGAGAAATGGGATGGGATGCTATGTAAATAGGACGGCTCTTGATGCTGCTCGCGTTAGCCGTGGGACTGAAGAAATGGAGTCACATTTGTTGGACTCGTTGGGTAACGCTGGGACGAGGTTGAGTGTGATTTCAGAGAAATCTGTGATCTTCACACTCTCAAAAGTGTTTGGATGTCTTGCACTATGCTGGGAATCTCAGATCAGCTAGGAAGCTATAATCTCTCCGAGAGCTCACAGCAAGAGTGTGAACAATATATTCATTATATCCGAAAATGTTGCGAGTACTGTTTTCAAATGGCTTGCCGGGATTTTCTGTTTTGTACTCTACTCATACAAATATGGGCTGCCCTGGTCTATCGAGAGCACCCTAGGTAGCATTACACTGTATTGTCGAAAAAAACTATGCCATTGATCCCACCCTAGCAACCAAATTGTTTACCCTAGCAACCATATTAGCAGATCTATATCTCAGCTTCATAAAATGCAAGAGTTTGATGCACTAGCACTAGCACCCCCGCACTAGCAGCCTGGTTGCTTTTCTCTAAACCTTCCCCTACAGCGTGTTACAAACCAAAACCTTTCTCAAGACGAGCGAATGTAACAAATGCTCTTATAACCCGGGACTCAGAGCTGATGTCAGTAGACTGTGGACTTTGGCAGTTGAAGGAGACTGAAGTGATGCAAACACATTTCATTTATCATTAAAGAAATGACCGTTTAGAGGGAAGATGTGAATGAAAACACTGATTTTCAGCTCATGGGTCACAAGTGTTGCTAGGTCCTTCTCAAATGCCTCACAATTTAATAAGAATTTTGGATTGAGCAGCTTGTGTAAAAGTGTTGAAGGAAAGGGCTCGAGAAGGTCAGATATCTGTCTGTCTTCTAGGTTACTCTCGGCACATTAACAAATAACAGCTTCTTCTACAAAAGCATGAAAATCCATTTAAGCTTCATTTACTGATATCCTGTTTCTGCGCCTCTGCGCTATTAAAGATTTATGCCCCTCCGTTGCCAGGCCAGACCTCCATTATGCCCAGCGCAATGTCGTTTCTCTTATGGGCCTAAAAGCTCATAGAGAGAAGCTTTATGCTGTTATTTAGCTTTTCATACAGCCTTGCAGAAGACGAGAGGAGAGTCTTCTTTTCGGTTCTAATGGCTCCATTGGGTCTGATATTGCTTCCCATAAAAATACGAGAGCTTGGCATTTTTTGCTTTTCATATTAAGGACAGTGAATTCTTGAGTAATTATTGCAACAATCACGCGCTTGAATAATTTGGTTCTGTGTCTGGAGTTTTGTAGCTTAAAAAGTTTTCATTTACTTTACTGTTGTGTTTCCGGGTTTATAATCTTAATAGAGAGCCCTGGTCCGCCAACCCTACAAGGATCGCGATTGCCGTTTATATAACGAAGTTCAAGAAGAGTAATTAGAAATAGTTTTTATTCTTCAAACTATCCCTCTCTCTCTCCTGTTTATGTTTCGATAAGGATATGGATTTGTTTGTGAATCAAACAAATATGATAAAAGAAGGAGATATCACGGTGATTGCATTAGTGGAAACGTTGGGAAAACCACTCTACAACTGGTTGTAGTCTAGTTTCACCTCTGTATTATAGAGGGACTAGACTCCTGCGTCTCTGTTATTGATCCGGATCCACTCCAGCGTTCTCTCTTTGTGATGATAGACCGTTCGGCAATCCAAACACACCAGTCTCTTTCACCATGAGAGACGGAGAGAAAGGTCTCCTGCAGCGGTTGACATAAAACCATCAGACACGATGATCGTTTTGTCGTAAAGGTCACAGTATAATCGGAGCAGCCGTTTGGTTTTATTCATTTTCAGCTGTAGTTTCTCCTCCTGTTTAGTCTCCATCTTTGACTCTGCGGCTTCAGATTTTCTCAGTTTCTAATGAAAGTCTTCTTGTTTCTGTCTGCTATTGTTCTTCGTTCAGGCCATTTGAGTCTTGATCCGCTGTCGGACTGGATGCTTGTTAAGGTTGGCACAGGCGGTGGGTGTCTCTGACCCATGAGCAGGTCTGAACAAGAGTAGCTCATTAGAGGTTTTCTTCGCCTGGAAACTCTGAACGGTGGGCAGTCTGCTCTTTTTTTGCTTTTGTCTGAAAACCATTAGCGGAGCACACTGGTACGGTTTCAGTTGCAGAGTTCAGCGGTGATTATATACAGAAAGTTTTCCAAATCCTTTATGTTAGAGCTTTAATTAAATTAACTCGATTTATTCCCACCTCAAGTTTATACACACAACATCTCATCAACAGTGCGGCATTCTAAACCCAATTACAGCCTCTTTCCTGAGATGTTCAGTGGTATTACATCTGGAATCTGCCCCAGAAACCCTCAAGAAGTTCTCCTGAAGCCACTCCGTCAATTTCTTAGAGCATTTGTGTCAAACTCAAGGCCTGGAGAGGAGGGAATGGCAATGGAGGGAATCTAGAGATTATTTCATATTTTAACAGAAATCACATTATGGTTCAAGAAACAATCTTTTTCTTAATTAGCCTGTAGCGTGGCCTCTCGTTCTCTGGAGACATGATTATGAAAATCTTGCGGATGCTGCAGTTCAAACTCCTGCGAGAGCCGTGTAAGCGAGAGCTTGCAGAGATGCGTCCCGGTTATAGATCTGTGGTTTGGAGGTGTTGAGACACTGGGTCTAATTGCAGATGAAGCTGTGATTTTACTTTGCTGAGGTGGAGCAGAAAACAAAGGTTTATTAATTCCGTGTGTGGAAACATTGGAACACTTTGGTGGGAAACACCATTGATCATAGAAATGTGGTTAAACGCACCTCGAGCTTTGATTACGGCAGCAATGTTTCGATGAGCTTCTGATTTATTCCCATCTAGTAATGCATTCCTCTTTCGCTAATACCTTTCATTGATGATCGAAACGGAAGCCTTCTCCAGCACGTCCCAAAGATTCTCAATGGGGTTGTCTCCTGCTCCCTGAACCACTTTGAACCGATGATTTCACCGGATTTCTTGGGCACTTCCTGTTGCTGAACCTAGAGCCACTCCAGTAACCTCAGATCAAAGCCCCGCCCCCACAGGCTTGTACAGTAGTTCTGATGGGTGCATCACTTCCTCTGCCTCTCTTCTTACTCAGATGCACCCATCACTCTGGAACAGGGTCAATCTGGACTTATTCGATCACATGACCTTCTTTCATTGCTCCAGATACCAATGATTGATGGTTTTCGTACGGCTACACAGATGTTCCATCATAACCCTTTGTTCTATTGGTGTTTTCCTTCATTGTTCCCCTTGAAGATGTTGGGTCCCCACTATCCTCCAGTTTCTGTTAAGCCATCTGCATCTCCTTAGATGTTTTCTCTGCTTGATGCCGGGGATCTGAACCTCAGGATCTGACGAACGTCTTTTCCACGAGTACACGGCGTCAGTCGTATCGTCACGGCATGATTCGTGTTCTACATAAGAGTGGTTTGCACATAATGTCAGATGTAGTGCATCACCAAACACCTCAGGTGTTCGTACGCCGATGGACTCTGAAGGTCCATGTTTAGTTTTCAAGTTGTTAGCTGTATCAGGTGTTCTCTATGTGAGATGCTGATGGAAACAGGAGATGGTTGCGATAGGGAACGGAGAAAGTATAATCGTGTGTGTGTGTGTGTGTGATTGTGTGTGTTGTCTTTGTCCTCTCCCCAGCGGAATCAGATAAGGGTTAGAGAGAGAGGAGATACAAAACCCATTCGAGCTCATTTTACACATTCAGACACACAGGGCCAATCCACAGCGAGACACAAACACTCAGCAAGATTGAGTGTCCGGCCACAGCCGAAGAACGGATCAGGGAATCAGTCCAGCAAGAAACCAGACGGATGAGTGTGAGCTTGCTTTTGTTGCTTTGAGAGATCGAGGAGCGAAGAAGAATGAAAAGGGGAGGGAAAAATGACGAATTGCTTTCACGGCTGAACTCATTATGAGAAATCAACACGGCACTGAAAAGCTCCTTTATCAAACTCACGCAGGACAACCCTCTGTGATAATGCTGTAATGGGAGGTGTGCGTTGGAGCCAGTGTTTGTGTTGGATCCTAATAGACTGTACCACTTGCGGAGCATCGATGTGGAGCCTCGATCCTTTTAGAGCAAAATAAAAGGCGGATCTGATAAGGAATGAAGTATTTTGGGCTCTATTGATCATCAGTCGTTGTTTTCTATGCACGGTGAAGATGAAAAGCTCTTTCAGAAGGGGTCAGCCGCTGACTTACTGGAGTTGTAAAGATTCTTCTTCGCAAAGTAATTGGTTTAATCGATTCGAATATTTAGAGCAGCGGTCGTGCTAACGAGGTTACGCTGTTGCCTCATAAAAGTGTCATTTAGAAGCAAATGTTGAGTAACAATATGTATACGCAAACTGGTTTCTATGGTAAACAGTCTGGTTGCTATGGAGGTAACACAATGTACATGATGTCACCATGAGTGATATGTTTATGATTTCCCATATCTGAGCTATAAGTCTACCAAATTGGTTGCTATGAGAGACCGAGGGGTTAGTGATGTAATATATTATCGCCTTTGTCCCAATTATTAATACAAACCAATTCTCACGTCTCTATCAATTACTATACGGTGGTTGCTAGGATAAACAGGTTCGTTGCTAGGGAGCTGTCAGTGATCAATATAAACAAACCTCTAATTTCTCTATAAAGTTTCATCAAATTCTGACGTTATGGTAAATCAAGCCGAAATTCTTCCGAATTGCCAGGTCTTTGCTGCAGCTGTCTCCAGTCGTTGCTTGTTTGCGGCTATTTCTGAGAAATCAGACTGGGTTCTGATCCGGTGATAATACTCAAATATTGCAGAGTATTGTTCTTCTTTGCTAAAAACAATCAACTTTGATCAGAGAGTAAATCCCGATATTCTTTGGAATTCCTGCTTCACGTCATCGATAAACACAAGTTGGAAGCCATGCATCACACGGAAGATTGTGGATCATGAGCTGTTTAAACGTTCCTCTTCCCATCATTCTAGTGGAGGTTGATCTTGGTCTCATCTCTCCAAAGAATGCCGTTGCAGAGCTGGTGAATCCTTTTCTTTCCTCTCATGACGGCTGATGCGTCCTGGTGAGTCTTCTCCCCTTGACTAGATGCTTTCAAGGGGTTCGTCTTCATCAGGGTTCTGGAACATCCACCACTGAGGTCTTCAGGTCGCTTTGAGCTTCCAGGAACTTTGCAGCGCTCTCTCTCGTGGAATTCTTCTTTTTAAGCCTCGGGATGGTCTGTTTCCCCGTCACTAAGCGCTCCTTTAACCGCCGCTTCCAACTGCAAAGTCTGGAATCAACCTCATACTGTTAAACTTCTTGACTGATGCTGGCGGTTCGTAGGGGAAAGATCTTGTTATTCCTTTTGAAACCTTCTGAGTCAATTCTCCAATTAGTTTTGGTCCCGTAAAAAGAAAGAGAGTTGTAATTCCCAAACCCTTGCTCCGATTTTGATATTATAAATCACAGCTGATGGACTTTGTTTTGTAATTAATGCATCAATTTATCCCGAATTTGTTTTCGCAATCAGCCAAAACTTGTGTCACTGTGCAAATATTTGTAATATATTCTGGCACTTGATTCAATGTCTATTGCATAGATGGAAGAGCTAATGATTTGCATTTGTGGTGACAGAACCCAGATCAAAGTCTCTAAACCCCATAGATGGTTGTGATTGAACTGCAGCAGGTCGTCTTCACATACATGAGAGGTGTACCTAATAAATTGACCAGTGAGTATGTTATTTACTTACATTTATCTAGAAACACGTCTTTGTTAAGATAGCAGAGTGTCTTCTATTTGGCACATGACTCTGTGACACTGATGTCAAACCAAATGGCATTTATTTAACACCAAAGATGTCTTTTCAGAGGCAAGTTTAGGATTTAAATCTGGTAAAGATCGTACCACAGCTGTCATGAATAAATAACATCAGAAGGCATCCCAAGTTGTAAATTCTGCACTCATCTCCCAGCATCCTCCAGAAAGCTCTTTCATGCTGCTGATCTTCTTCCCCATTCATTTGTGCCATATTTAGCGGCGGGAGATTTCAGGCTCCTCGTAGCACTCCCGGCTGCAGTCTGTGCAGGCGCAGAGCGGACGACGTTCAGCCGGAATCCCAGCGGCGTCCATCAAACAAACCTCGATGTCATTCTGCAAATATTACCCAAGCTGTTTATCCTGGCTTCCCCCGGTCTAGAATAAACAAGCACTGATTAATTAATGACAAACACAGCCCGAGACGAGGCGTGCTTATTCTCGCGGCTTTACCAGATCAGTGCGAACGGCTCCTGTCTTGGTCTAATTTAAATGAGCACACTTGGAAACAGCTGGGCACAGCTCTGTGAAACACACACAAACAGCACAAACACACGTCCCTGTAGATGGCGGGATTATCATATTTATGGAGTCCTGTGACCCGTAATAAAGTGAGCTGGTTCTGATCGGTTTCATAAACAGATGATGCATGTCGCTGAAGTGTGGGGGAATTTGAGAAACGCTGGGGAGAGGAGAAGACGTCTTAGAGCAAAGCATCTGCAGGTTTCACTTTATTATTTGTGCAAGAATTAAAGTTTTGTAAAAAACACACATCTTCACCGGAAAGGGAATGCACCAAATCCAGTGTGACTCCTAACATTCCAGGATCTTGATCCTGTGCACCCTAGCTTAAAGGGATTTAACACTTCCTTGTTTTGACCCAAGCATCCGAATGTTACCGCAGAAATTCTTCAGGTCAGGCAACCGTTTTCCAGTCTGCTGTTGTCCAATTTTGGTGAGAATTGTTGCCTTGGTTTCCTGTGGTTAGCTGCAGGAGTGGCTCCCGGTGGGGTTCGGCTCAAGGTTCGACGTGCTGTTCTGCAGACCTCGATTGTAACGAGGTGTTACTTTGAGTTACTGCTACCTTTCTTTCAGCTCCAACCAGCCATTCTCCTCTGGCATCTACAAGCTCTCACAGAACTGCCGCCTGCTGGAGAATTTCTCTTTTTCTGTCCATTCTCTGTAAACCCTAGAGATGGTTGTACGTGAAAATCGTTTCTGACATACTCAGATAGCTCGTTCAACCACGCCGCAGCAGATCTGTCCTCATCACATCCCCATTCCTGAGCTACTGCCATGTGATTGGCTGATTGGATGAGCAGTTAGACAGGTGCACCTAATAAAGTGGCCGTTGAGCCCTTTCATTCTTGTAGAAAAGCACAGCTTGGTGTTATTACTGGCATTAGCAACACAACTCGGCGGGCATCACAGAGCCGTCCATCAGAGGGGAAGCTCAGTGTTCGTGTGTGAACGTTGGATGGAATCCTGAGCCATCGATTGGCCTCCAGTGGATTTATGGTGACATTCCTGGAGTTTGCACAAAGGGGAGAGCGTTGTTGTCCTTCTGGAAATCAATCAGGGATCTGAGCAGCTTGTCGATGTGAAAGAGTGTCCTGTTCGGCCTGGTTTTGTAAATTCTAAAACATCACACTTTTGCCACAATTTGCAAGAATTTGAATATAACATGTTTTTAGCATTTTAACTTTAAATTAAAGACTAATTGAAGCATCAGCAGAGGTAATGGAATAGGATTATCAGAAGAACACGAGAAGCTCCAAGAGAGGCACGAACGCATCAAACAGTGTGTTTTTGGAGAAGGTTCTTTTTCAAGTTGCTGTTTTGTTTGTTCGGCAGTGGTTTGAATCGCAGATATCCCTGAGATGTTTCGTTGCTGTGGATTGACAGATTTATGGTGTCTGCTCTCGGGAAACACTTCTATTATTAGAAGAGCTGCAGGATCAACTTGAGAGGTTCCGTTTGGCATTTCCTTGTCTTCGGAGCTTCCAAAGACATTAAAAAGCTTGTTTTGTTAATGCAATGGCACAATTTTCATACGTTTTTCTTTACTTGTGCCATATAAAAGGAAAGAAGTATATATGCTTAATTAATAAATGTTTAAATAAATATTAGCAAAATAAATATAAGTATTTCCAAATTTTAACCCATGTGTATTTATTTATTTTTACCTACATTTATGTTTCCCATCTTTATTTATTTAGGTGTTTCTTTGCCCATATGCTAACTACGTGGGTGGGGCTAACTTAATTAAACCTTTTTTTCATTTATTATTTTATTTATCTTTTTTTTTTAACTTTGTCCTTCACGTAAAAAAAAAAAAAACGTAATTCAACCTGTGAATATAACGTGAAATCTCCACGAATCCTGCTTTTGTCTTGTTTTTGCTTGATTGCATTTTCGTATTTGCCTTTTATCACCGTCCTCCATTATCAGACCCTGTTAAGAACCCTAGACCTGTGTCCGGCAACACGCCAGCGGTTGTAAATCCCTGCCTGATCTTTTACTGATACTGTGTGAAAATAATAGGATCTAAAGCAGAGGGCCGGAGAGATAAATGGGACATAAAACCTACGATGTTCCAGTGCAGTTCTTTAAGCACATTAACCGCTTGGCAGGCATTAGCCCTCTGTTAGGGAGCCGCTCCAGAGCCTCGAGGCCTCTGGGTTTAACTCTTAGATTGGCTGAAACAACATGAGCGGGAGTCAGACAGACCTGAGGCACAGCACTTAGATAACGCCCTGAGAGGGATGCACTACTGAACGTGTGCTGCTCGTGTAATGCATAGAACCATAGAAAATGATCAAAGTTTCAGCACTTTCTAGCATTGACTGTCGTTGGGGGCGTGAGGAGCCAGGAACCGGAAGCGCAGTGTCAGATTTAACAATCGCAATGAGCTTGGTCAAAGAGAACTTTAAAAGTTTGATAATTTGTACTTTTACTCTGCTTAGCCTTTACGACATTTCAACAATATGAAAATTATATGATTTTGACAAATGAGCAGCTCCCCAAAAGGCCCGTGATGGTGTTATGGTGTTGGGTAGTGCTGGGATGTTCGGATCATTCTGACTCAGATCTTTGAGTCTTGTTCAGAAAAAAGTATGAATCTTTTTTTCAAGTCATTTTGTTCAGTTTAGTAAAAGAGTACTTTGATGACACAACTACGAATGTTATATAGACAAACGTACGGAGACCCTGTCACAGTTTCAGACCCAACGAGCTGCATTACCTGCATTTAGTTGAGGTTAAAACTAAACCCATTTTAAGTTCTGAAACTTTAACGCTGCCTTTATTGTTCCTAAATGTGAACAGATCAAGCGCCTTTGGGTTTCTCAGTGAAGCCTGAGGGATTGTTTTTTAACAGCCTTTAAAAAAAAGATAATTTTTAAGGAATCACCGGCACAAACCAGTTTCTAATCAACAATAATGAACAACGACGTCTGTGCCGTGGAACCTTCCTCGCGCCTGGCCGAAACTAGGTTTTTTTCATGAAAGTTGCATTTGGCTTTGGGCAAATTTGAGGCTGTGATTATGAGGCTGATGAAAATATAGCGCTCTCTCCTTCTGCTCTTAGGAGACACGTGAGCCGACCCAGAAGGAGAAATAACTTTCAGCTCATGGGTATTGACAAATGATAAAAAGATATTAAAAAGTCTTATTTGGGATCCTGAAAGCAGAGCTCGCTGGAGTTCTTAATATCGTGCTGAATAAATATTTCAGTTTGTTCTTGTGTGGTTCGGAGAGTATTGTCAGAGCTCGGCTTCTGTTTCCAAGCATAGAACCATGGCTTATGCAAACCGTGTGCTTTATTTAAGCAAATAAAGGATAAAAATGTAATTACTGTTTGCAGAGTGAAAGAAATGGAACAAATGATATTGTATTTTAAGTCAAAGTTTCTATAAACTTAATGTATTTTTGGAAGATAGATCCATGAAGTGACAAAATAGTTTGGTTCTAAGTAGCTGCATCTTTTTTCTCAGCGCGAGTCTCCGTTAACAAGATCAAGAAACCTTTATTAGTCCCACAATAAGGAAATTGCATCCAAATCAATTCAAAGAGTTTAATTGTAAACAAAGTGTTCTTGCTGATGTTTTCATGTTTCTTATCATTGGCAAATATGAAATGACAAATATTTCTGTTTAAATTGAAATGATCAAGAAAAATACAGCAATAAATAACAACTACAAGGGATTTGTAGTCAAGACAAGACCTCAAATTGCTCATCCAAATAACTTTCAGCTCTAATCAAAAACAATATATCTGTGTGATAACAGTCCGAACTCTTCAAATGGACTCAGCAGTTCGGCTGGTTGTCAAGGAAACCGGTTGCCATCTCTCCTCCCTTCATCTCTCTCCACTAGCTCCCCAGTGCAGCTTGTGTTAAGTATAAAGCACTGATGCTTCGGTAAAGAACAGTCAGAGGATCAGCTCCATCCTCTTTTCACACAACTTTTAAAAATAACAAAAATAAAAGATTTTTTTCAAGAGCACAGATTTTGAAAGTGAGTTGCTTTGGATAAAAAACACCGTTAAATAAATACATTTTTATGTAAATGAAGCAGAGATCAACAGATTTTTTTTAGGATTATATTTCTGTTTTCATTTGTGGTTAGATTTTGCTCAGCTTTGGTTGATAAAGAAAGACGTTTTTAATCAGATCACTAGTGATTCTTCACCCCCCCCTCTCTCTCTCTCTGTCTTTGGTGAGCAGCAGGAGATCTTTTTTAGTTTCTCATCTTTTTTTGCGGCTGTCTTGCGATGGCTTTTGCTTTGGTGAATGAATTATGAATCTTTTGAACACAACTTGAGAAAATCTTAAAATTTCATTACAACCTACTGCACACACCTTTACAGCTTGCAGCTAAAAAAAAATCATCTTCATTTTATTTTAAAAATGGTGTTGCTTTTATTACAATCATATGAAGAGTTCTGCACCCGCTCCACTCACACTTGGAGCATTGGATCCTGTGGTACTCCTTTCTGTGAAAACATTCTTTTCATTATAAGAAAGTGTTTCGAATAGAAGTTTTTATGTGAATATAGAGATGCCTAGCTAAACCGCACATGCTCAGTGTTCATGGATGTAGAGCGCTAAGCACCTTTGATGTTGAAACTATTGCTAGTGTCGGTGGGATTTAGAAAAGTGCTGTTCATTTCATAAAAAAACAATGTGTTTGATGCTCACAGACAGCTCAGAACATCCTGCCGCGTGTAAGAGAGCGCTTTAAAGAGCAAACACTCCTTTACTCTGTTTAATATGACACTTCAATTTACTGTCTGCCAGTCTGAGTATCCCAACAATGACACCGATACACTTCCACTGACGTGCTCTGAATTTCAATGCTCTTCTCCTCAAAGGTTATGTTCTAGGACGTCACAGTGACATGATATTAACATCCGCGTGGAACCAAAGTGAACACTATTTCCCTCTGATGGATTCTCTTGGTTGTTTGAATCAGTTTTTATTTGTTTATCAATTTCCTACGGTAAACGAACAACAGTTTGCCACTTTTTATTATGTCAAGGCTGGAAATAGAAGAAGCTAGTCTCTAATCGTCTGATACGTTTGGTACACTTCACTGGAAACCCTGGATTTGTTCCGACTGCATGTTTTCAAAGTGGATCACCAGCGCCCCCTAGCATGAGGTCGGAGAGCTGCGTGCCTCGCCTGTAGTTCCTCTTCGCCGGCGTTTTATGATTGTTTGGTGCAATCAGTTGTTGATTTAAACAACACTGTGCATCATGTTCTGATGATTATCGTTCCGCCGGGAAACTCAGGATCTAATCCAATCCCAGAAACAACTTAGTTTTACATATTTTTATTTGTACTCTTATTGTGGGAGAAAATGCGTAATTTGAAAAAACATTTCTCCGGATGTGAATTTGTTTTAAAAATGATCTCTGTCCAAAGAGAACGGAAACAGGCGGGGCTCCTGGCCCTTTTAAATAGAACACTCTCTGGTGTGGTAAAGGAGTGGCATCTTGATCAAACATTGACATATCTCTGGCAGGCACCCGCTTATATACACTAGAAAATACTTTCATGACGTAGGCAGGGATAGATGATTGGCTAGCTCCTCCCGAACTTTGTTGTATAAACCCCATTTATTAGTTGCCAATGCTTTGATCAGAAGAAGTCCGGTGCGTTTGGCCATTATAGCGTCTGTGTTGAGTTAAGAACAAATTACACAATCCACTTATTGTTTCATTTTGACTTCAAATATAATGTGTATGTTTCAAAAATATTATTAGTATTGATATATTTTAGTTTTAAACAAACATTACAAAAGATACGACGCATAATGTTTGATGTATTTCATATTTAAACTAGATTTTAAAGTTTGCACGCAAACTTCGATGTTGGCTTGCATTGGTACCGTTAATACCTTTTTTTTAAATGTTGTCAATTCCGCAACAATAACATAATCCAACTCTCATGTCTCTATGATTCTCATAAGCTGAGATAGGTACATGCAAAATTGGTTGCTATGGTAACCAGTCTGGTTG